>JAOTNS010002789.1:0-592740 GCA_028476615.1 Culter alburnus | reverse complement strand
GAGTCACGTCATAGGACTTTACTTACAGTCACTAAAAACGGGTATATGTTTTTCTCAGCCGGACAACTTTCTAATTTACAGTCATTTGTTCCAACGAACAGGAAGTCAGCTATTTTTCTTTGAATGTGGATTTTTTTTAACTACTGCTCCAAAGGCCATCATACAATTTACACCAAACTTTTTCAGCATGAAGTCAAGACATTAAGGATGCTAAATTGCTGACGGATTTTGGATATCTCAAACGGTTTAGAGAAACAGGAAGTGTGTTATAACTTCTACAAACATGGACTGATATGGATGACACTTCAGCTGTGTGCTCGTTGTAGGAGTTCGATCACATGGATGTGACTATTAAAAGTCAAAGACATAGAACCACCAACTGGCAACAGGAAGTGTGTCACTTTCAAAATGCTTTGAAATCGCCCTCTTATTTTTACCTGATTTGTGTTTAAACTTCGTCAGAATAATGTCAACACAAGTCAGATGTAAACCTGTGAAAGGTTTCTTGATATCTTAAACACTGTTGCCATGACAATGCATCAAACTTTGCCATTTTTCCGGTGTTTCTGAGGCTCTTAGCATGCTTCATATTGCATGAAACTCGACACACATGTCAGGATTGTCATCCAGTAGACATGGGCAAAGCCTTTGAAACGGGCATGGTGGAGGGGCTCACTAGCGCCACCTTTTGACAAAAGTAGGAGGGTTAATTTTACCTACAGTCACCAAACTCAGTACACATATTGTTCTCATCAAGCCAGACAACTTTCTGATTTACAGTCATTAGCTCTGACCAACAGGACGCCGGCTATTTTGGTTTGAATGTGGATTTTCTTTTTTTTTTCTTTTTTTAAATCAAGTCTCTGAATTTTAAACTTTTATATGATACACATCAAACTTTTTAACATGATGCCAAAACACTGAAGGTACTAAATTGTGAATGGTTATTGGATACCTCAAACGGTGTTGCCATGGCGAGGGATTAAAGTAATGTGAAAAAAGGAAAACAGGAAGAGTCTCATACAGGGTTCCCACACCTTGGTTAACTTCAAATTCAAGGACCTTTCAAGGACTTTCCAGGTCCAATACCCTCAAATTCAAGAACTTAATGTGGGGACACATTTCAAGTGAGAGCAAGGTTACATTGTTACAGTTTTCATGTGTCTAACACAACTATGCAAAAAAGCATTTTTTAAATTTTTTTATTTATTTTTGGCCATATGACAGAGATCTGATATTCTATTTGTCGTATTTCTGTTTTGCATAAAACTGAAGAATATTCGGTACATCCTATACTGTATTCTAAAATGATCTGATATTAACTTTTGCATGGATTTTATTGAAAAGAGCTTAGGCTCATGTAACCAGAAGTTTAAGATATATAAATATGCTTTTAAGTTTTTCTTGCCTCATGGTTTTACATCTGTGAAATGTTGAGGTACCATCGTAGTAGATTTGTGTGTGCGTGAATAGTCTGTCATCTCCCTTAAGGCTGATTTATACTTCTGCGTCGAGTGTATGCCGTAGCTGCGACGTAGGCTGTGTGTACCACGGGTAGCCTACGACGTGGCCATGACGTGCACCTCTTCAAAAATGTAACAACGCGTCAATTCTACGCGGACCGCAAGCGCTGTGATTGGTCTGCTAGAACCCCTCCCTCAGGTCAAAAAACTGGCACGAAGCAATTGGAGAAGAGCGAGCATTTTCAACTTCCATAGGAATGAAAAACACTCTGTTTCAGGGGACACATACAGTCAAACTGCAACAAAAGTCCTATTTGCCGCTTCTCTGCCATTTCTTTATGTAAGCTTCTCTGACAACGTTCATGACGAGCTGCTTCTTCTTCGGCTTTTGCCTTGATCCTCAACATGACCGCGGACACTGCCCACTAGTGGTCTGCATGCACGTCGACGCGGACAACGACGCAGAAGTATAAATGAAAACAGACGCATAGCCTACAGTGCAGAGGCTCCGGCGTAGGTCCGACGCAGAAGTATAAATCAGCCTTAAAGCCTCCGTGGTGGCGGTGGTGTCAGGGCTTGGGCCCGTCATCGCTGCTTGCAGCTATATTTCAAATGGATTTTTTTCATTCATTTGAAACAAACCTGTGTTTATATGCAGATAAAATAATGCACAACCAAATATTAGAATAATTTTTATATTTTGAGAGTGAAAGGACGTTGAAGACACAGTTGGACAGCAAAACTGAAGTTGATGTTAGTTAACAAGCTAACAAAAATATATATATAACAACGTTTCACTTACGTTCTCATTACGTTATGAAAATGTTGTTTCTGAATGTTCAGAACATCCAGTTTTTTAAATGATTTACAAACGCTTTTTCTTGGTTATGCGAACGTTATAGGGAACATTCCATTTGATCATTCTGCAGACATTATAAGAACGTTACTTACATTTAAAAAAATGAATGTCCAACTGAAACATTTCAGGAAAAACTCTCCATGAATGATGTATTAATAATGTTTTTGTGTTAATGTTTTTAGAACATTATTAAAGACCAAATAACTTTGAATGATCGTTCTATTAATGTTACTGGAAGACGTTTGTTCATAACTTTGAGAAAACCTTGCCAGAACGTTCCCTGTCAGCTGAGATGCAGGATTATTGTGTTTGTTCAGAGCTCATCTGAAGTGTGACTGTGTTTCTCGTTGCTGATTGCAGTGAAGTGGAACCTGAACGATGAGCAGAAACATCTCCGGCTGAATGTCTTAGAGAACGTCACAACAGGCTGTATCTTCATCATCGTCGTCATTAACGTCTTCATCACTGCGTTTGGAGTTCAGCGGCCCAATCCAGGCCTGCGACAGTAGCTCAAACACTGGTATATTACAGAATACACTCGAAACACACCAACACTGGAGAAACACACTCTCCTCGCTTTACAAGACTTTACATTTCAATCACATTTATGAACTTTGCAGCATGGCATTATTGTATGATCTCTTGAATAATTGTAACCACAGTTATAATACATTATAATACTTCTATTTTCATTGAACACACCTTAATGCATTATGTAAGATTTTTGCAGTAAAATGTCATAAAACCACTAGGCCAGTGTTACATATTTTGTTCACTTGAGTACTTACAATATCCCAAATGTTTCCAACTATTTGTAAATTGTGAGAAAATTGCAATTTTAACCAAGGCTCCGGGACGTGTGAGGAGTCGCCTGTCAATGGCGTCATACCCCGCGTTACCCTCGGTTTCCGGTTTATTTTGTAGAAACCATGAAAACACCAAAGACGCTTTAATATTTACATGTTTTAATAGACAAGGGAACAACTGTTTTGATATATTTATAGACAGAAAACTAATTATTCTTATATAGCTCAACACGTTTAGTCTTATTGTTTAAATCTAATTTTCTTGATTTTTTGCGAGTACCATGCTTTACCATGCCTCAGAGAAAAACACTATTTTGTGAAGTAGCTAACATAGCATAATCAGATGCAGCTTTAATTTTATTAACAGTAATACAGCATTTTCTCCATCATACAATATGTTTTAAAGTTAATTGCATGCCATTTATCAACACAATCATCCAGCATTTAATATGATATTGTAAAATCGATCTATCTTACTGCAGTGTGTAACAGTGTCTCACAGCAGCCGCCGAGCGAACGCACAGAGTAACGTTATAACATCATTTTCAACACTCTCAAATGTCTCTAATATGATAAACAGAGCTGCGTTACCTCATACTCATGACCGGAAAAGCGGAAGCGGCGCCGGCGACTGTGTCATAATAAAAGTCCCGCTGCTCGTGAGGCGTGTGTTGATCAATCGCTCCAGCTCCTCGTTCAGCTCCACAACACTCGCTCCTGCTCTGCTTCATACTACAGTAACGTTAATAATCACATCCATGAGCATGATTTCTTCCCAAGTCCAATCCCAATTCTTTTGCACCGGCTGTGAGGTAAAGACCACATGTCCCAAGAATCCGCGCTCAAACTTGCCGTCATCAAGCTACGCCTTTGTTTTGAATAGGCCTCTAGCGGACAAAATTATACATATTGCACCTTGAATAACAAATGACAAACAACCAGTTTCAGATGGAACAAGGAATCTGCAAATATTATAATGCATTTTAACTCTTTACAATTATTTAAGAAAAGATATAATGCAATAGAATACCTTAATACATGCTTTAAGTAAAGAGTTACAAAATTTGTTTATGAAACCAATAAAAAAAACCAAGATAAGATTAATTTGTCGCAATGCTGCAACTTACAATGTATTTCAACAAATTATTATATTTCATGATGCTGTTTTCAAGGCAGCGAATTAAGTACTTTTATAGGCACTTCATACAACTTCTTAAAAGTTAAAAAGTGACTGATTACATCACAATTGATCATAGCCCAGAACACAGGCCTGTCATGATATCTTGTGCTGTATTCACACATGCTCTTTTACTCACTTTTGTGATAATTCAGCTTGACAGTAATTAAATGAACTGGAATTAAAGTGTTTGACATGCATCATTGACACTGTGTTTCAGATATTGCTCCTTTATATAAAGATACATTTGTGGCACTGCTTTCCATGAATATGGTACAAAAAAGAGCCAAGGAAAGATGGAGGTCATGAGAGCAGCTGACTGAAGTGGTGAAATGACATAAACTCTCTCTCTTTTCCAGCCGTAGCCTGAGACCGAAACATGGCTGTCCTGTTGTGTTACACTTCTCTGGATGGATGGATGGATGGATGAAAACAGGGAGCTGTGAAGGCATTTTATACAGTCTTTTATACAGCAGATGATCTGCATGCAGAGCTCAATATCTATTTCATTTTCATTGCGCTCATCTCTATCAATGTCACTTTCAGTTATTGTGTCCATCATCTCTTAAGGGCCGTTCACACAGAGCACACTAGTTGAACTTTGTTTAATTGTGTTTAGATCTCTGTCACGCGTGAGACACTGCAAAAGATGAAAGATGTGAGTGCAGCAGTCAAAGACGTTCATCTATCATGTTTACAAAGATGATAAAAATAGAAAAGCAGTGCGGCGTAATGTGTGAACAACCCTTTATTCTGCTCTCCTCTCAGCTTACAGCTACTGAGCAAGAAAGTTAGGAAAGTTTTACCCCTGTCACATGACCAGATGAATACTACTTTATTTTGGTTGCAGAATAAATAAATCATCGGTGACAAATACTGTATGCATCAGTAACTGTAACTTGATGCTGTATTCATGCTGATAGATTTTCTCAGTCTTAAAGAGGCCATATTATGCTCTTTCAAAGTCTTGATGTTGTTTTTGTGCTCAACTAGAACAGGTTTTCAGAACAGCTCCTCTCCAGTCTCACACACACACACACACACACGCACTGCTGTAACACATTTCCAGTCTGATGATCTGATGCTGACCTCTGGTGGCACATTAGTGCATTAACACAGACAGCTGTACATGCAGTGTGAATCTATTGTTGCGTCCCCCTTTTGTCTAGAGGTGAGGAGAGAGTAACATATTGAAAAAATCTGCAAGCAGCGATGAAAGGGCCCTCGCACCCGGGCTCATCGCCACCCGTTGGCCTCAGGAAAACTGAAGAGTGGCCGACATGCATGTAAGTGGCAAAATACAGGAGAATTATGGCAAAATCATTTAAAAGTGCCACACTTTCTGCTGCCAACAGGTGGCGCTTTGACCATAACCAAATATTGTGATATATACGTTTTCAAGCTAGAAATATTATCAAATGTATGAAGTTTGGAGCAGATCAGACATTGTATGCCCGAGTTACAACAACTTCCTGTTTCATGGCGTTAATCACATACATTACCATTTAGCCAAGTGTTGCATGATTTAACGTGTTTGTAGTATGTTTGGTACTTCATGGCATATTGAAATGTGTTTCTGGTGGTGAATTACAGTGTAAAGCATGCCATTTCTTGTTGCCAGCAGGTGGCGCTATGGCTAACTGAATATTGGCATATAGATGTCTTTAGCCCAGGACACACATGTGAAGTCTGGAGCAGATCAGACATTGTATGCCTCATTTACAACAGCTTCCAAACATCGAACTTTGTCATGCCGCCACGGACACGCCCTTCAGCGAAAACTCTAGATCTTCGCAATGAAACGTCACAAAGGCCTTTAGATTAGACTGACCAAATATGACATTGATCTGATTAAATCTCTACGACGAATTCTTTAAAGTACAATGTCTGGAAATGGCATAAAATGGCAAGTTATTTAATTCAAAATATCTGACTTGCTGTTCGGTTTCAGATTTTGCTCCAAGAGACTTTTTTGTATGTACTGGGCTGTTGAATGTGTGTACCGAATTTCAAAATCTTCGTGAAATGTAGCGCTAGGGGCACTACGTTAGGTGGCGCTATTGAGCCATTTTGCCGCGCCTAATTCTGAAACCCATATCAGATGAAAATTTTCAACACTCCTGATGCATGTGCAAAGTTTCATGAGTTTTTGAGCACATTTAGGCCCTCAAAAATGCGATTCACTTTGGAGAAGAAGAATAAACAGAGCAATTCCAATAGGGTCATCAAACCATCGGTGCTCTGGCCCTAATAAAAATTAATGAAAACGTATCCCTTCAAAATCAGGGCCAAAAACGAGAGAGAGTTGGTTCTGTTGGCATTCCCAGAACTCACACAAACACAGATTAACTCTTCAAGGTTTTATTCAAAGTAAAGTCTCTTATAACAAAACAATAGAGAGAACTCAAATAAGAAATGATAATGAGAAGACGCTTCTAGCTTCAGGAGGGGGTTAAAGCCAAAATAACAAACAAAAGGAGTAAGCTACCTGGGAGTAAGGGAGTCTAGATAACCTATCAAACAAAAACATCAAATATACAACAAATCTCTTACACCTGTTTCACAATCTGCTGTGCTGCACTTGCATTGTGTGTGGGCAAAATGAACATGGATTGACCTGAAATTGTAAAAAAAAAAAAAGAATTATGCACATTTAAACTAGGCTTTGTACATTTAGTACATTACATAAAGAATTTTTTTTTTTTTTTTAATGATTTAACGCCATGCCAGCAACAAGCTATATTCATGCCAAAAGGAAACATTTCAATTTCACAGTTCAGTTGTATCATTTCAAAACAATTATTTATTTTTAAAAAATGAACATGTTTACTTGCATAATGCGATCAGATTGTTTTTCCCATCGTTGGAGGGAAACTCGCATCCCAGCAGGCAATGACGTGACAGGCGGACCTAAACCAACCTATTCAAAAACAAGATGACATGGATGACACTCGTCTCATCGTTGAGGTGGGGGTCGTCACTTTGCAGCTAAATGTCATTAGCATGTAGGTGTATACATTTAAGTTTATGTAACGAGTCTTCTTCTTCTTGAACACCAAGACGACACCAAGAGCTGCTTTCCACTATTTTATTTGATCCTGAAGAAGACAATTAAACACATATATATTGTCTTCAGACTGCAGTGCACATCTGACCCCTCATCAATACACAGCAGCATTGTCTGGGGGAATTAATTATTTTCATGAATATGCATGTAAGGGCATTTCACAAATTTTACAATTTATCCACATTTACATGCTAAGGATACATTAAAATTTACAGGAAAACATTTTTTTTCCAGTTGCAACAAAATGAACACATTTTTCACTTATAACTTCAAACTACATACAAGAATGTATATGTAAAAAAAAAAAATACACCAGAGCCACCCGGTGGACAAATGATGTGCGTTTAGCTAGTAAATATGAAAACAGCATGATGGACAATAGACGTACCTGAAGAAGACAATTAAACACATATATATTGTCTTCAGACTGCAGTGCACATCTGACCCCTATATATACAAAAATAACAAGGTTTTCAGTGAAAAATAAAAGTAACACAAATACAAAATGGCGACTTGTAATGTGCGTTCAGCACTTATGTTAAACTCCATAAAATTGCCACAACTTGACTTAGCGATAAAAACCAATCAAAAATACCATAATAATATAACATAGTTTTCGTGAGATGAAAACATTTGCATACAACAAGAGAAATTGAAATATTCTCAGGAGCAACTCTCTGTACAACCTACCCTCATCAATACACAGCAGCATTGTGAGGGGGAAGGGGGAACGCGAACTACGGGAACAAAGGAGGTACAAAAAGGGGCGATGTGCAGGTTTATGATTGAAACAGAAAATGAATAAAAATGACTGCAAAATGTGTTCTCAAAATGATAAAATTCACAATACAATAAGAAAATATGATAATTTTAACAAAGTACAATTCCAACTCTGTTACATTCACCTGCACTGAATTTTATCAAATTTGAGCTACATCTACATAGTACATATTGGACACAACTTCACCAATTACATTTACAATGAAAGGGTCATTAACACAAATCCAACATCTACAGTATTCCATAAGAATGAAGTGGTATGAGAGCAGCGCTATCTCCCAATCCAGCTACTGGAAAACAGGGTGCCTTGTACACCCCACAAGACCCAAATTTTCAGTGTAGAATAAACTCATGAAAGAGAACAAAACATTCTATTTAATTACACAATGCAGTCATGCACCCCCCCAAAAAAAAAAAAAAAAAACTGGGGCCACAGATCTGGAATTTACTCAACAAGAGATTGAAAAATAGACTTGCAAACAGATTTAACACTGAAATTATCCTGAACAACATCCTGTCTTGACATAGATTGTATAAGTCTATTAACAGGCTTGACTAGTCGACCAAATCTAGACCTGACCTGTGGTTGTGCATTGGAAAATTACTGAGCTGAAGTGAGGCCTGATCAGCAGTGTGTAGAGTGTGAGGTGCATTGCGTGTTTGTGTATATTCTCAGGTGTGACTTCTGATTGTCTTATGTCAACAGCAATATCAGTCATGGTTACAGAGTCACAGGTCACAGACTGTTCAATCATGATGCTGCCAGGTGAGGTAAAAACCTCTTGCAGTCTAGAGGTCTCGCTCGCTACATCATTGACATCCACTTGAGACAAACTTGGTGTAGAAAACTGTGTAATCCATTCTATGGTTCTCCTCTCAGAATCCACAAGCTCTGCATCAGGCATGAGGCTCACATCATCTCTCGAGCATGCAGGTGAGTTGTGTAGACTGTCAACATCATAGTTTTTACCAGATCTACATCCAGTCCCACTCTCTCTCTCAAGAAGAGTTTCAGATACATCGCCCGCATCAGCAGTACCTGGAGGTGAAGATTCAGGGGCAGACATTGATGGAGGTAAGTCAGACATATCGATTTCATTGTCCACAGGAAGGAAGTTAACAAGCATGAGCAAGTTCCTATGAACCACTTTCTCCGGCCAGTGGCTGTGTCACAGATCCTGTACGTGTGTATCAGCGTTCATGTCCACAACCGTGTAAATGGTCGATTCCCACTTATCAGCGAGTTCTTTTTACCTCTCTCTGTTTGTTGGCCAAAAGCACTCTATCCCCGACTTCAATACTGGATCCCTTCACTTTCCTGTTGTACAGTCGAGCATGTCTTCTCTGCTCCTTCACAGCATGTTCCTGAGCGATTACCAATGCTTCCTTTAGGTCGTCGGCGAGAGACGCCACATACTTGTCATAGCTCGTCACATTAGAATCATGCAGGACAGTACGAAACAAGACATCAACAGGCAGGCGGGGAACACGGCCGAACATGAGGTAAAAGGGTGGGTAGCCCGTTGTCTCATGGGTTGTGCAGTTGTACATGAATGTCAATGTTTGTAAACGTCGTGGCCAGTCAACCTTAGCTTCAGGAGACAGTGCTCATGCAGCCTAAGGTTCTATTAAATCGTTCCACACTACCGTTCCCCATCGGATGATAGGGGGTAGTGTGTGATTTCCTGACACCCGAGATCTTGAGAAGCTCACTTATCAGCCGACTCTCAAAATTAGTCCCTTGATCACTGTGGATCCTTTCCGGGAATCCAAAGACACAAAAATATTTGTCCCAGAGAACTTTTGCTACCTGCTTGGCTGTCTGATCTTTACAGGGAAATGCCTGAGCCATTCTCGTAAAGTGGTCCGTTATTACTAGGACATCTATGGACTTGTTACAGGAGTTTTCAGCTGACCAAAAATCAATACAAACGAGCTCCAGTGGTCTAGTGGTTGTTATGCTTTCCAGAGGAGCTCTCCCTTCAGGTTCAGCTGTCTTACTGACAATGCATCGCTGGCAATGGCGAACATAGTCTCTCACATCTCTGTCAATGTTTGTCCAAAAGAACCTCTCCCTAACTAAACTAAGGGTCCTGGACTGGGCCTGATGACCGGCTTCATCGTGAACTCCTTTCAGGGCTTCACCTTTGAGAGAGTCAGGAACAACATATTGGGAACGTTTTGCTCTAGTCTTAGGGTCCTTTGAAACTGTACAGGACACCATTGCTCACAGCGAGTTTGTCCCAGTGTTTC
Organism: Culter alburnus; assembly: GCA_028476615.1. NCBI lineage: Eukaryota > Metazoa > Chordata > Actinopteri > Cypriniformes > Xenocyprididae > Culter > Culter alburnus. Next base: position 582,335 of record JAOTNS010002789.1, on the reverse strand, counting down.
AGGTATCTTGTGACAGAGACAGACTCCTTAGCTCTTGTTCTCCTAGAAGGCCTCCATTGTCTCTCAACATAATACAGGACACGAGAGAGAGTTCTATCATCCAGCTGCTTGTCACGAAGGTCTTTTTCGGTATATGCAGGCAAGGTGTTAATTCCAGGTGGTATCAACTGAGGGAGGAGCTGCAATGTTTGAACTGCACGGACCCTGGGACCAGCTTCCCAAACCATATGTGATTGCAGTACCGCAGACACGTCGTCCGTTCCAATAGACTGAGCCCATACATGAGGTGAGTCACATGCGGGCTGAACATCATTACTCACTGTGACGAGTTTCACTTGACCACTGGATGACCTGAAGGCATTTTTAACAGAATCACATGACACATCTTTAACATCACTCAGAAGGTTTGCATAGGGCTCAGTAAGAAGTCTTTGGCCAACACTCTCCTTGACAAAAGGCACACGGCTCAAGGCATCGGCTACAATGTTCTGCCGTCCTGAGATATACTTGATGTCAAAGTCGTAACTTGCCAACTTGGCAACCCAGCGTTGCTCACAACAATCCAGCTTCGGCTTTGTAAGTATATGAGTCAACGGGTTGTTGTCAGTCCAGACTGTGAATTTGTGACCTTTGAGCCAGTGACTGAACTTGTCACAAATTGACCATTTCAAAGCCAGAAACTCCAAGCGGTGAGCTGGGTAGTTCCTCTGGGCTTGATTTAGTGACTTGCTGGCAAACGCAATCGGTCTGGCTCGCGTGTCTCCATCCTGTAATTGGGACAGGACAGCACCTATGCCTTCCAAGGATGCATCCGTTGACAACATAAAGGGACGAGTGAAGTCGGGATGGGCCAGAATCATAGAGTTGACCAGCGAAGCCTTAAGGTGGTCAAAGGCCTGTTCCTGTTGTGGTGTCCAGTCTGCTGCACACAACTTTCTGCCCGTTGTCCTGTCTTTCTGACCTGTCCTTTTTCTCTTCCCACCCTTCAACAGGTCAAAGAGTGGCTTGGCCATGGCAGAGTATCCAGGCACAAAGTGCTGATAATAATTTATCATCCCAAGAAAGGACCTAATCCTCTTCTGTGATGGGGTCACACCATCAGGATCCATGAGGTCAGTACTGGTCAAATTAGTGATGTTCTCGACTTTACTGTGGTCTGTTGAAACACCCTTTTCATCAACTGTGGCCAAGAAACCTCACTGACCTTCTGAGGAAGAAACATTTTTTTGGAGCCAACTTCAGATTGTGGCTACGCAATCTCTCAAACACCATCTTCAGGCGTAACAAGGCACTCTCCTCATCTGGGGCGAACACCAACAAGTCATCTAAATAGCACAGCAAACTCAGATAGTTCTGGTCTCCAAAAATGCATCATCATCCGCATGAAACTCCCTGGACTATTACATAGGCCCTGAGGGAGACGGTTGTACTCATAAAGGCCCATTGGAGTTGTAAAAGCTGAGTACTTCCTGTCTTCCTCATGAAGTGGCATATTGTAAAATCCAGACGTTAAATCCATTGTGCTGAATAGACTGTTGCCTCCTAACGCAGCTAGGCAGTCTGCCTGATGGGGAAGAGGGTGAGCATCCTTCAGAGTCCTTTTATTTAGCCAGCGAAAATCCGTACATATACGGAGATCCCCATTCTTCTTCCACACAAGAACGAGAGGTGATGCATATTCGCTGGTTGATTTCCTGATTATTTCTTTTTCCTCCATCTCACTTAACACCTGGCGCAGTTTCAGATAATGTCCAGGGGGCACTCTCCTATAAGGTAGTCTGAACGGTCTTTTATCTGAAAGATGAATGCGGTGTACAAAACCCTCTGCCTCTCCACAGTCGAGATGATGACGTGAAAATATATCCTCATACTCCCCTTATATACCTCAGACACCTCGCATGACTCAATGTCAATGTTACTTAGACCAACTGACCTGAGCTTTTCTTCGGTGACTTCAAACCAGCGAGAGGTTGAGGCATCAGCGAATGTGAAAAGCTTGCCCAAGGACCCTCTGGAAACTCAGTTATGTCCATATCCTCAATCGCCATGCAGGAGTAAACATCTGCCAACTTTGCATTACGTCTCAACAACACAGGCCTGTCAGAACCATTGACGACTTTTAGTGGGACCCACTTGTCTCCCCACAATGGAGTCACTACTCTAGACACCATAATACCTCTGGGAGCTGAGCGGGACGATGTTGGCTCTGTCATCACAGTGCTGCCTGGAGAAATGACCGTATTTTTAGGTAGTTTCCCCCAAATAAGGTATTCACGGCCAGACTGAAGGCAGACAGCAGAGTTGCACCTGACAGTACCGACCTTCTGAGGAGCTTCATCTCCCTTCCAGGGCTTGAGACCTGATAGCATAGACAAGAACTGTTCCATCTCATGATCCTTTTCTGGGCAAGGACTTGACACTGTTCTCCAGTAAGACTCACACAGCTTAGACTGCTTCAGGATATGTTTTATAACATTGGTTCCCAATATTAGTTCATCCCGCTGGCCCTGGACAACGAGCGTGGGAACTACAATCTTACAGCCATACACCTCCATCTCCACATCAAAAGCATACTTGGGTTTAACGTAAAGCCCACCACATCCAACGAGGACCACATTCACATCAACCTTGTGCAGGTCATTTATTACTCCAGCCTCTTTCATTTTCATCTCGGCCTCTTCACTCATACTGCAAGCCATAGAGCCAGTGTCCAACATGCCACCAATTTTCATCGTCCCACCCAGTAACACAGGTGTGTAGAAAAGGCTCTCACTACTGCAGACTCTGTGAATATTTTGATAAACAATTTCAGAATCATGGGATGAGTCTCTTGCAGATATGTAAACTGATTCAGCATCAGAAGTGTCATCAGTGTGGGAGTAATTGTTGAGACCTGTACTGCCTCCCTCCAAATACAGGTCATCTAGTTTCCCCCAGACTGGGATGGAGAGGAGCTACTGATTGGACAATTTAGTCTGGTGTGACCCGCTCTAAAACAGGCAAAACACAACCTTTCAGACATGCAGTGAGAAATGGTGTTGTGGCTTGCGTCATTACAGACCTTACAAACTGCCTGATTGGGGTGTCTTTCACGAGGGGTGCGTCGAAATCTGCCACCGCCAGATAGATGGCGGGTGTACGCTGTTGCAATTTATCCATCATGTCCTGAAAGATGTCAACCATACGGGTCAGAAGTCTCTCATCTGATTGTGACTGGAGATTTTGTGCCACAGCTGGTGCAGAAGGGTGGCTCAGACTGTGAATGGGCTCACCCTGAGTAGGAACACAGATAGGAAGAGGGCAATTGGAAGGGCACACTGAGTACTGGGCTTGGAGAGAGGGATTCTGAGTGTGAACTTGGGAAGGCACTGCCACATTCACTGGAGGAACATTGGGCTGCTTAGGAGTCACTGAAATGACGTGGTTTTTAAGCTGTGCAGTCCCAATGGCTCTGCCACTATCTCTTAGCTCTCTCTGATAATCATCAATCCTCAGTTGGACATCTCGCGAGGTCCATTCATGAATCGGCTTACACTTTAGGGTGCAAGAGAGCTCAGGATCAGGGCAATGCTTGACAAACATGAGTGCGACTTCATTATTTATGTTCTCCGTTTTCTTCCCCTGTCTGCGTAGACCCTCAGAGCCAAGTCAGCCGCCTTATTCAGTCTTATCCAGTAGTCAACTGGATTTTCTTTGTGTTTGGGCAGTGTAGCATAAAAGTCGGCGAGTGGGAGACACGAGGAAGCTTCACTGAAATAATGGAGGAGAACATCATAGATTTTATCAGGTGTCTCTTTAAGATCAATCGCTGGATCACTACGCAAGGCAATCTTGACTACATCTCTGGCTCTGCCCAGCAAATGGCTCATAATTTCCTCTGCCTGGTCATTCACAGGAATCACATGTTTTCTGAGATGAGTTTTAGTCAAATCAATCCAGTCCTGGACTGAATGTTTGTCAGTGCCATCACCTTTAAATGTCGGGAATTCACCGTCTGATTTAACATGGACTGTCACATGAGATGAGTCATATCTGGTAGGTTCACTGTGAGTAGTTTGGGTAGTGGGAGTAGACTGACGGTCACCAGCTATGTTCACTACACCAGCTGACATTAGCTTTTCAACAATGGATTCACCAATCTGAGCTCCTAACCGTCCTACCATGTCTGTGAGATGGTGCATAGCGTCAACATCAGTAGCTGGTGTGGAGGTGCGAAGATATTCCCTCTTAAACCCACTAACAGGTGTACAACTCGGGCTATGACCCAAACCTGTATCTGTGTCATCATCAGCTATGGGCTTAGAATGTCTCACATCCCTACTGTCAACAACACAATTTAACCAAGTTCCCCTTCCTTTTGGTAATTGATGATCTGAATAGGTATCCATTGCTTTTTTTTTTTTTTATGGTTTTTGTGTGAAACTGTACTTGCGTTGTGTATATTAATTCTAAGACCTTAATAAAACAAAACAATAAATCACTTTGAAAAACAAAAGAATATTACCAACTGAATTTAAAAGCGTTCAACTAAACGTCATAAAATTTTCAGCAATATACACCAAATAACTATGTTTTAGTATTGCCTTTTTTTTTTTCTCTGACCCCACTTTGATCTTGAAGTGTAGACTAGAACAGCAGCACAGTATCCACGGCGACCGGCATCAAGCTGATCTGAAAATCCAAGGAGTCACGGCACCAGTGTAACGAGTCTTCTTCTTCTTGAACACCAAGACGACACCAAGAGCTGCTTTCCACTATTTTATTTGATCCTGAAGAAGACAATTAAACACATATATATTGTCTTCAGACTGCAGTGCACATCTGACCCCCTCATCAATACACAGCAGCATTGTCAGGGGGAATTAATTATTTTCATGAATATGCATGTAAGGGCATTTCACAAATTTTACAATTTATCCACATTACATGCTAAGGATACATTAAAATTTACAGGAAAACACTTTTTTTTCCAGTTGCAACAAAATGAACACATTTTTCACTTATAACTTCAAACTACATACAAGAATGTATATGTAAAAAAAAAGAAATACACCAGAGCCACCCGGTGGACAAATGAAAATGTGCGTTTAGCTAGTAAATATGAAAACAGCATGATGGACAATAGACGTACCTGAAGAAGACAATTAAACACATATATATTGTCTTCAGACTGCAGTGCACATCTGACCCCTATATATACAAAAATAACAAGGTTTTCAGTGAAAAATAAAAGTAACACAAATACAAAATGGCGACTTGTAATGTGCGTTCAGCACTTATGTTAAACTCCATAAAATTGCCACAACTTGACTTAGCGATAAAAACCAATCAAAAATACCATAATAATATAACATAGTTTTCGTGAGATGAAAAACATTTGCATTACAACAAGAGAAATTGAAATATTCTCAGGAGCAACTCTCTGTACAACCTACCCTCATCAATACACAGCAGCATTGTGAGGGGGGAAGGGGGAACGCGAACTACGGGAACAAAGGAGGTACAAAAAGGGGCGATGTGCAGGTTTATGATTGAAACAGAAAATGAATAAAAATGACTGCAAAATGTGTTCTCAAAATGATAAAATTCACAATACAATAAGAAAATATGATAATTTTAACAAAGTACAATTCCAACTCTGTTACATTTACCCATTAAATAGCTCATTGTACATACATTTGTATGTCTATGGCCGCTTCCTGCTTCAGCAACACATACGCACTGCAGACGGATTATGTGTGAAACAGGCGTTACCTGACTACCTTACTAACCAATAACAGGAAAAAACAGGTGTTAGTAAAAACAAAAGCCACCCACCTCCCTACTGCGTCTACAGGCAGTGATAATGGGGCAATTAAACACTGTCACTACAGCACATACAACACAACATTCAACAAAAGGTCTGGGAAAGCAGACAGGCCATGCTCTCTCTGGTGAACAGCCAGTTCCCTCTGTGTAAATGCAAGCTCCTCTCTGCAACTATAACAAGGAACAGGTGGCATCAGTTAGGCTCCTGCAAGAGGACAGGGAGGAACAGAGGAAAACAGTGAAAAAAAACTACACTTCCCAGCAGGCTGTTGGGCATCAGGGAAACACAGTCACATACACATATTCACAAAATCAACAACAATGAACGATATACGTCCTGGAACGTAACACTATTGAATACAAGCTAAAAGTTTAAAGACTCATTCATTGACTCTGATAATGAATAGATTTTCACTGATAGATTGTCATTATCATTATGGCACTGTTGCTTTATTCAGCTGTTAAAGTGGTGAAAATATGTTGTCATTATTTTTATTTTATTTTATTTAATTTTTTTTGGGCGGATATTATTTATTAGTCATATATATTATTAATTGTGCTGTCAAATAAAACAAATAGAGAATTAAACATCAGGCACATCAAACAAGAGGCATGAACAAGGAATATGTTTTCACTTCATTAGGCTTTATCTTTTGATTTTGTTTTAATATATACACTTTGACAAATACCATTGTAACACAGTTCGTATGTACGGGAAGAAGGAGGCGGGAACCGGCGAACATTCAAACAAAGTTTTAATACCAAAATAAACAAAGAACAAAACGAAAGTGATGCCGGCAGACCCTCGCGGACGTCTGCCGGCCACACAAACATAATAAAACATAAAATAAAGTCCAGGCCTCATCCTCTCTCATCCTTCACTGTCGTCGCTCCTCCTTTTATGCTCCCAGAGCTCCTCCGTGAGAGACTCAAGGCCGGTGCGCCTCACAGGTGATGCTCGTGCACCCTGCTCGTCACAACCATTTAATAACATTTTCTATATACATGTGATGTTTAGACTTTAGAGAGTTAAAAATATGGAAGGGCTTCCACATCTCCACCACAAAAAAACATGCTTTTGTAAAACATAATTATTATTTAAAAAAATGACATGCTTGTTGTGTCCACTAGAGGGTGAAAAAGAACTGTTTTATGAAAAAGAGAGACTATTCTGTGATGACAATGCATGTCTGATTGTTATGCGTGATTGGTTCTGTCTAGTTCATGTGTGATAAGAGGAGATTGGAGAGTAAGAGTAAACAGAGAGTTGTTCACTACATTTCTTGCCTGGTTGTTTATTTTTACACCACATTTTTGCGACAAGGATGGCTGATTATTCTCTACCACCACCGCCTCCCTTTCTTGCTCTTCCAGGCGAACCTCCTATTCGGTGGCCCCGTTAGCTGCAGTCTTTTGAGACATATCTCATCACGGCCGGCCTCACAGAGGTGAGTGCGGCACGAAAAAAGCCCTTCTCCAACACTGCCTGGGGGCGGAAGGACAGCGAGTGCTCGGAACAATCAGCGATACTGGTGAAAACACTTAGAAACAGTCTGTAACAGCCCTGAATGAACATTTTGGCGCTCCACAGAGCGTTCTGCTGTGGCGGTTCATATTCCGCCGGCGCCATCAACTTCCTGGTGAGTCCGTGCATCAGTATGTGGCTAATCTGAGAGGGCTATCGAATTCTTACATTATCGAACATTATCTAGGGCAATTGCTGTAGCATTTCAAGTGGAAAGCGCTGCTGAATATGTGGCTACTCTCACAAATCAAAAATAAGTCAACTCACAGTCAATTAACATTTATGGAAACAACTGCACCAGTCCAGCAGCCATCCGACTGGGGAGCAGAAGCGGCTGCAGATGCCCCTGACTCAGTAATGCAACTCACGTGGCAACAGCGTCGACAACCACATCAACAACACCCCTGTGCTAATTGTGGATCTCGTTCTCATTTCACCAGAGCCCGAAATTGTCCAGCCCAGGGCCAGACATGCCATAATTGTGGAAAACAAAATCATTTTGCTAGTGTCTGCCGTTCAGCTCCAGCTAAACCACAGATGTGTACTAGTCAGTCCCTACCTGCCATCATCCACAATGTAACTTCAGGTCTTGTGCCATTCAGATCATGCACCGTCACCCTGAATGATGTGAGTGTTCCACTGCTTTTGGATACAGGGGCCAGTGTGTCCCTGCTCAATGCAAGCACTTATAGTCAGTTCTTCAGCACGTTTCCCCTAGCCCCACCTTCTACGGCCCTGTGAATGGTGATTCCAAAATGAGCTGCTGGGCTCACTTAAATTAACTGTGCATTATGGTGCAAAGACATTGCCCTCATTCATCTTCCAAGTGGCCTGTAAAGGAACAAATTTAATGGGACTAGACTTGTTCACCGCGCTGGGGTTTGCCCTAGTGGATATGGAGGGGGCTGCTATTCTGGATATGACCGCAACATGGCAGTAACAGTGGCCAACGCTGTTTGATGGGCTGGGCTGCCTCACCTCATTTATGCACCAGCCTCTCATTGACCATGCTGTCAGCCCTGTAATTCAGCCGCTACACCATATTCCCCTAGCCCTGCGTGAGGGGGTCTCAACGGAACTACAGCGCCTGCTGCGAGCAGGCATCATTGAGCATGTGAATGCTTCGCCCTGGGTCTCAAACCTGGTGGTGGCCACTAAAAAATCTGGTGCTCTGCGCATCTGCATGGACTTGCGGCAAGTGAATTAGGCAGTTATTCCATATAAGTACCAGCTACCAACGACAGAGGAACTCACGGCTCAATTCTATGGCTCCACAGTGTTTTCTAAGCTGGACCTTAGAGAAGGCTATCTGCAGGTGCCCCTCCATGCTGACAGCAGGAATCTGACGACTTTTGTGACACATGAGGGAGTTTTTCGTTATACTAGGATGCCTTTTGGCCTTAGCTCCGCCCCTTCCTGTTTCCAAAAGGTCATGACCTCTGTGCTAGCAGGAATACCAGGCGTCGTCATCTACCTTGACGACATTGTCGTGCATGGGCCCACAACGCACACTGATGATGAATGCCTTAACAGGGTTTTTGATGCACTCAGCAAGCACAGGCTAACTTTAAATGGCGAAAAATGTATTTTTGCTGTACCCGTCATCGAGTTTGTGGAATTTCCCCACTCCAGTCTAATGTGGAGGCCATTCAGTCCATCCCCGAACCGACCTTACCTGCCCAGGTGGCTTCCTTTCTAGGGATGACGGGCTACTACTTAAAGTTTCTGCCTCAGTATTCGGCCACTACTGCCCCACTGCGGCAATTACCCTGGAAAGATGAGCCTTGGGTGTGGACGCAGGCATGTATGGAGGCTGTGCATGCTCTCAAGGCCCAACTCACTTCACCTCCCATACTTTCACACTTTAGCACCTCCTGTAAAACCATGGTCACCTGCGATGCATTCACCACAGCCATCAGAGCTGTATTGTCACAGGTACAGGAGGGCGTTGAAAGGCTTATAGCCTTTGCCTCTCGGGCAGTTAACCCAACAGAACAATGATACTCAGTGGGTGAACAGGAAGCGCTGTCATGCTTATGGGCATGTGAAAGATGGCACCTGTACTTGTATGGCTGCCATTTCACTCTGAGGACAGATCATCATGCCTTAGTGGCACTGTTGACAACATCAGGAACAGGTCACAGACCACTGAGACTACATCGCTGGTATGACCAGCTCCATCAGTATAATTACAGCCTTCAGTTCATTCCAGGTCTTGAAAATGTGGTGGCTGATCTTTTGTCTCGCTCTGTCCCAGCTCCAGAAATAACAGAAGACTTTAGGCCTGACACAGACATCATCCAGCTTCTACACACACCTCTGCAGTGTGTGGTATCACTACAGGAGCTCAAAACTGCTTCAGAACAGGACCCTATCTTCTCTCTGCTCCGCACTTACATCCGAGAAGGCTGGCCCTTACATGTCTTAGAAGAGCTGAAGCCATTTGCCTGCATCAAAGATTAACTATCTTGCTGGAATGACATGTGTGGCATGTGGGTTTTGCACTGTGGTCCCAGGGCCCCTTTGTGCAAGTGTGCTTGAAATGGCGCACAAGGGGCATCTGGGAATAGTGAAGGTCAAACAGCATTGCCGGGATAGAGTCTGGTGGCCGGGCATAGACAGAGGAATTGAACTTTTAGTTAAAGACTGTTCAGCCTGTCTTGTGAGTGGAAAAACAGGCAACCCACCTCCCCTGACCCCTGACCTGGCCTACTCATCCTTGGCAGCACCTGCAGATGGATATCTGTGGTGAATTTCATGGGGTTCCCCACAACCAGCGATAACTGGTGGTAGCATATGATTTGCATTCCAAATGGCCAGAACTAATAATCACCACCAGCTCAGTCACCACTCAGGTCATTGTGAACTTTCTGGACTCGCTGTTCTCTCCCGTTGGGGCCTTACACAAATGATTACAATGGATAATGGCCCTCAGTTCATCTCAGTGGACTTCTCCTTTTACCTGGAGAACAAAGGTATCCAAAACATCCGCACCACCCTTTACCACCCCCAGGCCAATGGGGGAGTGGAACGTTTCCACCAGTCCTTGAAAAATGGCCTTAGGGCACACCTGGCACAAGGGTGTTCTTTCAACCAAGCCATTCGTCTGACATTGCTACACTACCGGGCCTCGCAGAATAGTACCACTGGGGTCTCCCCTGCCTTCCTAATGTTGGGCAGAGCTCACTTTGCCACTGGACAGACTCCACCCCGCCACACCCAAGGGGTCCTCCAGGATGCCCGTCTCTACACGTGGGTTTGAGTTGCTTACTGCCCTTCTTGCAGTCGCTCTTACCTGCTCTCTTCTGAAGAATGCCTTATGGAGATTCTGTATTCAGACAGGGTTGATTAAGACTAAGTTTGTCCTACATCAGACCAGGTCGGCCTCCCTGGTGACATTGGGGGGTGACTTCGTTCCATTCTAGTGACTGGACGGGGCTCCTTTTTCGGTTCCTTGGCCACATTCCCTTTAAGGGACCACTTTTTTTTGGAAATGTTGGTCCCAGATGCCTTGAGCAGCCTTAGTAGGCTTTCTATGAAAGGCCTCTTTTAGGCTCAGTCTGGGCTGTTGACCGTAGGGAATGCTGTCACTGACAGCCTGGTGTGACCCGAGGGTGAGTTGCTAAGCATTTCCTTCGAAACTGCTCGACATCTGATCAGCCATATTATTTGGCATGCACTCTCCTTAAGCATGGCGGCGTGGGTATATCGTTTCCCAAAGCGTTCAAACGCAGAGCGAGTTCCCTTTCAAAAGGGAACGTTTCAGGTTACATATGTAAACATAGTTCCCTGAGAACCAGGGAGCGAGACTCTGCGTTTCCTTGCCATGCTTCGGTCTGCCTGCCTGCAGAACAGTCCCTCAAGACGATAGATGTTGTCTGTTTCTCCAGGCGCCCCTTTTATAATGCCGGGTCGCGCCATATTTAGTTTTTTCTCCTAGGGGGTTTTTTCCACCCCTGGGAGTCAGCCGACATTGGCTTAATGTAGCACCATCTTGTATATGTTACATATTACCACGCTTGTTTGTACAGCTTATTTTTAACCACTTCCCTTTTTTCTGTGCTTCTAATATGTAAAGCTGCTTTGAAACAATTACCAATTGTAAAAGCGCTATATAAATAAATTTGACTTGACTTGACTTGACTTGACATAGGCTGTCGCTGGCCAATAGGGATTGGAGTTGTTGAATAGTTTTGCTTTCAGACATCGCGTCACGTGTGATGTTCCCCAAAGCGTTCAAAAGCAGAGTCTCGTTCCCTGGTTCTCAGGGAACTATGGTTACATACGTAACCTGAGACGTTTACTTGTTTTAGTTTTCCTTTATTCCTTATGACTTTTTAGTAGTTTGTTTTCTAATGTTCAGAGTTGATCTATTTATCAGAGTATGTTGCTTGTCACGTTATTGAGATTCATACACTGATTCTTGATGTCTGTGTGTGCCTAACAGAAAGATTTTTTTTTTTTTTATCAGAACAACTTTTGAGAAATCCTTTGGATTATATTGAAAAAGCTGAATCTTCTGCAGTAGAATCACAGTGTTGCTGTGATCAATAAAGTAAATCTAACTAAGAGATTTGGTGATTCAGGTCAAACAATGATGTAAAATAATTATGATGTAAAAAATTATGTAAAAACATAAATAACTCCACCTAATCATCTTTTCTCTTTGCTTGTCTGGTTGTCATAACAGACCAAACAAAATCTAATATTAACCCTCTGGAGTCTGAGGCTGATTTGGGGCTTGGAGAAGTTTTGACATGCCCTGACATTTGTGCTTTTTTCAGTTGTTCATAAACATATAATGACAAAAGTGTCATTACACTGTATCAGCACAAACTAGGCTACAATAATATGTGAGGAACATGTATGTACATGTTTGTATTTTTGAAGAAATAATGTTTATGCGTGGTTATTGAAAAAACAAAAACTTAAGTGACTGAATAAGGCCAAAAAAAGTATATTAAATCTGTGTTCACAAGACGTCTGGGTATTGGAGGTTGTAGACTAGAGTTTTTGCTTCAGAATTATCTAAAAATTATGCTGCCTACTCCTTCATATAAAACAATATATTGATTTAGTTTTTGTAAGACACTTTTTGTCAAGAAACACAGTATGCGTGGAGGCGTGAATCATCATGAATAATGGGCCATTTACACCTGAGAAGACAAAAGAATCACATAATAATGACCTGAAATGACTTGCATATTAATGAGGCCTTTCAGTCAGGTAGGCTGTGAAAAAACCCTCTGTAATAATGTCTCAGCTCATCATAAACAGCAATACTGTGAAATATTATTACAATTTTAAATAATGGTATTCTATTATATTCTTTAAAATATAATGTATTTCTGTGATGCAAAGAAGAAAAGGAACTAGGAACTAACGGCATGTATTCTAGAGATCGCTAACCATGGCTTTAACCATCCAAATAACACTTTTCAAGACAATAATACACGATTGAGACGATGTATCATGTAACATCGTCTCAATCGTGTATTTATTGTCTTGAAAAGCGCTGGCTCCGTGGGCGTGGCCGCATTAGCGGGTAATGAGCTGAATCTCGGACTTCTGACATGGCTCTCTTTTCATACAGATTACATAAACACAGAATGTTGGTTTTCGATTTGACTTGCACGATTTAAAACCTGACATTTCAACGTTTCTTTATACATAAGTGTAATTTTTTTTGTCATTAGTATTCATAAGTTACAGTTCATTTTCTGAGAACTATCAGATTGGACTTCGTTCAGAGGGAGAGGAGAGATCACGCATCATGTTAGTTTTCTTTATTTTACAAAAAGCACAACATTGTGTTTTTACTCTGAGTGTACACAAATAAAAGAAGACATTCTATAGTTTCAATTGATATATTACTTATGTCTCTATGACAAGAAATGATGGAGTATTTTTAAGTCTGTTTGCTGCAATGTGAAAAAAATCCTGCAAAACGCGCCGGCGCGTTTTCGGACCTCAGGGAGTTAAAAATTCACGGGTCAAGAGACCAACTAAAGCAAACACTGATCTCCATATTGGTGACTAAAAATTATGATTCATCATATTTTGTATTTGTGTATCAATTTAGGGCATTTTTGTGTAGAGTTTTGCAGAAATCATTAAAAAAATATTGTGAAATTGTGAAAACTGAATCAGTTATAGTGTGTTAGCAACTGATAAACACCTAGAAAACAGAGTATCATCCTGCAGGGGGGAAGGAAGTCAAATGCTTCATCCTTCCTCCCTGCATTGCGATTTCGCACATGACGGGTTTTCTTAAAAATCACATGACTTTCAGAAAATGGGCATTGACGTCAGTATTCTATGAATAAGCATTCTGATCCAGTTATTTGTCTAGTTCTCCTCATCTGCTGAAGAAGGACGGACTGATTCTGCTTGTTTACATTGTTGTTAACAGTGTTCAGAGTTTACATTATGATTATTAAGTCACATCATATTATGTGTTTGTGTATCAATTTAGGGCATTTTTGTGTAGAGTAAATTGTGAAATTGTGAAAACTGAATCATAGTTATGGTGTTAAATATAGTTAAATGGGCATTGACATCAGTATCCTATAAATAAGCATTCTGATTGTTACATTCACGCCTTCCCGGACTCCGTTTCCCAGAATCCTCCTGTTCCGCACACCTGTCTGCACTTCCCTCATCAGTTTTCCCACCATCTCCCCGGATTCCCAGCACCTGTTGTCCTCGTCAGCACTCCCTTTAAGTTGGACTCACTCCCTGCTCCATTCTTGATGTTGTATAATGTGTGTTATGCTATTTGATATTCCTGGATTGCTAATAAAGCCTGTTACATTGTAGATTTCAGTACTCGCCTCATCTCTGCAGCACAGTACAATAACAGAAGAATGGACCAAACCGCTGGAAATCCATCAGGAAAAATGGGCTTTTTCTGTGTTCCTGGCTCTCCCGTACCTCCCAAGCCGTCAACAGCTTCGGATCGCCTCTGTGGGTTCCGGCAGGATGGTTGTTCGCTGGAGAGGTATGTGGAGGAATTTGTCGAGCTTGCTTATTTAGCGAATTGGCCAGATGCATGTTTGAACGCCTGTTTTCTGGCGGGACTGGATTAGGACAAGATTCATTTTAAAGAACCTGCCTGTTACTTTTTCCTAGTCGATGCAATTAATCTGATTCATCTCTCCAGCCCTTGCCGAGCCCGCTCCATGCCTCCACGAGACCACTCCAGTCTTCACCGAGCCCGCTCCAATCCTCGCCGAGCCCGCTCCAGTATCTGTGGGACTTTTGGTGGAGTATGAGGGGATGGACTGGGCCCCATCATCAGACCTCTCTCCAGCCCTCACCGAGCCCGCTCCATGCACCGCCGAGCCCGCTCCATGCCTCGCCGAGCCCGCTCCATGCACCGCCGAGCCCGCTCCATGCCTCGCCGAGCCCGCTCCATGCACCGCCGAGCCCGCTCCAGGCGCCACCGCCGAGCCCGCTCCAGCAGCCCATGAGCCCACTTCAGCTGGCGAGCCCACTCCTCTCCACGAGCCTTACGAGCCCCCCTACATGTCCCGAAATATTTTTTGTGGGGGGACAGGGACCCGTGGGTGGGGAACATGTGGATGCCACACATGTGGGTGGGGCTGAAGACCCGCCATGGCCGCCCTCGGTTCCAGACCCGCCATGGCCGCCCACGGCACCTGATCCGTCACGGCCGTCCTCAGCTTCAGACCTGCCACGACGACCTGCCCTTGAGACCTCCGCACCCGTCTGCACCCCCCGCACCTGCCTCTAGGTCTCCAGGGCGCCCACCCCCCCTCCCCGTTGTATCATCTGAGGTGTGGGGACAAGCCTACCAGGGAGGGGGAGGAAATGTTACACTCACGCCTTCCCAGACTCTGTTTCCCAGAATCCTCCTGTTCCGCACACCTGTCTGCACTTCCCTCATCAGTCTTCCCGCCATCTCCCCGGATTCCCAGCAACTGTTGTCCTCGTCAGCACTCCCTTTAAGTTGGACTCACTCCCTGCACTCCTTGTCCATTCTTGATGTTGTTTAATGTGTGTTATGCTATTTGATATTTCTGGATTGCTAATAAAGCCTGTTACACTGTGGATTTCCGTACTCGCCTCATCTCTGCAGCACAGCACGATAAAACTGATCCAGTTATGTAGTTCTCCTCATCTGCTGAAGAAGGACGGACTGATTCTGCTTGTTTACATCGGTGTTTACAGTGTTCGGAGTTTACATTATGATTATTAAGTCACACCATATTATGTGTTTGTGTATCAATTTGGGGCATTTTTTGTGTAGAGTTTTGCAGAAATCATTAAAATAATTGTGAAATTGTGAAAACTGAATCAGTTATATTGTGTTAGCATCTGAGAAACACCTAGAAAACAGAGTATCATCCTGCAGGGGGAAGGAAGTCAAATGCTTCATCCTTCCTCCCTGCATTGCGATTTCGCACATGACGGGTTTTCTTAAAAATCACATGACTTTCAGAAAATGGGCATTGACATCAGTATCCTATAAATAAGCATTCTGATCCAGTTATTTAATAATAACTTTATTTTTATATAGCGCCTTTAAAGTAGCTTCTCAAGGCGCTTTACCTAAAACAAGCAAATGAGAATACAACACACACAAAGTAAAACAAGTTATAAATATAAATATGAAAGATAAAAAACAAGACAATCAAGAAAAAGCTACCCTGAAAAAAATGAGTTTTTAAAATATGATTTAAAAATACTTAAATTCTGTGCATCTCTGATGTGAGGAGGGAGTGCATTCCAAAGCCTAGGAGCGTAGGATGAGAAGGCCCTATCCCCTACAGAACGCAACCGTGTCTGTGGGACTGCCAATAGACCAGCTTGTGAGGAGCGTAAGTGACGCTTGAGTGTGTATAAGGTTAAAAGTGCAGACAGATACTGGGGGACCAGACCATGCAGTGCCTTATATGTGAGCACGAGGACTTTAAAATCAACTAGGAACCTGACCGGAAGCCAGTGCAAGGACTTTAGAATTGGTGTAATATGCTCATTTCTCCTGACTCCAGTTAGGATCCTAGCAGCTGAATTTTGCACACATTGTAGTTTGTTAAGTGTGCATTTAGGAACCCCAGCCAGCAGTGCGTTGCAATAGTCAATGCGGGAAAACACAAAAGTATCAATAAGCCTTTCAGTCACCGAGAGCAATAACATAGAGCAGAGCCTAGCAATATTTCTGAGATGAAAAAAGGAGTTCTTTACAGTGTACTGAACACGAGAGTCAAAAGACAAACTTGAATCAAATATTACTCCTAGATTTTTTAATTTGGTTTGTGATTCCAAAACAGAGCCATCAACATTTAAAATAGTGAACCAGCTTTACGAAACTGAAGCGAGGTGCCAATAAGCAAGACCTCTGTCTTATCACTGTTGAGACAAAAAGTTTTGGGACATCCATGTTTTTATCTCAGAAATACAATGTGTTAAAAGAGTAAGGTCCAGATTTTGACTAGGCTTAGAGTGAATGTAAATCTGAGTATCGTCAGCATAAAAGTGATAATTAAGCCCGAGTGATCTTAAAAGCAATCCAAATCAAAGTGGAAATATGTAAATGCTAAAAAGTAAGGGGCCTAAGATTGAACCTTGAGGAACACTTGTACATACAAAGCCGGTCACAGACTGGAATCCACTCATATATACAAACTGTTGACAAACAACAAAAAACATACAAACAAATGATGAGTCTATTTGAGTCTGATATTTGTCTAGTTCTCCTCATCTGCTGAAGAAGGACGGACTGATTCTGCTTGTTTACATCGGTGTTTACAGTGTTTGGAGTTAAAACTTCCTATAACACCAGATGTACTCGTTACATCAGAAGAAGAATGGCATCTATGTTAATATTAGTCTTTCTGTTTATCCCGAGGTTTACCGTAGTCAACCGGATCCGGGCCGTATCCAGCTGAGACCAAGGACCTGCGCCTTGACATGACAACAACGCAGCCCTGAAGTATCAGCAGAGATGGAGTCAACTAGATCATCCATTGTGAAGACATCATCAACCGACAGCCAGTGCCACAGTTCCTCAACAGACCATCCATACCGGCATGATGAATACGATCCTCAACTGGATGGAACTGAAATAAATACTTTGAATGTTGCGATCCTATCGGACTTATGATAGCAACCTGATTCGTAACAAAGCACTGTTCGCCAGAGGAGAACTGGCCCCCCGACTGAGACTGGTTTCTCCCAAGCTTTTTTCCTCCATTTTAATACCTATTTGCCACTTGTTTGCCACCTGATGTCACCTGATGGAGTTTGGGATCCTTGCCGCTGTCGCCTTTAGCTTGCTTAGTTGGGGACACTTGACATTTGACTTGACATTTGATATTATCAAATGTCAGTATTCTTGCCTGCATTGACACTATTCTTGAAGAGCTGCTGTGCAGCCAAAATTATGTACCAGTTATCAATGTAAAGCTGCTTTGACAAAATCTGCATTGTAAAAAGCTATATAAATAAAGGTGACTTGACTTGACATTATGATTATTAAGTCACATCATATTATGTGTTTGTGTATCAATTTAGGGCATTTTTGTGTAGAGTTTTGCAGAAATCATTAAAAAAAATTGTGAAATTGTGAAAACTGAATCAGTTATAGTGTGTTAGCAACCGAGAAACACCTAGAAAACAGAGTATCTTCCTGCAGGGGGAAGGGTGTCAAATGCTTCATCCTTCCTCCCTGCATTGGCATTTCGCACATGTCGGGTTTTCGTAAAATCACATGACTTTCAGAAAATGGGCATTGACGTCATCAGTATCCTATAAATAAGCATTCTGATCCAGTTAATTGTCTAGTTCTCCTCATCTGCTGAAGAAGGACGGACTGTATAACACGGATCATATTGTAAGTAATTCCATTTTACTGAAATATAAACTTAAACTGAATTATTTCTTACTGTCAAGACATTCTTTACAGTATATGACTTAACATCTTTTAGTCCTACTTGAAGTATATAACTGAATTATTAAATTACATTATTGATGTTGATCAATCAATAATGCAGTACTGCAAGTATAATATTTGGGTAACACTTTACTTGAAGGGATGTGCATAAGACTGACATCCCTTGTGAAAAAAAAGTGCACTTTAGTATACTTTTATAAAGTGTACTTATTGCACAAATAATATACTTTAAAAGAACACACTTAAGTGTGAATTAAATGTAATGTTTTCATCACTTAAGTGCATTCTATTTGTAATTAATTTCAAATGTATCACAGATTAAGTTCATATTAAATGCAATAAGTTGAACTTTTGAGTGATTTTTTTGAACAACTTAAGTGGGACTTTAATACAACTTTATTATAACCTTTGTAATTGCTTCTATATCTTTAAAATATAGTTGAAGTGCACTGCCCAATGTACTAACTAGCAATTAATGTGAACTAAAATATATTTTAATATGAGTTATCAATACACTTAAGTGTGAATTAAATGTAATGTTTCAGCCGCTTAAGTGCATTCTATTTGTGATTAATTTTAAATATCGTTAGCCTCATAGCATAATTGCCTAAGTCATTTTTTGGCCAAATTGTGATATCTGCCTTTGAAATATGATCTGGGAAATTATGCTATGAGGCTAACGATATATCACAGATTAAGTTCATATTAAATGCAATAAGTTGAACTTTTGAGTGATTTTTTTGAACAACTTAAGTGGGACTTTAATACAACTTTATGATAACCTTTGTAATTGCTTCTGTATCTTTAAAATATAGTTGAAGTGCACTGCCCAATGTACTAACTAGCAATTAATGTGAACTAAAATATATTTTAATATGAGTTATCAATACACTTAAGTGTGAATTAAATGTAATGTTTCAGCCGCTTAAGTGCATTCTATTTGTAATTAATTTCAAATATATCAGATTAAGTTCATATTAAATGCAATAAGTTGAACTTTTGAGTGATTTTTTTGAACAACTTAAGTGGGACTTTAATACAACTTTATGATAACCTTTGTAATTGCTTCTGTATCTTTAAAATATAGTTGAAGTGCACTGCCCAATGTACTAACTAGCAATTAATGTGAACTAAAATATATTTTAATATGAGTTATCAATACACTTAAGTGTGAATTAAATGTAATGTTTCAGCCGCTTAAGTGCATTCTATTTGTAATTAATTTCATATATCATTAAGTTCATATTAAATGCAATAAGTTGAACTTTTGAGTGATTTTTTGAACAACTTAAGTGGGACTTTAATACAACTTTATGATAACCTTCATAATTACTTCTAATATCTTTAAAATATAGTTGAAGTGCACTGCCCAATGTACTAACAAGCAATTAATGTGAACTAAAATATATTTTAATATCAGTTATCAATACACTTAAGTGTGAATTAAATGTAATGTTTCAGCCGCTTAAGTGCATTCTATTTGTGATTTATTTTAAATATATCACAGATTAAGTTCTTATTAAATGCAATAAGTTGAACTTCTGAGTGATTTTTTTAAAGCACTTAAGTAGGACTTTAATACAATTTTTACGTACTTTGAAATATGGTAAAAGTGTACTTCCGAATGTACTGACAAGCAATTAATGTGAACTTAAATATACTTTAATGTAATTTACATGTACACTATTATATAATTTAATACATTTGTAATTACATTATTTGTTATTACATATAATAATGAAGTTACAATTTAGTATATTTCAAAATATTACAATCAACACAAATGCAAATTGAAATCCTCTACATTTACTGACAAAATAATCTCTAAAACAAATACACAAAAACGTTTTTGTTTTGCACAAGAAAAACCCAAGAAACACTATACACAATCACAAACAATTACAACACTTTAACTCTCTCATTTAGAAAGAGTCTGGAGGACATAGATTATATGCACTATCATTTTCTCCCTCACATACAAAGGTACCTAAACCTACCCATCACAAACTTTCTGCTTTTTTACATTTTCAGATAAAATCATTCTGTATGATGTATAAGATGATAAATAAGATAACACCCATGAATTAATACAAACAAAATGTAAAGAAAAGAAAAGATTCAAAACTTTGGGTAACACTGTACAGTAATTTTCTATTAGTTAACTACTTTAGTTAACATGAACTATGAATGAAAAATACTTTAAGCATTTATAAATCCTAGTTAATATTACTTATGCAGTATTAAAATCAAAAGTTGCATATGTTAATAGATAATGCACTGTAAACTAACATGAGCATTTTTAAAAAGTGCACTTAAGCATGTTAGTAAATATTGTCATTTAAGTGTACTTTCTTTAAGTACAAATTAATTAGACATTACTACCAAGTGCATTTTTAAAAAGTGCACTCAAGCATTTTAATAAATAGTCATTAAAGTGTACTTTCTTTAAGTACAACTTAATAAGACATTATTACAAAGTGCATTTTTAAAAAGTGCACTTAAGCGTGTTAGTAAATATTGTCATCTAAGTGTACTTTCTTTAAGTAGAACTTAATTAGACATTATTACAAAGTGCATTTTTAAAATGTGCACTTAAGCATGTTAATAAATATTGTCATTAAAGTATATTCTATTTAAGTACACTTAAGTGGCCTTTAATTTTAATTATATTATATTATCTGCAAGTGCACTTTTTTAAAAAGTATACTTTAAGATTTGAAGTACACACAAAGTACACTTTCAGTACAATTAAGTGCACTTCTTTTCACAAGGGAATGACACCTTCATAATCATGACATGACACATGTCATGAATATGAAGGAGGTTTTATGCATGTTTATGACAACTGTCATTAAATGTCATTCGCTCAATTATGTCATTTTTAATGTAAAGACGACTGAGTTATGACAACTTGACATAACCCAATACATCATAACCTGTCAGTGTCTTTGTCATGACAACTTGACATTATTTAGCTTTATAAGTTAACATTACGTTAAACTGTCATGTGGCTGGTTTTGACATTGGCTGTCATGAGGCCATTATAATAGTGTCATGAATATGTATCTTGACCTCAACTACAGTGGTACAAATTGAACTTGTCATTAAAATGTCATTAAGTGACAATACTCTGACAAATAATTTTATAACAGCGTCATGAATATTTTTCATTTCATGTTGTTTTTTTGTTTTTGTTTGTTTTTTTAAAGTTTCCTTCAACAGAAGGTCAGATAATAGACTATTTCAAATTTCTTAAAAAAAGATGACACTGTTATAAAATAATGGTAACACTTTATTTTAGGGTCTTTTAACTAGTTGCTTATTACTATTAGCATGCATATTACTAGAACACTGACTATTTATTAGTAATTAATAAGCACATATGAATGCCTTATTCTGCATGACCTCATTCTACATTCTTAATCCTACCCAATACCTAAACCTAACAATTAACTATATTAGAAGCAGTAAATTAGGAGTTTATTGAGGGAAAAGTCATAGTTAATCGTTTATATATGTGTTCCCTATACTGAAGTGTTACCAAAATAATGTAATGTTAACCCATAAAGCTAAGTAGTTTTTAAGTTTGATAATTAATCTTCTATGTCATGGTTTATGTCAAGTTGTCGTAACAAAGACATCTCAAACAATGTCATCTTTGCATTACAAATGACATAATTGAGCGAATGACACTTAATGACAGTTGTCATAAACATGCATAAAACCTCCTTCATATTCATGACATGTGTCATGTCATGATTATGAAGGTGTCATGTTAGTCTTATGCACATCCCTTCAAGTAAAGTGTTACCAATATTTGCTAATACCTGACACTAATACAAGTAGCAATAAGGTGAGAGGGAGATTTAATGTTCCCGTTCATTTAAAATATATATTTTTTATTTTTTGTCTATTTTTGTATTATTTAACATCAGATTGCTTAATAAGCTGAAAGACCCCCACCCTCTGAACCAGTTAAGACAGGGTTATTCAGAGGTTATCCTAGTTTGCTCCAAGAGAGGAGTAAAGTTGAGCTTAAACAGTTTAGAAATATTTCTCGAAACAACCATGGTTGTTTTACAATATTTCTATGATTACCTGCTGACAGAGACTCCTCCCATCAGCCAATCAGTGTGGGCATAGTTAGTAAGCGTGTTGACATCATCCATATCAACGAGGTCAACCCCGCTCTTACTCTTAGCTTAAGAGTTCTCTCTATTCCTTAGTATAGTCTCAGCAGCTTTGTGAATAGGTTTTGAGAGAAAACCTCATTTTAAAATCACATTTTGAGTCACCATCATGGATATCAGTGTTTGCTTTAGTTGACCCTTGGCTTTAAAAGTGATGATACACGTGGCAACTTTTTGAGCAATGTTGCCGAACAACATTGCTTAGGCACTTTCCCACTAAGAATGAGCAACAAATTTATATCTGAATATGTTAAATCAGTCATGGGCAATTTTTTGAGATCCTCCAATCAGAATGTTAGAAGCCGATCACGTGACCGGTTCGGAGATTTCAGAAAAAAAAATCAAACAAGATGGTGGCCTCTCAGCGGCAGTGGAGCAGAGAAAAGGAGTGTGAACTTATATCTTTTTACGCTAGTAAGTTGTCATGCGTCAACCCAAAACAGGGAATTTACCTCATTTATTGCTTAAAATACCAACAGATGTCCTGTAATGCGTGTAAGCAGTAATTAAGCCATTAAATGTTTTCAGGTAACTACTAAAAAGATGAGTTCTGTTTAACGTCTGTAGTAGCGTAGGATGTAGGGCGTATGGCACATTAATGTAGCTTTTGATGCGATTGACACGGCTGCGAATCCGCCTTTTGCTGAACTCGCTCTTCTCCCTTTTCCTATCACAAATCAGATCGGAAAGGCATTTATTTTTAATAAAAATGAAGAAAATATTTGAAAAGTTGAAATAAAGTGCCTAACAAGTGTTTATAATAAAGTATTTATTGGGTTAACAATAAATTTGCTCCTCTGATTAGTTGCTGCCCTAGTTGCCCTGTGTCTCATCAGGTTGCCCGTTGACGGCAACATTGCCGAGCAACATTGCTCAAAAAGTTGCCACGTGTATCATCACCTTTAGTATTAGATTTTGTTTGGTCTGTTTTAACTGAGTTATAACAGCCAGATAAGCAAAGAGAAAAGATGATCAGGTTATGTTTTTACATGATCATTATTTGATCTGTATCACCAACCTCAGCGCACCTACAATTGAAGTAATGAATTTGCGTGCGCAAAAGCGATATGTGAACGGCCCCTTAGTCAAACAATTCAGCCCAACATTAATCAGCGCTGACTAAGATGATGCCTGCTCTGTCCAAACGATACCATTTGATTAACTGCTCCTACTTGCCCCCACTGGCAACTCCTAAGCACTTCACAGACCTCTCGAGCTGTCTTAAATAACTGGGAGAGTAAGGCACAATCCCAATTCTATTTTAAACCTTTTCGCCTTTCCCCTTGCTCCTTGAAACAGAGTGGCAAGGTGTAGGGGTGAAAATATTCCCCTAAAAAATGGGACACCACTACTACACCATTACACACTTCATCATAATTTCTTTTATTAGTGTCCTGTAACATTTAACCAGTACGAACAGCAATGAGGTGCGCATATCAACAGAAATCAGGCGCAAGCACATTTAACAGATTACTCACTCCAAACATTGTTTTGCGCTGTATTTTGGACGGCACTCGGTTTCGAAAACCTATGAGCCTTTCCCAAGTTTTCCGAGTTTCCCAAGACTAGTAAAGCTGCTTTTCCATCTGGCCAAGCTGTTTGTTTAACCGTTGCAGTTCGTGCCGTCCGGAAACTATATGGTTTTGTTTTCTACTGTGGTGCTGCGTTAACGGACCTCTTTGCAATGTAATACAAACGAGTCAGTTGTTGTGTTTGTTGTGTTGGTAACGCAAGAGTTTACAGATGATACGAGATGCAAATAGAGACTGCGCTATGAAGGATGACCAGATATTTCTTTTAAATGTATCACTCATTTGTGTTCACATCATTCAAATAGCGCGTTTACACTCAAAAAAATAACTCTTTGAATGAACATAAAAAAATCATGGAAAGGATTTCCACATGATTAAGTTGCTTTATTTCAGCATTATGCAATTCTGTTATTCCAATTTAATGTACTTACGTTGGGTCAACTTAATTTATTAAGGCTGATTCAACTTATTTACTATGGTTGGGCACAGCTTAATTTAATAGTGTCAGCCCAACTAATTTGCAATGTTTTGGAAAATAAATAAAAAGCAATAAATAAAAAAATTTAATGTTTTCATATACATTGATTTTTACAATTAATTCTTCTTGTTTAATTTTGTGATTTATATAACTTTTGTGATGTTCTGTGTTAGAAATCTAGATGTGATACTGGATTTATCCTAAATTGCCTTAACCAAAAACATTGTAAAGCCTAAATTGATCATAAGTCCATTCGTGGTAATGTTTTTACAATCAACATAGGCTTACAATGCTTTTGGGAAATGCAACCCAGAGCACTACCACAGTGATTACTTTCTTATTAAAGTAATTTGAAAGTTTGTTAGCAGGTCCTCAACCCAAGCACAAGTGCAACAATTCACCCTAAAACTATTAATTAACAGAAACTTTTAAATAGCAACATAATAGAACAGTAAACATTAAAAAGTCTTTCCATTTTCTCATCTTCCTAAAAACTGTTTAAAATAGCACTTTATTTCAACATTTACACTCCTAGTTCAGCCCCTTTGCAAAGCATGATGGGAAGTGAAAATCCTGTTTGATTTAGTCCTGGTTGGGTTTACTTGATTGAAACATGACCAAACCAGAAACCTGATACAATGGTGTTGAATCAAAATAAATTGTTTAAATAAACTGAACAGCATCAAAAAATCTTTTTTTTTTTGAGTGTAGCAAGCTACAGAGAAACTGGCAGCCAGGTAACACATAAGTGATCGATCCTGAGTGGAAATATCACTACACGCATTCTAGCAGCACGGTAGTCTGTGTATGCAGGGAAATTTCTCATACCCCTTCGTTCGAAGTGTGGTCCCGAAAAATCTTTGTTTGAAGGGCTATCTGGCCCTTCCCCTTACCTCTACCACTCCAGCCAAAAGAGAATCAAGACACCCTTACCCCTTCGTGTGAACGCGCAAAATGAAGGGGTAAGGGATAGAAATGGGATTGGGCCTAAGAGGGATTCTTAGCTTTAAGAAATTTGATAACTTGCTTTTATGCTTAAGTTTGAAAGTAGGAGTCAATTTCTTAAATTCTCTATGGAAGGCCGTTTCAGCATAAAAACGTTCCAGCATTACTCGTCGTAATTATATTTTTACTAGTAACAATTAAATTAAAGAGCTCTATAATTTAATTTGTACTAGTAACAATTACAATTATAGAGCTCTATAATTAAATTTTTACTAGTAACAATTATGATTGTAGAGCTCTCTAATTGAATTATAGAGCTCTGCAATTGTATTCTTACTAGTAACAACTGAATTGTAGAGCTCTATAATTCAGTTTTTACTAGTAACAATTCCAATTAGAGAGCTCTACAATTCATTTATTACTAGTAAGAATTCAATTGCAGAGCTCTGTAATTCAATTGTTACTAGTAATAATCCAATTGCAGAGCTCTACAATTCCACTAGAGAGCTCTCTAATTCAATTGTTACTAGTAAAAACTGAATTAGAGAGCTTTAATTCAATTCTTACTAGTAACAATTCTAATTACAGAGCTCTATAATTGTATTATTACTAGTAAAACTCCTATTCATGAGATGCAAAACAGATGCAGATTTCCCGCCTACAAAAGTGCGTTTCAAAATAAAAGCCCTGTGGTTCTAAAGTATCCTGAAATATTTTACAGACTTAGGTAACATATTAATCATGTTCACATTAAAGCAAATTAAGATGATGCCTGATGAAAGCCTATATTTAGTCGTTATATTCATTCACCTTTGTATATTGGTAAAGCTAAGAGCCAAGAACACTCCATGTCACTGGACATAATATAGGGTGAAATGCCCTAAGCCACCCAAAGTGTTTTGACAAACTTGATATTAAGGAGTATAAATTCATTTTAAATATTTACAGTGTTTAGTATTGTTATGCAATAATAGAATGATTATCGCGGATATCTAATACAAAATAAACACCTCTAGTTGATTATCAATTTGTGTTAATAATAGGCGATTTGGCGCTGGGATGTGTTGTTTTTGAAATTATGTTGTTGAGTGCTCGTTGTCACTGTTATCAGAGGCGCGTGCAACAGGGTTCACAGCGCTCGTGCACACGGATTAGCACTTCAATCTATCGCTGTTGCGGAGACTCTCTATTCGATACGTTGAAATCACAAAAAACAAAATACATATAAACGTGTCCCTGCTCTTGATATACAATCACTGATGAAAATCTTTGGTTTTAATGAAAAAAAAAAATTACACATGGTTGGATTAGAACCGGGAACCTCTTGCACCCTAAACGGAGAAACTGCCACTAGTCCATCAGGACATTCAATTATCAAAGGCGGATCGTCGTATTTATTAACTAATGTACATACTCTCGAGACTAACGACATTGTATTATAGCAGATGTAGGAAAACTATCATATTTGAACACATTTATCATTTAATATCATATATATTATTATTTATTGTAATAATAATATACCCCCCCCCCCATACACATTCTTGTCCCACCCACTTTTTAAAACAAAGTTACGCCACTGACCCTTATATGCATAAGGCACGATTAGCATAATGATATGTCGCCGAATACAGAGCTCTGTAATGCAATTGTTACTAGTAAGAATTGCTATTGTAGAGCTCTGTAATTCAATTTGTACTAGTAAGATTGCAATTACAGAGCTCTCTAATTCTAATTGTTACTAGTAAGAACTGAATTATGGAGCTCTGTAACTTAATTCTTACTAGTAACAATTCAATTAGAGAGCTCTGTAATTCAATTAGAGAGCTCTATAATCAAATTGTTACTAGTAACAATTGAATTAGAGAGCTCTATAATTTAATTATTACTAGTAAGAATTGCAATTAGAGAGCTCTACAATTGAATTCTTACTAGTAACAATTTGATTATAGAGCTCTATAATTCATTACAGAGCTCTCTTATTCAATTGTTACTAGTAACAATTATGATTAGAGAGCTCTGTAATTCAATTGTTACTAGTAACAATTACATTAGAGAGCTCTCTAATTCAATTGTTACCAGTAACATTGAATTAGAGAGCTCTAATTCAATTATAGAGCTCTGCAATTACACATATCTTTAATGTGTATTTTTACTAGTAAGAAATCAATTAGAGAGCTCTATAATTTCAATTGTTAAGTAAGAATTCATTAGAGAGCTCTAAATTGTAATTGTTACTATAAGAGAGCTCTATAATTGTAATGTTTAAGTAGAGAGCTCTAATTGTTACTAGTAGAAATTCAATTAGAGAGCTCTATATTGTAATTGTTACCTCTATAATTGTTACTAGTAACAATTGATTCAGAGCTCTATAATTAAAATGAATGGAAGTCAATGGAGACTATGACTAGTAAATAATGAATTGTAGAGCTCTAAGATTGTTACTAGTAACAATTGAATTAGAGAGCTCTATCTAATTGTACTAGTAAAATTGAATTATAGAGCTCTATAATCATAATTGTTACTAAAAATTGAATTATAGAGCTCTATAATTGTAATTGTTACTAGTAAGAATCAATTAGAGAGCTCTACAATTATAATTGTTACTAGTAAAATTGAATATAGAGCTCTGTAATTTGTTTGTTACTAGTACAAATTAAATTATTGAGCTCTTTAATTTAATTGTTACTAGTAAAAATATAATTACGACGAATAACGCTGGAACGTTTTTATGCTGAAATGGCCTTCCATAATTCTCAGCACTTAAAATGGCACTTTGAGAAACTTGATAAATAAGGGCCCTGATTACAACAAGTCACTTTATTTCTGTCAGACATCTACAGCAGTTCTTATTGAGAATTAACAGAAGTTTAACTCTAATGTTTGTTTCATTTGAGGTTACCATGATGGTGATTGGTGTTTCCCTTAGTTGGCCTCTTAACTTTTATTACAGTTTGGTTATTCTGGCTGCTGTGATAGTGTGTTTTGCATATTTGCAGTAGTAACAAAAAATGAAATAAGATCAGGTGTAGCTATCGATGATTTTATAATCATCATGAAATGACCCGAATCATTGTTTTGCACCATTAATACAATAACATTAAAAACTCTGTGTTCTGTGACATGAGACCAGCTGTATTGCAACAATTAAAAAAAAGTATTTTGAGAACACAGTAAGACGTCAAGAATCAGCACATGAATTTAAACTATGGTGACAATCAAAAGTGTCATGTAGCCGCAATGCATGCTGGGTACCATCGTACAAAAAATCCCAGAATGCATCAGAGCATGGATAAATTATGCAGCAGTTTTCTTTGCTACTGCTAATGTGTTTTATAGAAACCCTACCAGAGAAAACAATTACATAGTAAAAGTTAAGAGGACAGTTAAAAGTTAAAAGTTGATTTTGCTCTTATAGTGTGTGTTGTACCGTGATGTGACAAAGACAGCACACCACACACAAACATGTTTAATATGATTCGTGATGGGGCGAATTCTTCAGACACCTCAGTCACTCACACCTCACACCACAGGAAAATCTGATGAGATAATCTGTAGAACCATTAACCTAATCTGGACATTACCTAGAATGTCAGAAGGGAGAAATTATCCCAAAATCAGCCCGATTAACTTTGTGGTGTACCCAGCATTAGTAATAGGTGAATCAGATCTTCAGTGATTTAATGTCTTTTATATTCAGTGAATTGAGGCTGTTGCTGAAGTCAGTTGTAGTTCTTGTGTTTCTCTTTTCCTCAGTGATTCTGCTTGTTAACAGCAGGTGTTTCATCACTAATATTCAATCAATCATCACTTAACTTAACTTTAACCTTAACTTTTAACTTCTTTAACAATCATCACTAACTTTCAATCTCATTAACTTTAACTCTGCTTCAGTGTTACTTTAACACCATTTAGAGAGGGACAATATGTACTCTGAACAGAGTTGATTTTACTGTGTACATGGTCACTTTTTGTGCATTTATTATTGTACATTTCTGATTCCCCCTCCTCTGTACACACACTCCTCTCCCACTCTCTTTTTAAAGGGATAGTTGTAGGTGACTTTGTTTCTTCAGTAGAACACAATGATGATTTTTAACTCCAACCGTTGCCGTCTGTCAGTCGTATAATGCGT
The DNA here is from genome assembly GCA_028476615.1 of Culter alburnus. Classification (NCBI taxonomy): domain Eukaryota; kingdom Metazoa; phylum Chordata; class Actinopteri; order Cypriniformes; family Xenocyprididae; genus Culter; species Culter alburnus. The sequence continues at coordinate 552,804 of JAOTNS010002789.1, read as the reverse complement.
GTCAATGGGAACTCTATCTATAAGAGTAAAAAAAAACATGCACAGACAAATCCAAATTAAACCCTGCGGCTCGTGACGGCACATTGATGTCCTAAGACACGAAACGATCAGTTTGTGTGATAAACTGAACAGTATTTATATCATTTTTTACCTCTAAAGCACCACTATGTCCAACTGCGTTCAGCATCCGCTTAGTGAGGTCTGAAGGCGCTCTAACAATGGAAGTGATGTCTAGCACTCATTAAGCGCGAGACATCACAGCCGCTGTCAGAGCGCGATCAGACCTCACTAACTGAGTGCTGAACGCAGTTGGACATAGTGGTGCTTTAGAGGTAAAAAATGATATAAATACTGTTAAGCCACAGGGTTTAATTTGGATTTGTCTGTGCATGTTTTTTTGACTCTTATAGATAGAGTTCCCATTGACATGCATTATACGACTGACAGACGGCAACGGTTGGAGTTAAAAATCATCATTTGTGTTCTACTGAAGAAACAAAGTCACCTTCATCTTGGATGCGCTGGGGGTAAGCAGATAAACATCACATTTTCATTTTTGGGTGAACTATCCCTTTAAGACTAGCCACACTGTTATTTGTGCCACCACAACACCCCCCCTCCCACACACACACACACACACACACACACACACACACACACACACACACACTTTAATATTTAAGTTATTTTCTTTGTATATACAAGACTTCTGAAACATCAAACATGTACAGCTTTAACATCTTAAGCTGTGTAAAATAACGTTTTATTGTTTTAACGTGACAGGGGGAAATATGACAAGTTTAAGTCAAGAAGGCAAATTTGCTGTGATCATCAAGAACAGCATCTTAATTGAAGATGGAAATCCTGCTCGATACGGTCTGCAAAAAAAGAAAGACAACACGGATCAGTCCAAACCATATAGAAAAATGACCTTTGGAGAGAGACACAAAAACAAACCCCATAAAATCATTCTGATGGTGGGGGAAACAGGAACAGGAAAAACAACCCTGATCAATGTGATGATCAACTACATGTTGGGTGTTCAGAGAAATGACAAGGTTTGGTTTGAGATCACAGATGATCAGAATGAACAAACATCAGCTCACAGTCAGACCTCTATCATCACTGTTTATGGGTTTTATCTACAAGAGAGTCCAATCGATTTAACAATCATCGACACTCCAGGATATGGAGACACTCGTGGAGTTGATCTTGATAAACAGATCGCCATGAGTTTGCTTTGTTTAAGTGAATCTGCAGAGGGGATCAATGAAATACATGCAGTGTGTCTGGTGATTAAAGCAACACAGAATCGACTCTCTGACAGACAACAATACATATTTGATTCTGTTCAGTCTTTATTTGGAAAAGATACTGCTGAAAACATTGTCCTGCTCTTCACACACTCAGATGGAGCTCGACCTAAAAATGCCTTGACAGCTGTTGAAGAGGCTAAAGTCAAGTGTGCAGTGAATGACAAGAAACAACCAGTGTATTTCCTGTTTAACAACTGTCAGTCAGACGCTGCTGATGAAGAAGATGATGAAGATGAGGAAGATAAGGAAAGACGTGAACTGAGGCTGAATCAATCATGGAAAAGCAGTTTTAAAGGAACGATGCAGTTGTTCAAGTTTCTTGAAACAATACAACCTAAATCCCTGAAAATGACTCGAGAAGTTTTGCAGAAACGAGAGCAGCTGGAGGCAAATATATCCAATCTAAAGGCACGTGTTCAAATTACAGAACTAAAGCAAAATGAGCTGAAACAAAGTCAAGAAGCTCTGGAGAAGAACAAGAAAGATGTTAAAGAAAATAAGAACTTTGAGTATGAAGTTGAAGTGGTTTACAAAGAGAGGGTTGATATTGATACTTCTGTAGCTTATAAGGCCACATGCTGCACCGTCTGTGAGGAGAACTGTCATTATCCAGGATGCTGGTGGGTCCCTTGGAATAATCTCAAATGGTGTGAAGTGATGAAAGATGATTGCTGTACAGTGTGCACAGAAAAATGTCACTACACCGAACACGTCAAAGAAGCAAAAATATACAGAGCAGTGACAAAGACAGAGAAGAGGACATATGAAAAGTTAAAAAAGAAATATGATGACAAAATTGGAGCCGGTGTGTCTGTGGTCAAGATGCTGGAAGAAGAACTGCAAGAATTAGAGAAAGAGAAAGAAAAGCTGGTGAATGAAGCTTTTCACTGCGTGGAAACTCTGCAGATTATCGCTCTCAAAAGTGTTTCTCTGTGCACACTTCAACACGCTGATTTTCTGATTGAGAAACTGAAGGAAATAAATGAGCCTGAGAAAGCCAAAAAACTTGAAGACATCAAGAAGAAAGCAGCAGAAGAAAAAAAAAAGAGCACTGGAATAGATAAATCTAATAAAAAAATGAAATAGAAAAAATAAACACAAATGATGCCTCAGCTCAAATGATGCTGAAACTCTGAAAATAGATCCTGAATATGTTTCTTCTTTGTTCACAAGCTTTACTTCATGTGATGTAAAACTATATTTGCATTCATCATAACTGCAATATGAATGTTACATTTTTCTATCATTGTAATTTTCATATGTAAGTTGCTTTGAATAAACTGCATCTGCTAAATTAACTAATGTAAAAATAGTGATTACTGTGAATTCTGTATATTCATTTATACAGTAAGATACTGTTAAAATATAGCAGTGACACTGTAAAAGCAACAAATAGCCAGATTGTTATTCATCATAAAATGATGTGCATGTAATAATCATTGTCACTAAGAGGCCGTTTAGAGACCAACAGGTGAAAAACATGATATTCATTTCTGAGCTCTGCTTTACTATAAATCTGGATTGCATGTGCTGATAATATTACAATATTTCATGTTTGAGCCTTGTATTTACTGCCTCAAACTTCATGTGTGTATTGAGAATATACAGAGAGATTATGAAATGCTTTCTCTTGTATTTCACTTATATCAATAAATGTATTTAACCAGCAGTTTGTGTACGTGTGCTCATTTAACTGTGAAATGCAGTGGCCCTGTTGGAATCAATATTACAGTTTTTCCTCTAAGACTTATTTTACACATTTCTACAGTCATGAAAGCTCTGCTTTACTATAAACCTAGACTGTGTTGTTCAATATCTATGTGATTTTTGGGCCTCACATGTTTATTGGTTCAGGGGTTTTGAACTGAGCTAGCACAAACTCAAGGAGCTCTGGAGCAGCGATCACACCTGACATGCTGAAGGAAATCAAAGAGCCTGAAAAACACAACACACTGGAAACATCCAGAAGAGAGCAGGAGGGGGGAAAACAGATATCTAGGAGGATACATAAAATATTTTCTAAAAAAATTTGATATGATGGGAGTGAAATTGATAGGAGAGGAGAAGTGGATCAGGAAAAGACCAAGAAAGCACTCGGGTCACTTAAACTTTATGTCGGTGTGCTGCCCTCAAAGCTATGGCTCCACTAACACAGTCCTTTTCTTGATGTAATAGTTCACCCCAACATGAAAATGCAGACAGATTGGAATGGCATGATTGTGAGTAAATGATGACATTTTTCTTTAAGAGTCCCTTTAAGAGTAAAGTATCTTAGTCAAGTAGTATGGCTAGCCGTTTTGACTTTTATTCATTCTCAGGATATGAATTCTTGATATCAGCTATTCAATTTCCACAAGTATCAATGGCAATTTTTGATATCAGGAATTACATTTCCACTAATAACAATAGTAATTCTTGATATCAGCAACAATTCAGTTCTTGATATCAGAAATTACATTTCCACTGCCATTCAAATTCAAGCGTTGATTTCAAGAATTGATTTCTTACTAGTTGAAATTCCACATATCAGATTTCACATATCAGAAATACAATTTTTACTAGTAAAAATAATATTTTTTGATATCAATACTGACATTGTTACTAGTAAAAATGTGATTTTTTGATATCAAGAATTTAATTGGCACCAGCTGAAACATCATATCTTGATATCAACAATTTATTTGCTACTAGTAAAAATGTGCATTTTTGATATCTGAAAATGTATTTCTGATATCAATCTAATTTCAGATATCTAAAATGGCTTTCTTACTAGTAACAATCACATTCATGATATCAGAAACTAACATTGTCACTAGTCACAATCAAATTATTGATATCAAAAATTACATTGTTACTAGTAGCAATTCAATTGTTGATATGAAGAATAGATATTTGCACTAGTAACAAAGTAATTAATTATGTCAAAGATTATGATTTTTTTCTAGTAAGAATTGTATTTCTGATAATGTGAAATTGGAATTTCAGCTAGTAAGAAATCAATTATCAACAATTGAATTTGAATGGCAGCCTATGGTGACATTTCACTAGTGAAAATACAATTACAGATATCAAGAATTCATATCCTGAATGAATAAAAGTCAAGGCGGCTTGCCATAAAGTAGCACACTCAGAGGAAATCTGAAACATGATCCTGAAATTGTGTCCATATCTATCATCACACTTGCTTGTATTTTCCTCATTTATAAGTTTTTTTGGATAAATGCATCTGCTAAATTAACAAATGCAAAATACTATTTGATTACTGCGATTCTTTTCTTGTTATATATTTTTTCAAGGAATAATTATTGCTCAAAATAAGAGCAACATATAAAGAGTTCTTTTATTGTAAGATACTGATAATATTATAATAAATAAATAACCAAAACATGAATAGTTATTGAAAAATAATGTGCACAGTCACTCAGGGGCTCTTTACAGACATAGTGCTGATTATTGTATTATTAAGCACTGCCACCTAAAGGCCATGAAGAAAATGCTGTGTATCATCCTCAAGGAAAACAAAATGAAACATTTGTGTTATGAAATAAAAAAGAAATTACTCTGCTCTATTATATATCTGTACTCATCATCCATTACATTTTTGGAGCCTTACATATTGCTTCTGTTTGAAATCATACTACAGTTGACTGATATTATCACCGTTTCAAATTGACCATTGCATAAATAAAAATCACACATGAACAGAAACAGACCTGTGCGTTCTAACAATGATAAAAGAGAGAGATGACTCTCTTCTGCTTCATTCACAATAAAACACAACAGAATATTTTGCAAGACATTGAAAATGGTATCATGTGGTATGGTATGGAAAAAGGTAACTTTCTCTGACACTTTGAGCTCATTAGTGGAGTTGCACAGGAATACTAACCTGAGTATCTCTGCATCACAAGTGCACTGCTGTACCAACTGAGCAAAGCAATTTTGTTGCATCAGAAAAGAAAAAACGTATAAAGAGTTATGTATATAATGGAAATATTAAAATCAATTTGCTTGCACGTCATGCACTATGAAAGAGTGCTTTGAGGTCGTAATATTGTGTGCAAGGAAAAGTTTTGCAAAAATTTTAACATTTTGCAGTGAGCCATGGGTTACAATAAGCAATAGAGCAAAAAAGGAATAACACGCCCATTATTTTTAAGAGTTTCTCCTAAATCAGCAAGTTAGGAGCTGCTTGTGAGTATGGCCCCAGGGCCCGTATTTATCAAGTTTCTCAAAGTGCTGAGAATTCATGAAATTGAATCCTACTTTCAAACTTAAGTGTAAAAGCAAGTTATCAAATTTCTTAAGCTAAAATCCCTCTTACTCTCCCAGTTATTTAAGACAGCTCGAGAGGTGTCTCAAGTGTTAGGAGTTGCCAGTAGGGGCTTGTGATGGCACTGAGGAGACAGATGTGCGCACATCTTTCAGGGGAGTAAGAATGTTTTTGAAATGTTTGACGGCGAGCAGTTCATCTTTCTCAGTGCTGATTAATGTTGGGCTGAATTGTTTGACTAATTCAGCAAGCAGTAATCATCTGGCAAACAGGAGCAGTCTGCCCAAGTGCCTTCATTCCCACTGCATGTGGCCCAGATCATCATTCCATGTGCCAGATGTGGGCCGACACAAACTTGCTATCTGGGTCTGCTCACACTCAAAGAATGAACTTTGTATCACAAATATAGTACATACTTTTAGGGCATAATGTAAACAGGCGAATTTGGATCCAGCAATATTCAAAATAAGTACCTCAACTGAGTTCTGGATGCAGTTAATAATGTCTTCTGTCACGCTCTCCTTCATTTCTACAGAAATGGTCGAAGTTCACCGAAGTGTAAGGAGAAAGACAACAAATATTTGCATTCAACTCGGGGATCTAACTGAATAAAATGGCATACATGATTAATAATATATTATTTAGAACTTTTTAAAAACAGATGCAGACAGAAGGTAGATAACACGTGCATGTATTTATAAAGACCCACAGGTGGCGCTGTCGGCCAATGAATTCATTTGAAAAGAAGGATCAAAAAGCTAAATTAGCATATAATAACTGCACAACATTTGAAAGGAACTCGAAGTGCAACATTAGCATTACATTCATGTTTATTATTCACTCATTATACTCACCAACACTAGCAACAGAACAAAAAGTACCAAAAGAGCGTTTTGGACTGTAAAATTGTTTTAAATGCTGCTTTTGTATAGGGATATTTACACAGTATAGAGTACAGCCAAAACACTTGCTCAAAAAGTCATAGGATAATTTCCACATTTTCAATCTTATTGCTTTGGTTTTTAGTTTTTGAGTACAACAGAACGTTTTTTACAGACTTGTTCACTTAAAGTTTATAAAAATGTAGGCTGTTTGACTTTTTTTCTCCATTAGGTTATATTATTTCAAGTGTGCATCCAGAAAGACCATTTGATGCATTTGATTTTTCGCTATCCGGAGTAAACTGAGAATTCTGTGTTGGTTATTCTGAATATTTTTGTAGTAAAACACAAGTAAAAAGAATAACTTTTAAAAAGTCCGACTTATGGAGGGTAATAAAACAGTAATTCCCTTCACAGCAGTGTTGTCGTACATCAATCTGTCTTTGTTTGGATTATTGTCAACTCATATGAGCCCCGCAATATCTACATTCTTAAATTTAAGGGGGCTCTATGAAAGAATTTACATGTATTAATTACTTTTTTTATTGCCAATGTGTGTACCGCTTGTAATGAAACTTAAAAAACAAGACCTTGACTTCTTAGGTTGTCTATGAAAGCCTGTAGACTGGTTTTTATGTGAAGGACTCGGGATGTTTTTGCTGTGAAAATCAAAAGTACGTGACAGTTACGCGCACTCCCGAGACACTCTTTTCCATTCAATCACACATTAACGAATGAATGCTTATACAATGTTCAGGATAATGCCGAAAGAGCAATTCTGGTAATGTAAATCTGTCATGCATAGTCAGATATAGTCTACAGTCTCAAATATACTTTATAACCAAACTATCAAAACTCACTTAACAACAATATAGGGTCGGCCCAGATCTGGTCCGCGTGTAATCCACATGCACACTATGTTGGTGTCTGGGTCATCATCTGTCAACATGATGCCGGTGAATCTCAGAGCTGCTGCAAACATATCCACATCGTTATGATCAGATGATTTCTTAACGCTGGGGGCCTTGAATCACATTCAGTCGCGTGTGCACGAGTGCGAGCACAAGCAGTTGCTGGCTGCAATTCACTTAACAGCCACTAGTGTCGCTAATAACAAGGGTTTCTGAATTCTTCATATAGCCCCTTTAAGGGAAAGAGGCATATTACAAACAGTAAACATCCAGTAATATGGCAGGTAATGGTGTTATGCTATAATATTTTAGTATGCATCTAATTAAAACATGGCCAGAGTCAAGTGGAATAGCATGTTAAGTGCAATAACAATTCAATACAGTGTACAACATGATTATTTTAAAAAACAACAACATACACCACCAGAGAAAAAGTTCAGATTCTCAGTTGAGGACTCGTCTCTTTCACGATTAGTCCCAGTTTGCATCATTAGTACACAAAGTCCTCCATAGTCTCCAGCACGTGGAGCACGTTCTCATATGATGTGGACCGGTGGGTTAAACAGGTGCTGTCTGCTCCAGACCGGATCTTGCAGAAGCGGCCTGCAGAAGTGTGTGTCCCCCGCAGCGCCGTCGCAGTGTGCTTCTACAGGGCCGATGTGTGTGTTCATCAGGCAGTCAGTGGGAGGATTGAGGATCAGAGAGAACTGAGACGGATGGATGATCTGAGGATAGGGCTTCCCCTGATGAAGACACCTGTCACAAATACACACATTCATAGTAAAGTACGTAACCGCACCTTATTTTAAATGTGCTACTGTATTTCACAGATGGATGGATAAATGCATGGAGTTTTGATGTTGGCTTGACAAAGTGTTGCACTTTCTGAATGTATGAGTTCACACCAAGAATTATAACGATAATAACTATGATGACAATTATAAAACTATAATGATGTTTTGTTTTATCTCACGATTCGGACTTTTTTTTCTCAGAATTGCATGTTATAAAGTCCAAACTGCATGATATAAGGTTGGAATTGCGAGATATAAAGTCAGAATTGGGAGTGATAAAGTCAGAATTTTATAGTCGGAATTGCGTCAGATTGAAGTTTAAAGTCGGAATTGTGAGTTATAAATTCGAATTGCAAGTTGTATTGCTAGTTATAAAGTCGGAATTGCAAGTTGTAAAGTCGGAATTGTGAGATGTAAAGTCGGAATTGCAAGTTGTAAAGTCAGAATTGTGAGATATAAAGTCAGAATTGTAAGATATAAAGTCAGAATTGAGAGTTGTAAAGTCGGAATTGCTAGTTATAAAGTCAGAATTGCAAGTTGTAAAGTCAGAATTGTGAGATGTAAAGTCGGAATTGCAAGTTGTAAGTCAGAATTGTGAGATAAAGTCAGAATTGCGAGTTGTAAAGTCAGAATTGCGAGATATAATTTCAGAATTGCAAGTTGTAAAGTCGGAATTGCGAGATGTAAAGTCGGAATTGCAAGTTGTAAAGTTGGAATTGTAGTTATAAAGTCAGCAGAATTGCTAGTTATAAAGTCGGAATTGCAAGTTGTAAAGTCAGAATTGCAAGATATAAAGTCAGAATTGCGAGATATAATGTCAGAATTGCTAGTTATAAAGTCAGAATTGCGAGATATAATTCAGATTGCAAGTTGTAAAGTCGGAATTGCTAGTTAAAAGTTGCAAGTTGTAAAGTCGGAATTGCGAGATGTAAAGTCCGAATTGCGTAAAGTCGGAATTGCAAGTTGTAAAGTCAGAATTGTGAGTTGTAAAGTCAGAATTGAGAGTTATAAAGTCAGAATTGAGAGTTGTAAAGTCAGAAAGAGTTGTAAAGTCAGAATTGAGAGTGTAAAGTCAGAATTGCGAGTAAAGTCAGTCAGAATTGCGAGATATAAAGTCAGAAGAAGTCAGAAAGTTGTAAAGTCGGAATTGCTAGTTATAAAGTCGGAATGAGTTGTAAAGTCGGAAAGATGTAAAGTCGGAATTACGAGTCAAGTATTGTGAGATATAAAGTCAGAATTGTGAGATATAAAGTCAGAATTGCGAGATATGTCAGAATTGAGGTAAGTCGGAATTGCAAGTTGTAAAGTCAGTCAGAATTGCGAGATATAAAGTCAGAATTATATAAAGTCAGAATTGAGAGTTGTAAAGTCGGAATTGCAAGTTATAAAGTCGGAATTGTGAGATATAAAGTCAGAATTGCGAGATATAAAGTCAGAAATGAGAGTTTTAAAGTCGGAATTGCTAGTTATAAAGTCGGAATTGTGAGTTATAAAGTCAGAATTGTGAGGTAAAAAGTCAGAATTATCTTTTTATTTTTTATTTAGTGGTGGAAACAAGCTGCCATAATTCTAATTCTTTTTTTCAAACTTAATCTTTAGTGTTACTGTAATAGTTACCATGTGAACGGGTCTTAACAGTAAGTCTCAGGTCAGGGGTTTGGTACAGTAACTGTATTTTAACTTTGTGATGAGCATGAAGTGTATCTGTACGTGTATTTGTTTTTGTGCAGTACCTGCAGGGAGTGCGCGGGTCACCGCCGGTGTAGATCTGGTTGTCTGTGGTTCTGTGTGTGTCTGTGTGCTGTGTGTAGTTGTTGTTGTTGTTGTTGTTTGTGGTTTTGTGGTTGTGTAACGCCTCTCTCTGCAGCTCCACTCGCTCAACGTCAACGTATGCTGGTTGCCAAAACTCAGATGCCCCATTTTTTCTTGCCCTACACATGCACACAAGACACACACATCAGCGTCAGTGCTGCTGAACTCACTTCCTCTCGCTCCTCATCAGTTAAAGTGGCTCGAGCGCTTCCGTCTCTGCCAGACAATCATGTTGTGCTTTGGTTTTGCTTGCAACATTTGAAGACAGAACCTCTAAGTGACCTTTTATGACATTAATATTACATTATCTGCAAGTAGAGTTTTTTAAAATATAATTTTAAGATTTGAGGTATACTACACGTGTACAGCTGAGCACACTTCTTTTGCACAAGGGAATAAAGACGTGATGGTTTATAACACAAGACTGAAGAGCTCTGTGTATTTCCAGGTTCTCTCACCTCTCCATCTTTCTCCTCTCCTCTCGCTTCACGTGTTTCACCAGACAGGAAGTGATGAAGATGATGCTCATCAAGAGAATGATGGCGGCACTGATGAAGGACATGAGAAGAGCTAAACGAAAGCCCTCGTCCTCGAACCGAGACAAAGCTGCAGAACACACAGTGAGAGGGTGAAGGGAACAGATGCAAAACAGACACGATTCATTAGGAGTTTTGAAAGCGTGTGACACCTAATTCATTTCCACAGTAAATTCAATTCACAGATCTGAACTTTTATATCACTGGTGGTGATTTTGTGTTCATTTGGAGTAAGAATGTTTGATGGTTTTCACAGAAATATGAACTGTTCTCAACATTGATAATAATCAGAAATGTTTCTTGAGCATCAAATCATCATATTAAAATGATTTCTGAAGGATCATGTGACACTGAAGACTGGAGTAATGATGCTGAAAATTCAGCTTTGATCACAGGAATAAATTACACTTTATAATATATTAAAATAGAAAACATCTACTTTTCAAGTCCTAATGCAAATCTATTATTATATCTTTAATATTTTTAATATTATTGTAAAATGAGAACAGTTTCATATTCATGTCATTACATTATAACTGTTAAAACACATTTGTGACGATAAGTTTGTCTAACTATCTGCATGAATGACTTAAAGTGAATCTTTAACAAACATTTTTACAGTTTCACATCTAAAAGGCGATAACTATAAAGATAATCATAACTATATTAGCATCCACACCAGCAGATGATATCATTCTGTTTATTGTGGTTATAGATGTGGTGTTAACTCTATTATATTTCTACTCTTTATACAACAGTTCTTTCTGGTTCTTGAATCTGATAGCCGTGTGATATTCTAGTGATAACAGCACTCCTACCTTTCCGCTTAAAGCGACTGTAATGGCGGTTGAGCAAATCGAGAATGTAGTTGTTTATACCTGAAATATGTGACTCATATTTAATCAAATTTTATAATTTATTTTGACGTTTTCAGGGATGCGAGCTCCAGGCTGTCAGCGGCCGTTCAGTGCTCGAGTACCCGCTGAGAACAGCTTCATCTCAGCCAGTGTTTGGATGATTTGCCACTGGATAAACATTTTGGGTACATAAAACGGGCAATCTTTGGTCTTAATAATCTATTACTTGTTCCTGAGCAAATTAAATTGGGCTATGTTAAATTTAATAATTTAATATTTACGATATATTTAACTTACAGTACAAAAATGGTCTACTATCAGCCGAGATATGTCATTGAGTTGAGTTTTGAAGTGTTCTTGTAAGAGTCTTACGTCTGCACTCGGGTGTTCCTCCGCTCCAGCGGGTGTCGTTACTGCTCCACACGCAGGCCATCTGAGCGCCGCTGACCGCGCGGTGTCGGCTCGGGCACTGCAGGCTCATCACGCTGCCCACGCTCGTGCCGTCGCCGGACACCAGCTTCAGAGTCCCGATGACCGGAGACAGCGGCGGGGCGCACTGACCTGTGCGGAGCAATCAGACCAAACCTAATTCATGTACCTCAACCAAAATGCCATAGATTCATTTATGTGTGTGAAATCTCATGTTTCTCTGCTGCGCCCCACAAAGTTGTTTAAGTGTTCATCTGTAAACGCCTACAGAACTGTACGCCGGATCTCTCCCACACTGCTTTGTTTTGTTTTTGTGCAGGTGAGAAGTGAAACTCTAATGAGGGTGTGCCTGTTAAATTTCACACTCATACTGTAAAATCGGTGTCAAACAAATAACATGAACCAAATACGGTTACATTTTTAGTTTTTACTCCAGTGAATATTTCTCAGAATACAATAGGTTTATTAAATAAACATTAATTTAATAAAGACCTTATGCAAGGTTGCATCATATATGTTGCTTGACAGGATAGAAAAAGGTAGTGAGAGACAGAAGTACGTTTAGTTCTGTAGTTTAACTCGACATGCCAATTGTTCAGCTGAAATTAGTCGACAAAACAGTTCGGTTTTGAAAATTACATGATCTAGTAGGCCTGCCTTTATACAAGACTATAGTCTATCCCTCACAGCCTCGTTTTCATTCGCATAAAGTTCAATATGGCATCTGCGCTGACTGTCGTTAAGGTCTATTATTGGCTTTTGAGCAAAAACAAACAAACAAAAAAAAAAAACATGAAATTAAAGGAAACATCTAGAGGTTATTTCAGTCATGTGGCACAGGAGAACATTTCTTCCTTTAAAAGGATGGTTGATTATGATTTGACTTTTTTAGCTTTAGTTAGTGTGTAATGTTGCTGTTTGAACATTAACAACATCTGCAAAGTTACGACGCTCAAAGTTCAATGCAAAGGGAGATATTTACTTTTATAGACGCTGTCTACAACGAGCTTCTTCCCAGGTTAGTGACATCACTAATCCTAAAATTTACATAAACTCCGCCCCGAGAACACTTAACAAAGGGGGCGGGGCCATGTTGGGCTGCTTTAGAGAAGAGGAAGAGTTGTTGTAGTAGAGTGTTGTTGTCATGCCGTCATTTTACGCCGGACTGCTTCACAAACGAGGGTCAATTCAACACAAAAGATGAACATGACGGCACATGCTAGTGGATGAGTTGAATCAACTCCACAGCAACTACATCAATTTATCCACTAACCATTCAGAAACGTCTAAAAGTTGTAACTTCTTCCTGAGTCTCTCCATCAGTGTCGACTCCGGTTTGAACAATGTAAGGCTGAACACCGTTACTGACAATCCTCATTTTGGCTGCGTGAGATTCTCCAGCTTTGTTGTTGTTGAGCTGTTAAAGCTCCGCCCTCTTCTGGAAAGGGGGCGGGGAGCAGCAGCTCATTTGCATTTAAAGGGACACACACAAAAACAGCGTGTTTTTGCTCACACCCAAATAGGGGCAAATTTAACAAGCTATAATAAATGATCTGTGGGGGATTTTGAGCTGAAACTTCACAGACACATTCTGGAGACACCAGAGACTTATATTACATCTTGTGTAAGGGCGTTATAGGTCCCCTTTAAACTTGCTCAAGCTTGACGGACAAGTTTTAAATAAACAAATTAAAATGTTAGTTTGTCAGTAGTTGCCTCATCATGTCACATATGACCAGGTTTGCCACTTGCCTTTTGTGTGACAAAATGTCACTTAAACATTTTTCATGACTGGAAATGTAAAGAAAGCGCACATAATCTCAGATTTTTAAAGGTATTGGTGACTTTATGAGGGGCCGAGAGACACCGGAACATAAAAATACAGTATATAAATAAAATAAAAATAAGCTTTAGCCAACAGAATCTAATTAATAACATACAGCATAGAAACACATTGCCTGTGTTTATTTTAACTGCAGCTGATTTTCAATGAACAATGACTTTGAAGCCTATAGCTTCAAACAGACTACTTTTATGATACATTATATGTAGTTTTTTATGTTTTATCACCATGAATTGTCTTTTTATGGAAAGAGCAAGAAAATGTTCCACTGACGCAACAGCAGAATATACTACAGGATTAGCTCGACATGAGTAAACCTCACCTAGAAACTACAGAAAACACAAGATGAAGAAAGACACAGGAAAACGGAGCGCGTTTCCGATCAGAGAACTGCTGTCATTTACAAAAGACACGTTTCCTGCTGCTGCTCACACACACACACACACACACACACACACACACTCATCCTGGCTACTGTTAATACACATGAAAAACTCTGTCACACACACACACACACTTCGTCAAAAACCCGCTATGTTGTAGTAGCTAATATATGATTATTAAGAGAAAAATCGGTTACACTTTATTTTACGGTGTCTCTTATGCACAAATAAGTACTGACTAACAACATGTAGGCTACTGAGTGTTACATGTGTAACGAACACTGTCAAATAAAGTGTCAGCGAGCAATCTTGTTTGATAAAACACCTCAAATCTCTAAGCAAATAACATTTCCAGAGCTCACATGTTGATGTGATGAGGATGAAAGTACCTGTGCGGTTCTGAGCGCTGCTCCAGTCTCCCATCACCGACTCTGATGCGCGGATCACGGATGCCATTCAAACTGTTGCACGAGCGCTTCCACCGCACTCCACACAGCCGGAGGACCCGCGCATGCGCAGAGCAAGCCACACACAGACAGACAGACAGACAGTGATGCTCAGTCTGGAGCGAGTATTTAGGATTTATGATGAGGACACACTGTCTCACAGCTTTAACTCCAGATGACAGTCTATGAACTGGTCAAGGATTCACCATAGCCTAGTTCTTTTCTCTCAACATAGAATTAAGAAAAATTAACAAGAGAATAAGATATCAGAGGGTTTCATTAGTTTAAATGCCACAGACCCCCAAATATGATCATCCTCGTGTGAGGGACCCCATTCTAACATTTAAAAAGCATATATATTTTATTAACATCCACACTGAAAAATTAAATTTGTTTCTATTGAGTTTTTTTTTTTACTCATGGTAATCTACTGTTAAATATATTTATTTATTTATTTGTTTCTTTAATTTACTTTTCATATAATTTACATTTTTTTATATTAATCAAAATGTGTATTTATTTATTTATTTATTTTTACATTTATTTAGTCTACTTAATAAATAGATAACTAAATTTTATTTTAATCACATTTATATTTATTTTAATCAAATTTTATTATTACTTATTTATTTTAATCTTATTATTTATTTATTTTAGTTTTTCACTAGACTTTTTAAAGAAACATGTCACACTTGTAGCCTAATTTAGTTTAGGGTTAGAGCTTCATCTCGTGCATGACACGCTTATCTAAAATAGCAGCGCTCATGTTAAAAGAAGTTCAGCTTTTGTGCTTTTTTCGTTCTGTGGGGCTACTGTCCTGCGTCAAAGCAAACACTTTGGTCAAAGTCCCTCTCAGATGAGTCATTTATCTCAGCAGCCTTCCACCAACAAGCTCTTCTGTACTGTAACCTAATGTTTAAACACCTTTGTGGAACAACAGATATATTCTGAGTAATAGGAAATCATTGTTTTTCGGTATTTGGGTGGAAAAAGGTATATGGGCAGTAAGTCATTTGATGGATTATTATGGTAATTTACTATATTACAGTGACTTCTGTGATAAATTTAGTTTCAAGTGCCCAATCAGAGAATACAATAGAGTGATAAAGGCCATCCCAGCACCCCTGAAAACAATGATTCAGCAGTTTGTAAAATACTCTCAATCAGAAATGAGATCACTTTGTATCCAAGGTATTAATTTAAATAGCAAACAGTTTATTAGAAATGTCTTATCTAAACAGTATTATCCTAATCAATGGAAAAGAAAATATGTTCTGCAAGACTTCAGTGGGGAAGAAGCGAAAAAAAAAAAATAATAAGGAAATTTATCAATTCTTCCCAAGGCCAAAGAAGTGACATTCATTTATTCATCCAACTCCTTTTACATTAGAGATTTAATTGGGAAAATAATTCATGTGGATTTTGTGAGAAAGACGGTAGAACATATTTTCTTTCAGTGTGAATTTGTAAATTAATTTTGGCTTTCATTTCAAAATTGGATGCAATCTAAAGTTGATACATCCTTTGAATATGACCTCAATTAAAGTTGGAGTGTTTATAAATAATAAAAATATAGAATTTTTGATAAATAACCTGAAAAACACTTTATCCACAGATGTAAGTATTTGAAGGTCAAACCCCATTTCACTGGATGGAAAAATGATTTGAAGTTAAATCCCTTGCAAAATCCCTTCAGTGTATGATGGACAGAAATGCCCTGAAACTTCTTTCTGTTTTGGACTCGCATATGTTGTTAGATTAAGACCCTCACCCTGTTTTTTTTTTTTTTTTTTTTTTTTTTTTAAATGCTCAATACGAAAAACTGATTTATGATTGTTAAATATGTCTTAAATGTTTGTATTTGAATAATGTCTTAAAAAAAAAAAAAATAACTCGGCGGCCATCTTTGAAACGCAGCTGTATCTCTTTGAATGGGGAAACATCAAATTCTCCAAAGCTGTTCACCAAGCTGTTAAAATTCATATCACCATTGAAATCTGATAACAACTGTGTCAGAAATTTAGTTTCTAAATGCTCAAATCATGACCAAAAAAAAAAAAAAAGCATTTTCCAGGCGGGACCAAACAATGCGCATGTGCAGTCATACGCGCGCGTCTCAGAACACTGTTCCTATAGCAACCGGAGCTTCTAACGGCAGCTGCAGTGACGCGATGACTTTATCAATCAGCGATTGGCTCTTTTATTTAGAAGGCGGGAGTTATTCTGCCATATTGCGCGTTGCACTTTTAGTGCGTTCAAGTCCTCCTGTAAGTTCGTATTTATGTGGTGGATAGTCGTGTTTTCGACGGCAGGTTCGTTTAAGTCACTTTCGTTGGAGTAAGATGGCGGTGTACCTTCTCTAAAGTACACAAAATACAGCACTTTTACTTAGAGAAAATGAAGAACAAAGAATGTGCATAAGGTGTGTTTTGCTTTTTTTATGTTTTAGTTAATTTATGAAGCCACTGTAAACTTTATTGTTACATATTATGTTGTTATATTATAATGCTACCAATTAGCTTAATTCGTTGTAAATAGAAAAGCCGGACAATGTCACTGCTAAATACCTATAAGTATTGTTGTTTTCCGCCATGTTTCTCACTGACACGCCCCCAACTCGTACAGATCAGGGCTTAAAGAAATCCCGAACTTCCCACTCGTATTTACGACATTGTGGTGGCATTAATGTGCGTTCAGCTCGTAAATATGATCTTTCCAACATGACTTGACTATTTCTTCATTATGTGTGCCATGTGTCTGAAGTCTTTGGCCCTGCTCACTCCGAAGGTAAGAGCACTTGAAATGAGTAGGATATGTTTAAGCACCGGCCTAAAGTTAAGAGATTTTGCTTGTCAGATTGTGTTATGTTAAAATATAGATTGAAGAGCTATCAGGCCTCGTCTCCATGAGCTCATGACTTGTTGATGTTGTCTTGCAAGAAAAGTGAGTTTCGAGAAGTGAAAGTTAAACTAGGGTTTGAGTGAATGTTACTAGATCTAAGAGCATCCTGAGGCCAGATGTAGAGGCTCAGAAACAAGAAAGAGGAAGTACTGAAGGTCAGGTGACACACCGAGAGCTTAACAGGAAGACCAATGAGATGTGACGACAACTCAACCAAAACCACTGGAAATCAAGCCTGCAGGGTTAGCAACGCCGTGTACGCAGAGAAACACAACAGAGGCCGTTCTTTTAATGGATGTCAATGGAGGAGAGGCTTCACTATGCTGAATAAACCGCTTTTGTGATGAAATAGCTTTAATAAATCATTTAATGAATCGACAGTCCATCTACTAACCTAAACATGTTTGCTCTTACACATTAGTTTTTGATTGATCCATTTATAAGTCAACTGTGCGAGAGGTGTGATTCATTTTATGGCACTTCTCAGCCAAAGTTGCGAATTTAACTTGTGTGCAAATTTGGAATATCACATAAAACATTTGTGAATGAAGCAGCGTTTCCATCCAGTGAGTCGAAGAGAACAAAATCATCACTTCCTGATAAACTGGCGCTAAATATCATTAAGAAAAATGGAAGTCGCTGAAGTAGAAGCCACTCTATATAATAATTTTCATATAAATTACTTGCTTATATAGACGATGAAGGAGTGAATGAAAACGAGTGAATTCGGTAAGCAAACCAAGTAGATCGATTTTATGTTTGTTATGTTGATTCTATAACGTCGTTTCAATCTGAAAATTAACATGGTTTCAGAAACAGACGTACTCTGCTCTGTTCTGATTCCGCTTACACCACTTCAAACTTCTCTAATATTCATAAAGTTCGAAAAGGTTGAAGTGAATTACAGGGGGGTTTGCAGTGGGCTGTTTACATTAATCTCACATCATAAAAGCATTCTGAGGTGCAAGCACATTCTCAGACTCAGCCGAACGCACGAGCGCTCTTCTTCATGAGCATTTGAGTGTGTGGATAAAACTAGCCTAGAGCGCCCTCTGCTGTTAAAAACTAATCTCAGAATCAATTTGAAAGAGTATTGGTATGCGTTTGGAAAATCTCAGAAGCGATCCACAAATTGAGATGCATCGATTTCTTGTCGCAGCCCTACTTTTTGCTATCTGAGGATTGTGCCGGAAAGACTGATGCTTTTGCGTAGTTTGTGCTTGCTGTTTAATAATCATTTGAAACTGCAGCTCCAGTAGTAAGACGAAAATATTTATCTTGAACTCTGTCTGTATAAACCTTAATTAAACAATTTAATAATCAGTTATAAAGGAATGTATACCTGTGATATTACGCTGTACCCACATTAGACCAGCGGTTTGGAAAATGGATGGATGGATGATTCAGCTGCGGCGCCATCCTCTGGTCAGACGTGGGAATTCATTCAGTGGGTATTCTCTAGTAGTTGAATGTACATCAGTTGTACACTCGTTATTACGGTGCATTGTGGGATTGAATGAGTGCACTCGATAACATCCACTGTGATTTTGGACACCACTACAAATGGATGTCCCCTCGAATAGTGCCCTATTTAAGGGTTTAGGGGGCCTTTTTGAACACAGCCATTCATTTCTATGGTGTCCTCAAACTGATTGACTGTCGCAGGACTCTGAACGAAATTCAATCATATCAATGCTGTAATGAGATTAGTTATCAAGGCATACATGATCCAAGTTAGCCATTACACTTTCTCCAATGGTAGAGCCACGGACCCTCGTATCTCCCAATAATAAGACCATCTCTGTCTCAGTATCCACTGGATCAGCTGGCCATGGCGTCCTCTGCTGCCACAGAAGAGAGTTCATTCCACACCTACTGAAGGCATGAGAGACAAATCAAATGAAGTGCAGCCTTGGGTTCAATAAGGACTGCGAACAGCTCAAGCCACAGATAGTATCGCAGATACTGTCGCTGTAACTACTAGCTGTACACCTCGGTAGAGGTAGTTGTGATGAAACATGGGTTTAACTGGTCTAAACCGGTCATTAGCTAGTCTTCCAGTCTCTTGACTACCTTTTACAGGTACAACCACCTGGGTTTGTTGCTGGTCCAAGATGATTTACCAGCATTGGGGATGTGACAGTGAAAAAAATTTTAACACCGGTTAACCGACATGTGACAACACCGGTAATACACCAGGGGTGGGTGGGGGTTTCCCTCTTTTGCACCTCACTTTAAATTGCTAATTCAAAAGTGAATGTAAAATGTGCGCAGCCATTCATAACAGTGCAGAGCAGAGCGAGCATTTTCACTTCATTCCTATGGAAGTTGAGCATCAATAGGAGTGAAGTGAAAACACTCTGTCCAGTGAACACACACCGTTATGAATGCCTGTGCGAATTTTACTTTCGCTTTCAAATTAGCACCAATTCGGGGGCAGCAATTGCTTGAATGGTGGGTGCATTGTTATTCTTAATGAAAAACACAACTAATCCTTTGCAGGTTCTCTATTAGCACTGGGTTTAAATCCAAAATACTGACAAATAGGTGCTTTTACATTTCGCTTTGAAACCAAATCTTCCGCCATGGTCTTGTCAGTCAGCTCCTCACTCAATCCTCCTGCTGCTGATCTGTGCTGAAACTCTCGTTCGGCTCACGCTGCATTGAGCAGACATGTTCAAATTTTAATTGTGTTTTCAAACTGAACTAAATGATTTTTATTATTAAAATATCAAAATGACGGAGGGGGGCGGTGCCGCGGTGGTCAAGTGATGATACCGTGTTGCGGATGAACACCGGTAACACTGACTATTGCGGCAAGCCTAACCAGCATGTACCAGTTTATCATACGCTTCTCATACATTTTGCGAAAATGGTCATATAAAAAAAAAAAAAATCACCATCTAAGAGGCCGTTTACACAACATTTATATCAACTAAAAGCGGAAAACTTTATGCGTTTTGGCCGTTCACTTACACGACGATGGTGCTTTGAAAGGGCCTGACTTTTCTAAACTGGTTTCATAGCACATGTGTAAACTACAAACATGTGAATTTGTGGAAACGGTGACATCGCCATCTACTGGCCTGGGAGCAGAATGCAGCGTTTTTAGTCATTTCGTGGATACGTGAGAACGGGGATCGATTTGACAACGTTGTCATCTGTACACAGAAAATGCAAAGGAAAAATGACCCTGAAATCCCTGTTAAACTCTACCGAGATTTTGTCATAAAAGTGATGAAATAGAGAAACACAGTTTCAACACATCACAGCATATGCTTTCACAATCCATCCATAACTATCATTGAATAAGACTCTGCAAACAGGAAGTCAGTACCACCCTATTCCAAGAAAATCTTTGTCTCAATCACACATTTCATATTTACAAGAATATTTCATGTCTTGTGAAGAAGAAATGTATCCGTTTCTTGTGGGGAAGCATGCCAAAGTTAAAATAATGCACATTAATTTCAATAAAGATAAAGTCTCGCATAAACACCAGTGACCAGATACTCTTTTATTTATTGATATGCTATAAGACAGCTTTTGTACACATAAAATGCTTTTTATAATACTGGTTCTGTTTCAAGGGTTCAAACTCTATTAAAAGGGAAGCAGGTGACCATGATCCACCTGTGTTCAGCGTACAGTACATCTGCTGCGCTCGTGGTACTGCGCCTGGAGAACAGGGAAGTGTGCCGTCTGCGAAAGAGCGTGAAGAGGAAGGTGACGCGGGAGAAGAGCGGCTTCCGAGTCGCCTTTGTGCTCGTTCTTGAACCTGTTTCTCTCAGCCAAACCTTTACCTTCACAGTCACATGACAGTTTGTGTCCAGTAGTCCAGTGTAATATTCAGTGGCCTGCCACAGGTTTCTGCATTAAACTGTAAAACTGGGCATCGTGAAGCAGGAGAAAACTGAACAGTGACTTAATGCTTTATCTAATAACATATCTGAAAGGCAACAAATGAAAAAGAAAAAAATAAACCAACATTTCATAGACATTCAGAAGAAAGGATCAGTGCATCGACAAACAGCCGTGAACCGCACGTGTGCGAGCGCTGGAGAAAGAGCCGTGATCCCGTGAAGGAGGGCAAAAACCATCTTCAAAAGAAAGATTAAAAAAGTGCTGAGGGTAAAGTGATTTCAAGTAACAGGAGTTCTTTATAAAAGGGGACGGACCAAAGGCGAGGGAAAGCGCCCTATTGGCTGGCATCTTGTTGGCTCCTCCCTTTACAGCATGTGACAGGAGCTCTGTCCAATCCAGGATTGAGAATCTGAATGCACACTTGACCGTTACTTCTTCTCGTGTCACAGCCGGAGAGTCCTGAGAATGAAAACACACAGTGCTGAAGATACAATCACAGCGGAAGTCTGTACAGAAATCCTCATATTTCACTCCAAAATATAAAGAAAAAATAATGGACCATTACAACTTTTCACATTATTTTCATGACAGTTGCAATAAAAGTCTGTAATCTGTAGTGTCTAGATGTTGAGGTTTGATGTGTGGAGATAATAAATCTCACAGTTTCCAAGCGTCAGAATTCATTTACAACTAAAGTCATCATGAAATGGAAGTTGTTCTCTATTGTGTCGTATATCTGAGTAAAACGCTTCTCAAACAAGAACAAATGTAGGGCGGGGCCTGATTTTGTCTGTGGGGAATTGATTGGATGGTTGTGGTTTGCTATTGGTGGATCTCATGTGAGTGACAGGTTGCCCCGCCCATCAGAGAAGAGGTGCTGCAAGAGGAAGATATTCTGATTCAAGATTATGAGGAACATGAATTTGTAAAAAAAAAAAAAGAAACCCATAATGATGTGCACTGATAATCCATTTAGAATAAACACTGTGATATTGCATGAAAAAATATGAAGTGTCAATCATGATTTCATTGTGACTTTTAGAGTGGATTTTAAAAACAAGAATTAGCTTTTTGGTCATTAAAGGTACAATATGTAATAATTTTGTCCGCTAGAGGTCGCTAGAGGCCTATTCAAAACAAAGGCGTAGCTTGATGACGCCAAGTTTTAGAGCAGAATCTTGGGACATGTGGTTTTTACCTCAACGGACGGTGCAAAAGAATAAGGATTGGAGTCGGGCAGAAATCATGTTCATGGATGTGATTATTAACGTTACTGTAGTGTGAAGCAGAGCAGGAGCGAGTGTTGTGGAGCTGAACGAGGAGCTGGAGCGATTGATCAACACACGCCTCACGAGCAGCGGGACTTTTATTATGACACAGTCGCCGGCGCCGCTTCCGCTTTTCCGGTCATGAGTATGAGGTAACGCAGCTCTGTTTATCATATTAGAGACATTTGAGAGTGTTGAAAATGATGTTATAACGTTACTCTGTGCGTTCGCTCGGCGGCTGCTGTGAGACACTGTTACACACTGCAGTAAGATAGATCGATTTTACAATATCATATTAAATGCTGGATGATTGTGTTGATAAATGGCATGCAATTCATTTTAAAACATATTGTATGATGGAGAAAATGCTGTATTACTGTTACTAAAAATAAAGCTGCATCTGATTATGCTATGTTAGCTACTTCACAAAATAGTGTTTTTCTCTGAGGCATGGTAAAGCATGGTACTCGCAAAAAATCAACCAATCAAACAATTAGACTAAACGTGTTGAGCTATATAACAATAATTAGTTAATTCTGTCTATAAATATATCAAAACAGTGTTCCCTTGTCTATTAAAACATAAATATTAAAGCGTCTTTGGTGTTTCCATGGTTTCTACAAAATAAACCAGAAACCGAGGGTAACGCGGGTATGACGCCATTGACAGGCGACTCCTCACACGTCCCGCAGCCTTGGTTAAAATTGCAATTTTCTCACGATTTACAAATAGTTGGAAACATTTGGGATATTTTAAGTACTCAAGTGAACAAAATATATAACTCTGGCCTAGTGGTTTTATGACATTTTACTGCAAAAATATTACATTTTGCACGTTTAAATGGGCTTCATTTTCTTTATGCAAAATATAATTTCTTGTTTTTTCCTATTGAAATATGAGCTGAACCTGTTGTTTGTAAGAATGACAGTCACAAGACGAACAGAAGGAGTTCTCAGTGAAGTTCAGAGACAGACACTCATTATCCCCAGTGTCACTGGCTGCAGACCGGCTCTCTGAGGTCACCACAGGGTCACGGAAATCCATCTGACCTTAATCTCACAGGTGACACTCTCACACTCACACACATACACACAGATACACACTCTCTCTCTCTCTCTCTCTCTCTCTCTCTCTCACACACACACCTGAGGTTGTGCTTTAGTGATGGCCGCTCGGCTCTTGTTCCAAGTCTTCAGATTTTCCTGTGCGTTGAGAAGATGGAGCTGCTGACAACTGCTTCTGAAACACACACACACACACACTCACCATGAGAGCTGAAGAGGACACATGTTAAACAGACTCCAGCGACAGCAGTCTAAACACAGCCTTCATCTGAAGAAATCTGCTCTAAAGCAGGCACTCCACGAACATTATCGTGTGATATAAAGACCAAATGAAAACTGAGAGAAACTAACACAATTTGGAAAATATCATCTTCTATTATGTTCCATGGCTGCATTGTTTTCTCCATCTGTAAGATGTATTGTTTACTTCATTTTATGGTAACACTTTATTTTAATGGCCTTGTTACACGTTACGTGTAGTTACTATGGTAATAACTGTAAATTATGCATAATTACATGCAACTAACCTTAAACCAAACCCTAACCCTATAGTAAGAACATGTAGTTAATGTTACTCAGTACTTAAAAGTGTAATTACAGTGTACACGGACACCTTAAAATAAAGTGCAACCCTTTTTATTTATCTATTTTAATAAATATCTTTTTAAGTCAAATGTATTAGTTTATATTTATTTAAATCAATATTTTCATTTTTATTTTAATCAAATGTATTTATTTGAATCATGTTTTATTTATTTTAATTACATGTTTTTGTTTATTTAATTATTATTTATTTACATCAAATTTAATCAAATGTATTAATTTATTATTTTTAATTAATTTTAATATTAAAAATTAAATGTAAAATTAATGCATTTATTTAAATTATGATTTGTTTATTTTAATCAAATGCTTTTTTTACATAAAATTCTGTTTATTTTAATCATTTTAAATCAAATGTATTAATTTATTATTTATTTATTTAAATAAATTTGTATTTTTTATTTAATAAATCACATTATATTTATTTATTTTGTTTATATGTTGCAGTCTACTTATAGTACAATACTGGTAAATGTATTATTTATTCTTTTAAATTTAATGTTTTTTGTTATCAATTTATCAAATTCTATTTATCATCAATTTATTAATTTTAATTAAACTTAATTTATTTAAAACTATTGATGTTAGTTTAATCTTTAATCTAAATAAATATGGATATTGATTTGCAGTGAATGTAAGCAGACAGGAAGACAAACACTGAAGATGTGATCAGGTCATTATGATGGTAAAACAGTGTAAACAGAGTCAAAGATTCTCACCTCCAGTCTTTTCTTGGGCTCAGTGGCGCCCCCTGCCGTCCCTTCAGCGCCCTGCTGGCCGTCACACTGCTTACACACGCGGATGTTCCTGCTCTCCGACACCTTCGAACACTTCCCACAGACGGCCTGCAGCAAGACAGACGGCATCTTGCATCAGACGCACAGCTGTGTGTGTGTGTGTGTGTGTGTGTGTGTGTGTGTGTGTGTGAGAGGTGAACTCACGTACCGCGCCGCAGGTCTTGCAGTGGTGCTTGCGTTTGGTGAAATTGAAGGTCTCACTACAGCCTTTGCATGTCTCTCGTTCCTTCTCTCGCTTCTTTGAGCTCTTCTACACACACACACACACACACACACACACACACACACACACAGGTGAACACAGGGTCGTGGAGCTCAGATTCAGATCTGCAGTGTGTCAGTGTGTGTCTCACCCGCTCGTGTGGAGCTCCGTCCGTCTCACATGTGCTCAAGCTGCTCCACGAGCCCTGCCATCAGACCACACAAACATCAGCTTCTGTCTTACAGTTAGTGTGAAGCTGTGTGTGTGTGTGTGTGTGTGTGTGTGTGTGTGTATTTCCACAGCTCTTTATACAACACTCAACAGCAGACTCAGTTTACCGCTGCGTCAGGCGGGTGCTCGTCATCACGGCTGAAGGAGATGTTGAAAGCTTTGAACGTCTCGCTGTTCTGCTTGTGCTTCTCGATGGTCGCCAGGATCACCTACAAACACACACAGAGCGAACAACACTGATGATGAAGATTCACACAGAAAACAAGGTTCTGTTACCATTTGATCACTGAGTTTATATCCAAAGATGAGACGTTAACTTGTGTGCAAAAGCAGCATGTGTTCAAGAGAACAAAATCATCACTTCCTGTGAAATTGGTGCAAAATATCAGTAATAAAAGTGTAAGTTTCTTCAATCAGGCTCTTTTCTCCTCCATCATGAATGAGTTGGTCTCAGAGCGTCAGACGAAACACAATAAACGCTGTCATGTGATCTTGTGTTCGGATGCTGGTGTTTGTGAACACAATCATGTGAGGAATTAAACCAAATCATTCTGATGAGACTTTGATTCAGATGTTTCAGAACCACCAAACCAACATTTGAGATGCTGCGATGTGATTGGTCCACTGGTTAGTCCAGTTATCCAATCACAGCCTCTGCTGAGGCAAAGTCACATGAGGGTTTGAGGGATTTATTCAGTAAATGTGTTTCTATTGTAGTTTATGCAAACGTGTTTTTGTCGGATAAAAACATTAGCTGCCTTGATTAAGTGCTTACTTTTTTTTATGCATATTTGAGAATTTATACACATCTTGGTGTTTCTAACCAGCGTTTCTTATGCGATATCCCAAAATTTGCATAAAAATAGGTGGATGGAAACAGCTAATGAGCCACAGTGAACTGAATCAAACGATTCACTGAAAAGACTGACTCAAAAGAGCCATTTGTTCATGAATCAGAAGTTGCAGCTTCTCTCCTAAACGTGGCGATTAGAACAAGATTTTTTCATAAACTTCTTTCTGTTATTTTTCAAATTTAGAGCAAGTTTAAACGCATGTTTCGGATTTGATCGTCATCAAAATTCGGAATTTTTGGGTATTTTTTTGAAAAACCTACTTTTGTGAACTAGTCCTAGTTTTTTTTTTTCACACAATCAGAACCAAACCAGTGCAGAAAGATTCTCCAGAGTCTGATCGTCGATAATTACTGAAAAAAAGTAGAAATTTCGATTCACGTCCGCGACGGGACGCCAAAACATTCAGAGTGAGCGTGGCCACTTTTACTAAAACGGCTATAAAGGCAGGAACACACCAAGCTGACGGTCGCACTGTCGGATGAAGTTGGTCCTCATTGGCTTTTTTTTTGGCCGATTCGACATGTTGAATTGGCGTCGGAGCTTGTCGGTCCGTCTGATCATTCTGATTGGCTGTTCAGATACTGCCACCTGCTGGTATGGAAAGACATTTCATCTTATGCA
The DNA here is from genome assembly GCA_028476615.1 of Culter alburnus. Lineage (NCBI taxonomy): Eukaryota > Metazoa > Chordata > Actinopteri > Cypriniformes > Xenocyprididae > Culter > Culter alburnus. The sequence goes on along the minus strand of JAOTNS010002789.1, from coordinate 525,918 downwards.
GGCGCAGAACAGATGTGCTACTTGGCCCTCGGGTGTCAAGCGTTGGTTTGGTGTGTCAGGACAACTTTGGACCCAGACGCTGCCGACGTGAGCCAATCCCACACTCTGCTTTCGTCGCCACTAGTTTGTCGGCGTCGGCTTGGTGTGTTCTGGCCTTAACTCTTGAACAGAATGAGATCATTTCACCAAACTCTGCACACCTGTGTACAGGCTTGGTCTGTGGACACGTGGAAAATGACATAGCAACTGGCCACTTGGTGGTGCTATAAAAAAAATAAATAAATAAAAAAACCACAAAAACGGCTATAACTACACAAAATTGTCATGTGGTGTCTGTCCAATGTGCCGTGATTCTCTACGAGGACATCCGCAGATCGTGAAAAACACGGCAATGAAGTTTGAGCAGCTCAAACAAATCAAAACAAAACACGCTGGGCCTGTTTGACTCACGGCCTTAGAGGCCTGTGAGAAATTAGAAAGAAGTCAGCCACCGGGGGGCGCCTTTGCGATTTTCAGGTGCGTAAATCATTGTATATTATGTACATGATATTCATACCATATAAAAATTATTCCTCTTTCTGAACAACTTCTAGGAACTTCTCTGGGACCACTGATGTCAATCAAACCGTTCGTTAAATATGGGAGATTATTTGAAAAACACTTTCGTGAACTAGTCCTAGGTTTTTCACTCAACCTCGATAAAACCACCTCAGCACAATTCTCGGGACTCTCTAGGTCAATGATTTAAAAAAAGTTGAACTTTGGCATTTGGATAGCTATAATAGGGTCATTTAGAAAAAGGGGCGTGGCCAAGTGTACCCAAAAGCATCCCAAATCATTCCAAAATGACAACTCAGAACTTCACGACATTAGGATGAGCACATGTGGAGCATGATTCTGAAGAAGTGTCCACACTTTTATGGAGATTGGGCCATAGGCAGGGCCGGATTATCCATAGACGGGATTGGGCGAGCCAATAGGGGGGCACCAAGTGATTAAGATAATGATTTTGTTTTTTTTAAATCATGTTTTGTATATATTTAGCTGGAAAGATACGAATACAAAATTAACAGTTAATGATACAATATATACAGAGAGAATATAAAGAGCCCTGCCCCTTTGATCGCGAAAGTGAAAGTGCCCGGTTTGCGGTTGCATCGCGGTAGAGATCCGCGGGACCCAACGCAACAGAGTGTGGCGCGGGACAAGATTTGTTGGGCGCAGGCAGTGAGACACTACTCATGTGCGGGTTGCAGGAGAATCAAATGATGCCTGCGGGAAGCCGGCGGGCGGGAGCGGGACTGAAAAATCCGTCCCATCCGATTTTTCATCGCGGTGCCCCCGAGTTCCCATTTCTGTGCATGCCGCTGCATGGAGGACACCAGGTTTATTTTTGCCTATTTATTGGGAAAATCTTATTAAAACCAAAATTATAGGCCTATGTGGTGTCCCATGCACTGACAACCATATAATATATTCACTTTGTTATCTAGATAGTCCGGTGGCTGACGATTCTGTTATTTCGGTCAAATGCAGGAAAATTTCGCTGTGTATAAAACATACAATATGCTTCAAATGATTACACATACAGTATATGTAAATGTTCATGTACAATTTATTTTACCTAGGAAGCTCGTACTTATGATAATTCCAATGGCACGTGAAGGCAGAATTAATTAACGATTTTGCATGCACAAATTCTAGAAAAAAGATTTTCTGCTTAGGTAAGGCTTATTTACCATTATTTCTCGGCAAATATGTGACGCTGTTGTCAATTTGAAATTTTTGGAACGGTTTTCTCTTTTAGATGGTTACTTAGATGCTTGTAAAGTTCAGTGTGTGTTTTGCTGCTGCGCGCGTCTGTAGTGTTGAATTCTGGTCACCCTAGGGCACTACACTGTGTTAATCCGGGCCTGGCCATAGGTGGCGCTATAACTGTTAAAAAGCTTTAAAACCATATAATTCCTCAGTAAATTGCCTGTAAATTGGTCTATTCCATCTCTGATCAAGGATTGCTAAATAAAATATAACACCTTTTTACACAAGTGCTCATAGACCTTAAAGCGCTTGAACCCTGATAACTGCTGCTCGCACTATATTTGCTCAATGCAGAGCCAATTATATTTTAATGTGGAATTGAACCATAAAAATATTAAAAACAGCAATAATTCTGTGTTTTTAAGTGCTTTTAAAAAGTCTCAAATTAAGTTTTACTTTAAAGTACATTTTTAATCATTATGTTTTAATAATCTTTTGTCATTGTTTAAAGAAGTAGACTTGTTTTGATGTGTGTTGACACTAAAGGATTATTTGATATTAGATTTAAGGTAGTGCTGTCATTTATCATAAATGCTTGTCAGTACATTTGGCATAGAAATAAATTATGAAATGACATATAAAGAACTGAAACCCTAGTTAAAGGGGTCAAAAGCAGTAGGGTTATTATAGATAACTAAAATTAAAACAGAAACTAAAACCATAAAAAAATAATTCCTTAAATGAAATAAAACATGACATTCAGTTCTAACTTAAGAATAGAGCTGTCTTTCTCTGACATTCATCATTTGTGTAAAGAGAGTGACGCACCTTTATCCAGTCCTCCTTCTCCTCAGCCGTCCTGAGACAAAAACACATCAGAGTTCATGAACTTTGTATTTGGACATTAATTTTCCTAAAGATTATGTCTTCTCAAGCCCCGCTGCTCGTGATTATCCATTTAAAGATGTCTGAAAATGATCTCTGATTCCAAACATTCATGAATTACAGCTATTTAAGCTCAGATCTCTGATCAGTGGGGCGACAGCTAACAGGTTAGGTTCTGTGGGCTCAATCACCTGGCCTGCAGATCGAGTGAGCGCTGTTTGCCGATGATGGTGAACGCGTGAGGGACGTTCTGCTTGACGTTTTCCTGAACCTTCAAGCAATGTGAGAAAATCAGCATATGATAAGATGAGGACATAAAAATAAACATGCAGCTGAACGAACGGCTGAAGTCGTACCTCCATCCCGCAATGTCGATCCGCTCTCTGACGCTGAACTTCTGTCCCATCAGCCTCAGTTTAGGCACACAGTACAGCACCATGTTATTGAACTGTCAAAACATAAACAATCTTCAGCATCATCATTCTGTATATTTATCATATCGTAAATGTAATAAACGAGCAGATTTACAATTTTTAATATTACAATTAATTGTTTAAAAATATACAGCTAAACAAAATTTACTGGAGGTTCTGACAAAATGGTAATTACTGCAGTCTATTTAAAAAATATTTAAATCATTTTAATTATTTAAAATCATAAATACGACTCCCTCATAAACACTTCACTTGTTTCATTACTGAATAAATCAGTGTTTTTGAACAAATCTTTTGAATGCATCATTCAATGACTCGTTCATAAAGACTTATTTCATTACTGGATGAATCTGCTTTTTGAACAAATCTCTTGAACGAATGATTCAATGACTCACTCATAAATACTTCACTTGTTTCATTACTGGATGAATCAGCGTTTTTGAACGAATCTCTTGAACGAATGATTCAATGACTCGCTCAAACACTTCACTTGTTTCATTACTGGATGAATCAGCGTTTTTGAACTAATCACTTAAATGAATGATTCAATGACTCATTCATAAAGACTTGTTTCATTACTGGATGAATCTGCATTTTTGAACAAATCTCTTGAATGAATGAATGATTCAATGACTCACTCATAAACACTTCACTTGTTTCATTACTGGATGAATCCACATTTTTGAACGAATCTCTTGAACGAATGATTCAATGACTCACTCATAAATACTTCACTTGTTTCATTACTGGATGAATCAGCGTTTTTGAACTAATCTCTTGAACGAATGATTCAATGACTCATTCATAAAGACTCACTTGTTTCATTACGGATGAATCAGCATTTTTGAACTAATCTCTTAAATGAATGATTCAATGACTCGTTCATAAAGACTTGTTTCATTACTGGATGAATCAGCGTTTTTGAACTAATCTCTTGAATGAATGAATGATTCAATGACTCATTCATAAAGACTTCACTTGTTTTAATGGATGAATCTGTTTGAACTAATCTCTTAACGAATGTTCAATGACTCAAAGACTTGTTCATTACTGAATCAGCGTTTTGAACAATCTTTGAATGATTCAATGACTCACTCATAAACACTTCACTTGTTTTTACTGAATCCACATTTTGAATGAATCTCTTGAACGAATGATCAATGACTCACTCAAAGACTTCACTTGTTTCATTACTGGATGAATCAATGTTTTTGAATTAATCTCTTGATTGAATGATTCAATGGCAATACATTTTTTAACAGTCACTTTTCTCCAACTACTGGTGTAACAATGTAATCGATTCAATCTGTATTTGAAGCATCAAGTTATTTTCAAAAGGTGATTTACTCTATTTTAATCTCTACTGTAGACATCAGTGTTTATATCTGAACTATAAACTTTTATCCCAGTACTTCTGTGATAATATGAATTATGGAATTATATAAGTCTGTTTATGAAGCTGTTTTGTACCTATACATGACAAAGTCTCTCTCTGAATCAGAACAGATCTGAATGTTCGCTGTGATTGTACTTGTCAAAGGTTTAATAGACAGAGCAGAATCGCTGTCATTTAGGAATAAGATCACGTCAATGTTTGAAATAAGATCGTCATCTTTTAATGATTAATCATGCAGCTCTATTTCATACTATGAGAAAAGAGCATCATCAGCTTCATTTTCGGGTGCAAGAACAACTTTGATATATAGATAACTGATAAAAAGTGTTAACGGAGCAAAGAGACGCACCAGATAGAGGTATCGGTCCTGTGCCGTGCCGTTCTTAGCCGACATCTTCTTTATGTGACCTTCCTTAATGAATTCATTAGCTGGATTAACAATGTCCTCCTCTCACCCAACCGCTCATACACCTCCAACAGCTTGTGCATCTTCTCCTGCACACACACACACACACACACACACACACACACACACACACACACACACGATGATTTGCATTCACAAACTCATAAAATGAAAAGAAGAACTGTGATTGGCTGCATGACAGCATTAGAAAGAGACAGTTAGAGAAGTGAGAGTGATATAGAGCACTTCTACCCAAGACACCCTGCTCAGACAGGAAATGGAAACAGTATATCCTGTATGTGAAACGAAATCAAGGAAGACTCTAACCATTTTCCTGATGGCAGCGTTGGAGTGGTTTGCAGCGGTGGAGATGAGCTCCAGAGCATCTGACACACACAAACACATTTACAGATCAGAATTCATTTAAACATCAGTGTTGTGTCACATGCTTCTCTTCAATGCAAAACAGACACAAAATATAGTCAAAATGGAAGGAAATGGATCAAATTTGGAACAAAACTTGGTTAGATGTACGTCTTTGATTTTCTAGCAGTTATTTTGTAAAATATATATTTTAGATAAAATACAAAATGTGTAGTTCAGCACATTAGCATATTGTACAGTAAACAAAAACATTTTTTACACTTTCATTTTTTGAACTTCTGCAATAATCTGCTGAGGTTGTTTAGAGAGACCACACTTTATTACAAAATGTTCATGAACCACAACCATTTATCTTCACATCTACACTCAAAAAGAGAGCTGACATATAAATAAATGATAAGAATGTATAATAATTTATTGTGTAAACTGTAAAGGGATGTGAAGTATCACGTGAAATACAGCTTAAAATAACCCTGTCTGCACCGGACACAAGCGGCGGAAGAAGCGCAAGCGCGTACGTCTGAAATAGAGCGAGGCGTCAGTCTACTGTCACAACATGTCGAGACATCATCGATTATAATGAACACGTTAAAGCAAGCACTTCAAACACATCAACGGGTGTGGACGCAAATATTCAGCTCATCTTTTATTGCAACTTTGACTTCAGTAAATGACCCTAGAAAGCACCTTTTAGTTTAAGGTACACTAGCGATCAAAAGTACTTTTATTCAGCAAGGTCGCATTAAATTGATCAAAAATGACAGTAAAGACATTTATAACGTGACAAAAGATGCTTTCTGTTCATTAAAGAATCCTAAAAAATAAAATGCATGACAGTTTCCACAGAAATATGAAGCTGTTTTCAAGATTGATAATAATCAGAAATGTTTCTCAAGCAGAAAATCAGGATTTGGTCTACTTTAACACTGTAGCTGCGGGTTGTTTTTCATGTCCGTGGATTGAAGTGACTCCAAATAACATGATATTCAGCCCCTGCCAAAAATGCAGATTTTACCCCCAGAATGCGACTGGGTTAGTTTTGGGATAGTTTTGAGTAGCAATTGGGCCGGTTTTGTTGTGAAAACCTGGCAACCCTGAAATCATCATATTAGAATGATTTCTGAAAGATCATGTGACACTGAAGACTGGAGTAATGATGCTGAAAATCACAGGAAAAATTACACTTTACTATATATCACACAGAAACAGCTGATTTACATTGTAAAAATATTTCACTTTTTTTTTACTGCATATTTTTTATTTTACATAAATAAATTAGGGCTGTCAAACAATTAATCGCGATTAATCGCATACAAAATAAAAGTTTGAGTTTGCCTAATATATGTGGGTGTACTGTGTGTAAATTATGTATATATAAATACAAACACGTTCATGTATATATTTGAGAAATATTTACAAGAATATTTATTTATTTATATTTTTATATAATTTATATTATACATAAATAAAAATATTTTGTACATAAATAACATTTCTCATAAAAATATACATTAATTTGTGTGTATTTCTATATACATATTAATTACACACATTACTCACACATATATTAGGCAAACTCAAACTTTTATTTTGTATGCGATTAATCGCGATTAATCATTTGACAGCCCTAAAATAAATAAATAAATAAATAATCACCTCATTATTTATTTGTAATCACTTTTCATTATTTACTGACTGCAACATTTCATTATGTATTTAATTCGTTATGTATTTCTTTGTGGTTTTTCTTATTTCATGTCATATTTCATAAAGTTTTAGTTTTTATTTATTTTCAGTTAATAATTATAGCGCTTCAGTTTAAACTTATTTCAGTTTATTGCCAAGGCAACATTTCTATTCTTCATTTAGTTCAAGTTTTTCAACTAGTATTTCTATTTAATTCTATATTTGAGCTTGATTTCAGTTAACAGAAGTGTTTTAACAGTGTTCGTTGAGGAAGTCAGTCACTCACTCTCGGCGTCTCTCCTGTCCGCGGCTCCGTCCGGCAGTTTCTTCAGGTAGTCCTTCAGCAGGAGCTCGTAACGGGGAATACGCTGCACCGGCTCCAGCATGTGATGCTGCAGCGTCAGATTCCCACACACCTCCTGCTTCTGCTCACACACACACACACACACACACGGGGTTCATCACACATCTGTCATTACACATAAGAGTGCATCAGGGCATCTGGATCTGTCCTCTGACCTGGATGCTATGCACCACACCCTTGAAGTTGGTGGAGCGATGCATCCACGTGTTGACCAGCTCCATGGCCCGATCGAAGTTCTTCACGTACTCGCCGTACATCTTCAGGAACGGCGCTAACTTCTGCAGGATGTCCCCTATGCGGGGATTACAGCTCCTGACACACACACACACACACACACACACACAGTCTGTTTATTCATCATACGGCTCTCTGCTGGATTCTGAACAGTGTGAATGTTTGATTCACTAGATCTGGTTCATAAGAGTCATTTGGCATAGAGCAAAAGATCCATCTTGGGATTTTAAGAATCAGTATCGGGATCGTTCTCATGCAAATTTGAATTAATCAGCAAGTTATAATTTTTACCCAGCCGTACTATTCACTATACAATTAAATGATAATTCTGCAAATCATCAACCAGCTTTGTATTGCTACAATGTTGGAAGGAGCCTATAGACAGAGATGATCAGTGTGATTCACTTCACCTGTCAGTGCTCATAATGTTATGCCTGATCGGTGTATAAAGTGTGTGTGTGTGTGTGTGTGTCTTACCACTCCTTTGTGATGCGCGTCTGTAGTTCCGGCAGTAGGAACTGCTGGTGAAAGAGGCGGATGCAGGAGATGTTGGAGAAAATTCCTGTGATGACGTCAGCAGGGATGGCAGCCTCTGTCAGACGGGCACAGAAGACCTAAACACACACACACACACACACACACACAAAGTGATGTATATATAAAGTGACGTGACTGAAGAGCTGAATCTGAATCAACAGTTTCTCACCATCAGTTGAATTATTCTTTAATGCAATTTAAATCAGGATTTTTTGAGATCTGCTACAGTGGGTTGACTTGCTTAGCTGGGGTTTAAATGCACTGAGACTATCAGATGAGAACAAAACATGATCATAACTGAGCTGAATAATGACATTATTGTCTTCTGTTGAACTCGTTTCATAAATGAATGCACATTAATGTAAAATAACACTAATACTCTCATTTTCCTGTTTATTACAGTGAAGCTGCTTTGAAACAATCTGTATTCTAATGACTTCACTTGAGTTATCAGTGGGTTGAAGTTTGTTGTGTGTTTATGGATTTTGCCTGAAGGAATCAGTTTGACATAAGATCAAAAACCAGAGATTAGAGAAGAAATAGACTAAGAGGAAGCATCGGAAACAGGAAGTAGTATGAACACAAAAAAGCACAATTCATCTCAATGTAAATAAAGAGAAACTCAAATAACTGAATGCTCAAACACATGCAGATGAAACGGGAAACGGAGGGCCGATATGATCTGTGTTACCTGGTCCAGCAGGTTGAGTCTTTTCACATACGCTTCTTCTGTCTGAAGCAACTCTTTAGCGATGTTCAACAGCTTCTGAGAGTCAGACGGCAAACCCTGAGAGAGAGGAGACACGTCAGCTTCAGTCATCAAACACAAAAACACACTCTAACTTCCTTCAGATGAGCGAATCAGCCAGTGTTTTACCACTGAAACAGCTGCAGGAAAGATGAGCGGTAAATGTGTCCATCAGAGAGGAAATGTGACTGCGCGACTTTATTAAAACACGTCCACTGGCTTCAGCAGATTATGAATCATATCTTAAACTTTCTTTAGCAAATATGGCTGATAACCACAGAAATAACTTTGACGCATCTTTCTTTGCAGCAATAAGCTGAGTGAGTGTTTACAGTAATATAGTCTACGGAGCAAATGTACCAGAGAAGGTTTAGAAGCAGAAATGTGGAGCTTCTATTTTTCGCAAAAAATGTAAATGATTTTTTCAGTAAAACTATGTTTTTTTATTTATTTAAGCTGTCTAAATCATCACTTCTGCTGATTCATTAAAAATTGCTTTTTGAAAACATTAAAAATTGTATATTTAGCTGAAAATATTATAAAAGAAGATAAAAAAAAAACATGATATGTGGTTATCTAAAGAAATCTACATATGTTATTTAATATATTTCAAGTCGACAGATTTAAGGAAATGAGTAATACTTTATGTTTGGTTTATGTTACATGTACTTAATGTAGTAATAACAGTAAATAATGCATAATTGCATCATGCAACTAACCCTAGGGATTAGGGTTTGTTTTGGTTTAGGGTAAATTGCATGTAACTAGTCATAATTTATAGTTATTATAACCTGTTTAATCATGTAATATGCATTTTAGAAAGCATATTTTATAATTTTACAGTATATGGATGAATCTAAACTCGTAAAGAACCTGTCCAGGTCATATTTCACCCTCAAAAACACAAGAAAAATTATTTTGTGCCATTAAAATGAAGCATTGTGATTATTTTCATCAGCAAATTCAGAGATAAAAACCATGCAAAACATCTTAAATTGGCCTAAAAATGCTTCACTTCTTAGTTTAAAGTATAATGTCTTTTGATTTTGGGATGAAATGTTTAAGCATATGGTCTGTCACACCACATGACAGTTCAACCATGCAAAAATGTGGCATATTAGATCAATTACGATGAACAGATCTGAACAGACAAGACTGTGTGCAACACAACAGTGTTCATGCATTAATGTGGAGCACACACACACACACACACACACACACACTGTATGCGTCTGTTCTCGCAACTCATCCCACATCCTGTGACAGCATGTCTATTAAAAACACATCAACATGTCAGCTGTCCACCAAACACACACCTTTCCTATGAGCAGATGTGCGGCTCACACCGGGAAACACAGGAAAGACCAGAGGAGTGTGTGTGTGTGGCGGTTTGCGGTGTGTATGGAGGTATCAGGGCGTGTGTGTGTTTGTGAGCGCTGTGGGTGTGTAGGGCGACTCCTGCTGAGCGGACACAAAGATCCATTCCTGTCACACCCAACCGGCACTAAACACTCCTGCTGACTGACTAACTGCTGCGTCATGTGACGGACGGACATTACGGTTTCGTTTGGGAGGTTTGTTTTGGTCGTATTTGTGATGAATAGCACCGATGTGTGTGTGAGAGAGAAGAAAAGAGATCCTCTCATCCACGTGTTGGGAAGCAGGTGAACCTGTCGAGTGAGGGATCGTCACACGCTTACGGGCCGCACCCTCAGCGGGATACCAGACAGATTTAACCCTTCGCAAACACAATCTGATCAGTGAACTTAAATTAAAGGGATAGTTCACTCAACAATGAAATGAAATTTACAAGCCATCCTAGGTGTATATGACTTTCTTCTTTCAGAATCATAGTTCTGGTTCTTCCGAGCTTTATAATGGGACTCGAGAATTTGAAGCCCAAAAAAGCGCATCCATCCATCATAACAGTAATCCATACGACTCCAGGGGGTTAATAAAGGCCTTCTGAAGAGAAGTGATGGGTTTTTGCAAGAAAAATATCCATATCACTAAATATGTCACTGACCATAATATGTAATAATTCTTATCTTCTTCTTATTATTATTATTAGGCCTATATGTACATAGTAACACTCTTAAAAATAAAGCTTCTAAAAGGGGGATGTGACCATTTCTGGTTCCCCAAAAAAAACTGATAGTGATTTCAAAGAAACATTTTTTTAGTGTGAAGAACATTATGATGATCTAAAGCAGCTTTTGTGTGATGGAAAGATTCTGTGGATGTTAAAGGAGCTTAAAGGATCTTCTTCACCTTTATTTTAAGAGTGTACAAACGCAATGGTAACCACACAACTAACAGAAAGTGTGTGAATTTTCAACACAAAACTCAAAAAATAGCACTGTGTGTGTGTGTGTGTGGACGGAGAAAATTATGTTGGCAAATGAGCAGCATGACAATACATTGTTGAAGACTTAGAATTCTATAAATGTTCTAAGAATTGATACATTATAAGAATTAATGTAAATCTACACTACCATTCAAAAGTGTGGAAACATTACTATTTTTAATGTTTTTGAAAGAGTCTCTTCTGCTCATCAAGCCTGCATTTATTTCATAATAAATACAGAAAAAAACAGTAATATTGTAAAATATTTTTACAATTTAAAATAATGGTTTTCTATTTGAATATATTTTACAAAGTAATTTATTTCTGTGATCAAAGCTGAATTTTCAGCATCATTACTCCAGTCTTCAGTGTCACATGATCCTTCAGAAATCATTCTGATATGATGATTTATTATCAATGTTGTGCTGCTTAATATTTTTTTTTAATAACGTGATACTTTTTTTCAGGATTCTTTGATGAATAAATAGTTAAAAAAAAAGGCAGCATTTATTTAAATTAAATCTTTTGTAACAATATACACTACTGTTCAAAAGTTTGGGGTCAGTATTTTTTTTCTTTCTTTCTTTTTTTGGAAGAAATTAATATTTTTTTCAGCAAGGATGTGTTAAATTGATAAAGTGATAGAAAAGATTTATATTTCTATTTTGAATAAATTCTGTTCTTTTTGACTATTTGTTCATCAATGAATCCTGAAAAAAGTATCACAGTTTCCAAATAATATTAAGCAGCACAACTGTTTCCAACATTGATAATAAATCATCATATTAGAATGATTTCTGAAGGATCATGTGACACTGAAGACTGGAGTAATGATGCTGAAAATTCAGCTTTGCATTACAGAAAAAATTATATTTTAAAGTATATTAAAATAGAAAACCCTAATTTTATATTGTAATAATATTTCACAATATTACTGTTTTTTTCTGTATTTTTGATCAAATAAATGCAGCCTTAATGAGCAGAAGAGACTCTTTCAAAAACATTAAAAACAGTAATGTTTCCACACTTTTGCTGGTAGTGTAGATTGTGTATGAACGCAGTGAGTATCAAGCGAGTTTTATCTTGTTCTTGCAGCTACTGAGTTTTAAAAAAGTGTGCTGTGTGTCGAAGTCAAACACGCTCATATTATTAAACACTCACAACCAGCAGCGGTTTCCATTGTCTTTGGTCAATTAAACCATGCATTAGTGCACACACACACACACACACAGTGTTGAAACAACATATTCAGAAAGTGCAACCCCCACACAGTGCGATGCACGCTTAAACTGTTCACTTCCTCAGGACTCAGAAGTGATGCATGTTGATAGCGGGAGACATGTTCTCACACCGCGCTCACGGACAGATGCAGTAACCCTGCACTGGTGAAGGCCGGAGAGAAACATCACACTGCTCTTTAAGGTCCTTCAGCCGGACTCAATCAAGATAGCTGCTGATAATAGACTGTTTTACAATCTCCAGGACCCGTTGCTCAACACTTCAGCTTCACCACAGCCAATTTCACATTCAAAAAAAATGCACTAAACCGTCATTCATGTCTCAAATCATCTCGTTCTCCCACAACACTTGCACAAGTTTCACACAACAAACACACTTTATCACTCAGGAAACAAGCTGAAAATACGAACTCAGGCAGCATTATATAAAGATTTCACTGGTAGGATATCTTTACAAAACAAGAATGACGTTTATAACTCACTGCAGTTGGCCACATGATCAATGTTTACAGCACAAAATCATTCCTAAGTTTCCACTTTTGTATAAATGCTACAGAACTGAAAGACTAACACTTGTGTAGGTGTTCATCTGATTGTTTCGATTGCATTTCATTTCTTAGATTCAGAATATATATTTCATTAGGGAATTATTACTGTAGAAATGTAGCAAATTGCTGTCTTGTTGAGTTTGTATAGTGTTCAGTTTTAACTGAAGTGTAACAGTTGTGTAAATTGGTCTGTAGGTTCATAGATGGTGTTTGTGTTTGAGTGTGAAATGAATTCATCTCATTTGAAAGAAGTCAATGTTGAATGTATTTTGTCAAAGCAATGATGAATGACGCTCAGGTCAGCTCTCAGACTGATGCTGTGTTCAGATTAGAGTGAGTATAAAACTGTACAAACGCTTCACTTTAACTCAGTGCGTCACTTATCAGCTGACGTCATCAGAAGTGACTCTACTGTACGTGTGTGTGTGTGTGTGTGTGTGTTTTCAAGGTCATCCACTGTAAAAACATGACACAGCGTACAGTATTAAAATGAAGAATTTTCCGTATTGATTTTTTTGCAGGTGTTTTAACTGTATTTTTAATTATGCACTGTGTCACGTTTTAAGGGTTAATGGAAATACAGTCAAACCAAAATGAATTCAGACACCTTGAACATTTCATTCATTAATACGGTTTATTCACTATAGATTAAAAAATGGCAATAAAATATGAGAAGATCTCGGAGTTAAACTGTGTCTGAAAACATTAATCTTAATTATGTCAGAAAACATGATCAGGTCAAAGTGTCTGAATCATTTTTGGTTAAAATTTTTATCAGTAGTCCACTGTATGGAGAATGTTTGGGTATAATATGTCACAGTTTACTTTATTTTGCTATCCTCACTTACAGAAATGAACTATAGTGTCCTGCACCCGCTAGTAAAAATATATCAAAAACATTTTTGGTTTGACTGTATGTGTAAAATTAATGGATAATGTTCTGGAAGAAAATTACCAGGATATTAAGTTTTTCTTCTTCTTCTTCAGTGTCTGATGTCAGACCAGTATCATTTTAGGTTTATTAATATTTTGATTTAGCTTTATTTTAAGGTTTTATGTCAATTTTATTTTATTTATATTTAGCTTAAATGTATTTTTATTTCAGTTTTAGTTTTTTTTTTTTTTTTTTAATTTATTTCCAGTTAATAATTTCAGTGCTTCAGCTTAAACTTATTTCAGTTTTTGCCAAAGTTCATTCAGTTAAACGTTTAAACTAATTTTATATTTATTTTCAGCTTTATTGCAATCAACAGAAATGTTGGAAACACTTTATAATAAGTCTCATTAGTTAATGCATCAGTCAATGTGAACTATGAAAAATATTGTTTACAGCATCTATTAACTAATTAATAATTAATTATATATTTAATTAATAAAATACAGTTGTTCATTGTTTCATGTTAGTTTTAGTGCATTACTTTTTACAACTTTTGATTTTATAATGAGGTGAATATTTGCAAATTTTACATGCATCGTGAACTCATTAATGCATTAATCGTTTTTTAATAACCGTATTGTAAATATGTTACATAATTTTTGATTCTGAAAAATAACTATTTTCGATGAACTTTATTTAAAAATTTTTTCATTGTTTAAAATTAAATTATAAAATATAAAATAGTTTATGAAATAAAAACCTAGCCAAATATATCAGTAAAAGTTAGGGAAAACGTTAGGTTTTTGTTTAAAGCATCATTAGAATTGCGATAAAAAACTTGAACGAATGGAAACACACCTCGTGCTCTTAGTTCATTTCCAGGGGCTCTCCTTCTTTCTCCCTCCCTTCCTCGTGTCTCGCGTCCATCTCGTGGCCCGCGTTGCAACGCTTGCTTCGCGTCTATCCTTCCGCTTGTTGCCAGCCGGCGCGACATGCGGTTTCGTGGCGTCTGTCGTCCTCCTCCTCGATGGGGTCCTCGTTGGGGAAGCCCTCGCCATCCGCCCCGCATGAGGGACTGTCGATGCCGCTGTCCCGATTCGGGATCTTCCCGCTGGCTTCAGTGCCCTCGTGACTCTGCGGCGGCTCCACCGCCTCACTGCACTCACCGCGATTATCCTCCTGTCCGCTGCTGGAATGTTTTTTATGCTCTTTTTGAAGTCCTTCTGCAATTTCTACATCCTTCGCAGAGTCCGTTTGGAAGGAGTTTGAGCCGGAGAATCCCAAAAGTTCTGAGATTTCACTAGGTTTAAACACCAGTCCATCCGCTGAGCCAAAGTTCCCAGAATCCTGTGCAGCCGGAGGCTGATCTGTGGCTGGAGAATCCATGTCGTTCCTTCGCTGGAGACCCAGAATCGGAAACCTTAATAGATGATCACAAAATTTGACATCTTAAAAATGTTTAACAGATAAAGAACACACAATATTGTTTGAATCTCTTTTTCAGGATGATTCTTTTTCCAGCTCATGAATGATAAAAACATTGACAGCCAATCAGAATCCATCCTGCTTTAATGAGCTCCAGCATTTAAAGAGACAGACACGAAACTGCAGCGTGAGATTATAATAAACAGAAGGATATCGCGTCTGGTGTGGATGATGATCAGGGGTTACACTTTATTTTAAGTGTATCCTTGTTACAGTGTAACTGAACTAATAAGTACTGAGTAACTACAGAACTTAATATATAATTAGGGTTAGGGTTTGGTTGAGGGTCATTTGCTTGTTATTATGCATAATTTACTGTTTTTATTATAGTGGAGAACAAAATTAGAGAACAACATACAATTTCCTAAATTTCAAGGTCACTACTTAGTGAAGTTATCCTAACACGAGTAGAAGGGCAGTTTATTTTTATCATATTTCATAAGTTAAATATATTTGAAGCACAGTACTGTATATAAAACTTAAAGGGTTAGTTCACCCAAAAATGCAATTTCTGTCATTAATTACTCACTCTCATGTCGTTCCACACCCGTAAGACCTTCATTCATCTTCAGAACACAAATTAAGATATTTTTGATGAAATCGTCCATAGACAGCAATATAATCAACACTTTCAAGGTCCAGAAAGGTACTAAAGACATCATTAAAACAGTCATGTGACTGCAGTGGATCAACTTTAATGTTATGAAGAGACGAGAATACTTTTTGTGCACAAAAACAAAACAAAATAACAACTTTCATTCAACAAAATCTAGTGATGGGCGATTTCAAAACACTGCTTCATGAAGCTTTATGAATCTTTTGTTCCGAATCAGTGGTTCGGAGAGTGTATAACGATGTCAAAGTCACATGATTTCAGTAAACGAGGCTTCGTTATGTCATAAGTGTTTTGAAACATTTCGAAATTTAAATAGTTCACGTGACTTTGGCAGTTTGATACGTGCTCTGAACCACTGATTCAAAACAAAAGCTTCATGAAGCAGTGTTTGAAATCATCCATCACTAGATATTGTTGAATAAAGTCGCTATTTTGTTTTGTTTTTGTGTACAAAAAGTATTCTCGTCTCTTCATAACATTAAGGTTGAACCACTGCAGTCACATGACTGTTTTAACGATGTCTTTAGTTCCTTTCTGGACCTTGAAAGTGTTGATTATATTGCTGTCTATGGACGATTTCATCAAAAATATCTTTGTTTTGTGTTCTGAAGATGAACGAAGGTCTTACGGGTGTGGAACGACATGAGAGAGTAATTAATGACAGAAATTACATTTTTGGGTGAACTAACCCTTTAAACGAGACAACTGAAAAATTACTCTGGTCAAAATTAGTGAACACTTTCAGATACCTCTTAAGTTATTGGTGTTAATTTGGCACCTGGTGCTAATTTCCTCAATTATCCGGCAAACCCCATTTAACTGGCAGCAAACTTTCCAGTTCTCACTGACTTTGGCGAGCCGTTCTTCTAGGTGACGGAAACCCAACGGCAGCAGGTCGTCCAGATGAAGGCCAAAGAGATTTTCAGCGATTGCAAGAGAAGTCAGTCGTTCCAAATCTGTGATTTCTAGAACTTTACAAAGACACTAATTCATAAAGTCCCCCAAAAAGGCTGGTCGTCCACGTAAGACAAATGCACGAGAGGACAGAGACTTTCAATCGGTTCAACACTGCAGCAGGAATTTCTGGCCAGTTCAGAGCCGAACATGGTAAGGATCTCTCTCGCCTCTCATCAGCAGAAAGAATCAAAAGTCTAGACTAAAGGAGCATGTTGTGTGTACTTTCAAGTTCACTTTAGTGATGAAAGCAAGTTTAATTCATTTGGGTGTTTATTTGGTGTCAAACTGGGGAAAAACAGAACCCAAAGTGTGTAAAGAAGTCAGTGATAGGTGGAGGAGGAAGTTTCGTGGTTTAGAGGATGTTTCTGCTGCAGGAGCTGGTTTTCGTACACAGCGACACGGCCGAGCGAATGTTATCAGAACCTCCTTCAGCAACACGCGGTTCGGCCTGCAGCTTTCATTCAGGACAAAACGAGTAAAGCAGTTCCTTTTAGACTGCTGTAAGCCTCAAATCTGAGTTGAAATGTTCTTTTGTGCTACAATGGTTTAATTTTGATCACAAAATAAAGGTTTTTGTTGAAGTTCCTTGGTTATTTTGTAAAGCATGCTAATAGAACAATGGTACACCCACAGCTTATATTTCTCCAAATTTCAAGCAATGATGATTTTAAATGAGTGTTTTCTCTAATTTTGATCTCCACTGTACATGTAAGATGTGCAACAAGGACACTGTGAAATAAACTGTTACCCAAGTTATCATTATTGGTGTGAACGGGCCGTAACACTTTACAATAAGATCCCATTCGTTACTGTTGATTAATGAATTAACAAACAATGATCTAACAATGAGCAATACATTTGTTGTTTATTAAATATTTGTTATTGTTATAAATAACAATACAACTGTTCATTGTTAGCTCAGGTCCATTAAATAATATTAATTTTGATGTTAATTAGTAAATCTTGAAATGAACAAATGCTTCAGCATTTTTCATTGCAAGTTCACTTTAACTAATATAGTTACAACATTACTGTAAAGTGTGACCCAACAAACATGCAAAAACGTTTCAATTAAAATGCAAGTAGTTTGATTGTGTAAAAGGAGACAAAAATGCCCCCAAATTCAAGATAAGGGGCAATGATGCGGCTGCACAATCAAACTAAATTAATTACGACTGTGAAATGTGAGAATGAATGAAAAGTGTCGATTGCTCATGTTGCATCAAAGTTTTTTTTCAGCGTTGATCATTTCAACCAATCAGTGCATGAGCGTATGATGGCACTGGCCAATCAGAGGCCTTTAGATTTGTCACCGGAGTTTATGTTCAGTGCGAAGATTTTTATGTACTCCATTTATCGACATCAATAACCCTATTTACACTATGAAGAATCAACAATAATGATTTGTCTCAATACCTCAGCCCTACCCTGTAACCAGTTCCTTTATAACGGCATTTACATAGTAATACAAAACCATCATGTTAATACATGCATGCAGCTTCTGTTCCACCTTTACACTATAAAGATGGCTTTTGTTGATGTTTTTTATTATATTGGTAACAGTCTACAGAATTCTGATTGATCAAATTGGTTAAATTTAAGTATTTGACAATAAATGTACAATATGGTGCTTTATACAATACAGATTGTTTCAAAGCAACATGAAAACTTCAAATACGAGACAAACTCAAACTCTGATGTAAAGGACAACAGTGTTGTTATTCAGTTCAGTGACTGTGTAAAGTTCATCAACCATGAAACGAGTTCAATTCAGCATTAGAGGACAATAGATTCGTTATCTGTTCAGTTCAAACAGCAGACATATATATTTAATAAGCTAATGGAAATGACCCCACACAGTTTAATATGTACAGTTAAGACACACTTTATATTGGGTGATTTTAACTACTATGTATGTGTCTATTGTGGGTACGGATAAGGTTAGGACAGGTTTGGAAGCTAATTATACATGATAATTACAGAAATGCAGGTGTTTTTAAAATACAAGTGCAATGTAAACACATGTATGTGCACAATAAGTTGATTAATTTAAACATCAGTACATAGTAGTTAAAGACACTTGATATAAGGATCACGTACCTGGAGCTGTGGAAGCTCTGGATGAGCCGGCCCACACTCGGCCCTGCAGACGGGACTCCGGGTCTCAGGGGAGGAAGGGGGCGGCAGGGCGCGGGAGGGACGCGAGCCCGCAGGTGCACAGGCTTAGGGGGTACTGAGAGACACACAGAGAGAGAAGACGCTCAGACAGACTCGATCACACTCCAGGACCTTCGCTCGCACCCGAGAGATTCCCCTCCATTCCCATCGCTCCGCAGGAGAGTCGCATGCAAACAAGCAATCGAAAGCCAGTTAAGAGTAAGAAAGTAAGATGGAGACACTTCAGCTGTCCGAGAAACTGACTTCCTGAAGCGAGAACAGGAAGTGGAGATGAGCGTGCGAAAAGTGCTGCGGTTATACAACGAGATACAAAAAACACACACACAACAAAAAGTCAAGTCGAGAAGATGAAGAGTGTGTGTGCATGAGCGGATAAACTGCTGTGTAAAGATGTGAAGTGTTTATTAGATGAGATGCATAAGTGCGTTAGGACTGAGTGAAATATAACATTAATGATGCAATTTACAAAGTCAAGCTGAATTCAGGAAGCAGAAACAAGTCTGAGCTGTCTGCACTTCCTTCCTCTGTCTGTTTTGCACTATATGTGAAAGCCACAGAAATAGTTCACACATGTTGCAAACACACACTTATGCTGGAAAACCAGAAACAGGACAAATAAAATCATTGATGCATTGCATGACAACAGTGAACTGTGTTTAATACCGTGTGGTTTTGGCTTCTGGGGCGTGGCTGGGGGATGGGGGCGTGGCCTCTCTGCGAGCTGGGCGGGGCATTGCCTGAGAGGGGGCGGGGTCTTCTTTTTCTGAGGCTGTTCTACAGAGCCACAGGGATACAAAATCTACAGAAAGAAGCAGAAAAAACACAGATCTTTAAAGAACTGATATTAAATCCCAAAAACTGATATTTTAGTCTATGCTGTTTTCAGTTGATGAATGGACATAACTTTGTAGCTCCTCCCATCCAATAAATTGAAATAATCTTTGTGCGTTGTTATTTCTGATATGAAACAAAGTCTCATCTTTCAAATTCTGTCACTAAATTCAGTCAATATGTGTTTTTGTGACTCTTTAATGTGTGGTGACAGACCACTGTAGTTGAAGCGATCATCTCTTCCTCTTTACTACATGTTACAGCACCAAATAAACATGAATGAACATCAGAAGATACAGAACAGCTTACTGAAATGAATCATGTGTCATGATCAATCAGTGTTTCAATTGCAGAAAATCTCTTAGTTACATCAGTTTGCACTGTTAGTTATGATGAAAGCATTTGTTAGTGTGCAGAAATTGAGTTATAATGACGAGATCACTGCTTTCATGCGCTCAACAACACATCTGTGATCGACTACAATGTTCATCACTGCAACCTTTCATGCCACGATCTAAATATAATGCTATAGATCTAAATGTAATGCAACACTTTTCACAATTAGTTAACCTTGAGAGCTGTGATAGTGCGGTAAAAACGTGCTAAAAGTTTTCGAGAGAGTAATACTTAGCTATTTCATATGGAAAGATCAACCAATCACAGCAGTGGGCGTTTACACTGAAGTCTCACACAGACACGCCCATTAAAACAGAGCGCTCAAACCAGGGTAGGAAAAATGCCTTTTATTTCTAAATTATAATAATTTTTGATGTAAAAAGCATACTAACATTATAAGAGCACCACAGGAAACATTATAAAACAATAAAATAACGCAGTTCATGACCACTTTAATGTGTTTGAATAAATCCTTCATGTTTTTATGACACTACAGCCACCATTTAAATGTTTATATAAAAAAACGAGTAGAAACATAGGCTTATTATGTCATTTAAATGTAATATTATAATGTTATTATTATAATTTAAATGTAAGTAGCCTACATATCAGTTAATTTTAATCTCTAATATTAGTGTGATGTACCAGCTGGGGTTCCCTGTAAAGTTTACAGCATTATCCTTTGGGTATATTTACATCTGTCTGAACGTTGATTAATGTAAACAGTCCATTTAGACATAAAAAAACCCATTTCCTTGAGGAAATTTGCCATGTACTGTATCTGATAGGCCCCAATTAATCGATATTGAATCAAACTGAATAGAAATCAAATTGAATCATGAAATTTGTGCCAATGCCCAGCCCTAGATGAAATCTACCAGCAGCTTAAGCTTTCTGAAGCAGTGCGACATCTCTTATAAACTGATGAACTTATGATGAGAAGAGTACCATATGGTTTAATGGTTTAACATGAATTAGATCTGGTTGTGTTTTAAAAGTCTTGTGGCTGTACTTTCAAAACTGTGTGCGTTAGAGTATCGTCATGATTCACTGTGTCTCATGAACTCTTGTTTTGATAATCTGTTGTCTTGATGTAGTTTAGTTCCCGTTTCCTTGTTTCTATTGTCATCTTGTTAGTTTCCATAGATACCCTTGTTTGTTATCATGTATATCATCATCATCATCATGTATCATGTGCATTTAAACCCTCAGTCATCTTCAGTTCATTGTCTTGTGCTGGTGTTTCTCTGTATGGTTTCCAGTGGTTATTAAATATGAGTTTATCATCCTTCTGTGTCATGCACCTTTGTTGTGGATCATCAAGTCAAGTCAGTACATGACAAACATTTTCCCAACATTTACATTTGAACCCATAGACTCCCACTGTAAGTGTGTTACTGATCTCATGACTTCATTTTTACAAACGGAGGGATGTGTGTGAATTATTTTCTGTGGTAACTGACAGCATGTTGTAGCCCAAAGACATTACACCACAGAGGCTGTAATGAACCCAGAAAACACCACATAAATAAAGACATATGCCAGACATTTCACACAGTCTAATTACCATTCTGCTGTTTCATCTCATTATAATCACACATTCATCAGAGACTCGACCTTCATCACAAGCAGAACGACCGCAGCCATCGACTGAAGCATCAGTACATCTCAATCTACCGATCGCTCTTCACTACAGACCACAGAAGTGATTCAGCATTTGCATGAACATTTGTCATGACAGTCTTGATGACAAATACATGTAGATAATACATACCCTAAATCTGAAAACTTCACCAAAGTCAGTCCACTGAGGTCAATAAATACATCAATCTACTCCCCACAGGAAAGAAAAACATGTAATATCAATAGTTTCTCCTAAATGATGAGATCAAATGGAAACTTCAGTCAGATAATCTCAGAAAAGACCTCAACAATCTCTCAAACTGTGCTTACTTTGACCAAGATAAAGTCTGCCATCAAAACTAAGAGATCTCGAACTCAAAAGTCTTCAAATAAAACTCAAGACCAAAATAATACTCTATACTGGTACTAGAAGTCCGTTCTAGAGTCTACTGGAGAATAAAAACAAGTTTAGGAGAAACATCAGAGAAGATGATTAAAACAAAATGATTATGATTGTTGATATCTCCATGTCTTATGAGCTGTGAAAGAGCAACCTCCGAGAAATAATGTCAGAGAAAGAAAGAAAAACATGCGAGACTTACTGCTCTGATAGTCCAATAAGTTTCTCTCCTCAGGACTGACTCACACTGTTTGGTGTGTGTCTGTAGCCACCTCCCTGTTAGCTCATGAATATGTAAAGCACACACACACACACACACACACACCTGTGACAGGTGAGTAAAACTGCTGTTAGCAGCAGAGAACTACACCTGCCAAACCCGCTTTACACGCAACCCTGTGTGTGTGTGTGTGTGTGTGAGAGAGAGAGTGACTGAGTGAGTGTGTGCGCTTAACTATAATTTAGAGACATAAATGAGCTAAATCCGTCTAAATCTGCCTTTGGCAACATTCAGGAGCTTCCTTAATTATAGAACACAGATTTAATAAAGCAAATTTGACCCTATTCACTTTATCCAAACGCATGTTTCCGGCTTTAATATGATCAAGTCATGAATACACGTTATTCCAAATAAAAGAAAAGCGGATTCAAAATCTTTCAAATAAAAAAAAAAACCCTGGTTGCAGAAATGACTTTCCTTTTCCGTTGATGTCATTAATCCCTCTTATTGTTCAACCGTCTGTCATACAGAGACACGCCAATCTACTCCTCATCCTACATTTGTTTATTTGACATTGAATATCCTGCTTCACTGTGACATCATATTATGTATTTAAAAAGAGTGTGAATGATTCTTAAGGGTACGCTGATTTTAAATGATTAAATAACTGAACTAATTAAGAGAAAAGAAATGGGAGAAATCCAAATAACTCTGAGTTATTTCCTCTTTGAATTAATAATTCATATAAACAGCTCTGTTTTGTGGCTTATTGAGAGACACTCCTAAATCTAAGCAATAGCTGCAACACTGATACACACACACACACACACACACACACACACACACACACCACTATATAAATGGGGACATTCCATAGACTTCTGTTGTTTTTGTATATGGCAATTTATAAATACTGTAACCTAACCATAACAGAAAACTCTCTTAATTCTACTTTTTTTTTTTTTTTTTTTTTACAAATGAGAATGTCCCCAAAGGTTTTGTCGGATTTAGCTCACTTATGAGTACATTTTTCCCTAAGATAAATTTAAGTAGGTATGAACAAACACGATTCAGATGAAGGTCAGGACACGTGTTAGTATGTCTCTGGGTCAGTCTTGGATTTCTCCTGCAGCTGAGCTCTCAAGATACTAGATGTGTCCCAATTCAGAGGCTGCATCCTTCGAAGTCCGTGAAGGGCGAACCGAGCATTGTTAAATGGGACGGTCTAGCCTCGGAGGATTGCTCTTGTCGCCTAGCAACTGTGACAGCTACTGTTGATGAGCAGCAGTAACATTTGTACAACTATCTACTGGGGTGCCTCAGGGCTCGGTGCTTGGACCACTTCTCTTCTCCATCTACATGTCATCACTAGGATCTGTCATTCGGATAGATGACACAGAACTCTACCTCTCATTACAGCCAGATGATCCGACAGTAGCTGCTCACATCTCGGCCTGCATGATGCGACATTTCTTGCTGGATGAAGGACTACCACCTTCAACACAACTGCTTGTGGTCTCAGCCAACCCAACACTTCATCACAACTTCTCCATTCAGCTAGGTTCATCAACCATAACTCCATCCAGGACAGCCAGAAACCTTGGAGTTGTGATGGATGATCAGTTGAGCTTTACAGACCACATTGCTAGAACTGCCCGGCCCTGAAGATTTGCCTGATACAACATTAGGGAGATCAGTCCCTTCATATCAGAGCATGCTACACAACTCCTTGACCAAGCTCTTGTTCTACCCAGACTGTACTTTAATGCTGTCAAACCTCTGCAACTGATCCAGAATGCTGCAGCAAGAGCGATCTTTAACAAGCCGAAAAGAGCACACTTCACACCTCTCTTCATCAATCTGAACTGGTTGCCAATAGTCGCCCGCATCAAATTCAAGGCTCTGATGTTTGCCTACAGAACCACCACTGGCTCTGCACCACTATACCTAAACTCTACTTCAAGACTTATGTGTCCTCCAGAAGTTTGCATTATGCAAGTGAAGGGCACCTTGTGGTGCCATCCCAAAGAGGCACAGAATCACCTTCACGGACCTTTACCTAGACTGTTCCCTGCTGGTGGAATGACCTGTCCAAGGGAAGGGACACACCAAACTGACGCCAAAGAACTAGTGCCGATGAAAGCTGACAGTGATGTCTCCTCGCTTCGCCTTACATCGGGGCAAAAAAGCTGCACTTAAACACTCCGAAAGGACTACAGCCGACTGTCAACTGGCACATGCGTTCTACGCCTGCATGTAAAGGAGACAACTGCCCATTTCATATTCGTCTATATTCATCATTAAAAAAGGGAGACTGGCACTGCAGGCTGCAGATGCACAAACCATAAACAAAGCGGTGCGTGATTACCATTTTGAATATCAATCATGCTGATCACTTTCTATATTCCACGCCGCTCATGTTAATATTAAAATATTCAACCAGGAACACTCAGGTAAGATGACGTAAAATTAGAACAGCCTTCTGTCTGTACCGTCTTGACTTCTTTGCTCCCTATTTTGCTTTTATGCTCTTATTCAGCCAATCAGAGTTCTCTCTCTCACCGACAGCCAGACACCAATTCTACAAGTTGAATCGGCCCAAAAAAACCTGATGCCGTCCGACTAGACCCAACTGTGCAGAACACACTGAAAAAACTAAGTTGGCCGAAGCTCAAAAACAACCCGACATTGCCCGACAGCCGATGTTGGCCTGGTGTGCTGTGCTCATCCGAGCTGCTGAGTCTTTAGGGTTCAGGCATGCCATTCCCTCAGTCTGACTGCCTGGTTCTATATCTGTGTTTCAAAGTCCAGATTGTCTGTCCCTCCTCAACACCTTGATGGCCTGTTTTCGGCTGGTCTTCAGTGGAGCATGACCTCCAGAGGGCAGACAGATCTGACTTTGACCAGGACCAAGCAACCCTCCCTGTGCTGGAGGACATCTCATAACCCTCTGCCTATGCTATATAGTTCTTCTGCCCTGTCTCCGCTGGCTCCCTTCAGCCCTTCGGCTGCTCCTTCACTGGCTCCACTTATCAGCTCGGACCCGACTTGGGATTACAGTTCGCCAGCTCCGACCCTGGTGTGCCGACCTCCTGGCTCCACCCTGAACTGACACCTTGACCACTCGTTCCCTCAACTCCACCTGGGACCGTCATCCCTCAGGTTCCGCTTGGTCAACCATGCCTCCACCAGGGACTTCTGGGCCTTCATCTGCACCTTGTCCTTCAACCCATTCAGCTCCGTCAGGCTCCTTCTTCCCTCCAGCTCTGCCTCAGTCCTCTGGCACCCTGGCTCCACCTCGGCTGCTAGTCCCTGTGGCTCCACCTTGGCCTCCAGGTCCTCCGGTGTCGCCCGGTTTCTTCAACTCTTCGGTTCCGCCTGGGTCTCCACCGGCTCTGCCTCTGTCAGTTGTCTCCCTGGTTCCGGCTGGCCTCCACACCACGGCTCCACCATGGCCCATTTATTGTGTTTTTGTTTCCTGAGAACCCTGAGAAGTGTGTACCTTAGTTTATTTTTGATTAAAGATACTGCTTCCTTTTTGCCTCAACCGCCGGTGACAACTACATTTACATTTATGCATTTAGCAGACACTTTTATCTAAAGCGACTTACATAGCATAAATTTTATCAGTTGATGCATTTCCTGGGAATCAAACCAAGGACCTTGGCGTTGCCTGTGGCATGATCTACTGTTTGAACTACAGGTGAAATCACATAAAACATGGGTGTTGACACATTTAATTGAAATTATTTTACATACTTTGTGTGATATTCTTTATAGCTGCGCATCCAGAGCAGGCCGAGAACTGCTGGATATCTCACTGCTGTTTTACATGAGTACGTCGAGACAGTGGCATAACGGTCAACTTCACATGGCCAACAAAACATATTCAGTCTCCATAATTTGCACACACGCAGCAGGATGTGGACAGTGAGAGAGGAAGAGGAAAAGGCAGAAACGCTGCGGATTCTCCAGGGAAGAGCGGCTGTAAGCCGCCATGCACAATATGCCACTCGATAATGAGCAGCTCGTAACCCCATAATCCACACCAACATCTACCAGCACACGAAGCGTGTGTGTGTGTTTGTTTCTGACGGTAAGGCGTGGAAACAGACCACCATCAGCTGCCACATGCATATACTGAACGAACACAGAGGGAAATGGGTCAGCAGTGAGATGAAGAGAGATATAGAGCCATCTGTCAGTCCCAGTGAGTGTGTGTGTGCGTGTGTGTCCTGGCTACACCTCTATGATGAATACAGGAGAGATACATTGCACAACGCCCCAGGACACACACACACACACACACCCATGAAGGTCACTACATCATTTACCGCACTCCTCTTACAAATGTCATGTGTGAATGTAATATATATACACATCATTTTAAGGCCAGTCAATTTTTCTCTCTCATATTTTCTTTAGATAGTAAAGAACACAGATTTAGCTAGTGAACATATACGCCATTACAGAGAAGTATTGACTTTTGACTATTAGATATATTGGCAAGATCAAGGTGGTCTATTTTTACAAATAGCTTTACATTCAGCCCTAAAATTACAGATCCTAGAACGTACACTTTTCCTTATACAATCATTTACATGTTCAAGTAAAATCTTCATTTTCACATCCATGATTTCTGTCAAATTATAACTTGAACAAATGCACTGGACTCTAGAGAGCTGTGTCAATGTAAATATGACACATATGAGACGCTTACAAGACTGTCAACACTGTAAAATAAAACAAAGTCAAATAAGACATTATACAGTTTTGTAGCATTTAGTGGTTTCATTTTCTTTCAAGCAGTCAAAAGTGTCAAAACACACATGCACATTCACAGAGAGAGTGTGTGTGCATTTCAGAGTAAGTCCATGTTCACACTGAGCCACGGCCAACATGGCTGTTGCTATGACAACAGATCGATCACAGCCGGAATCTGTGACATCCTTCAAAACTGCATGTGTTATGATCAGTATCAGTGAAATCACTCAAAAATGAGCTGCCATCAGGGTTATTACGGTTATAGAAAAAAAAAAACATTTTTGTAGGGAAGCACCGAAATTGCGGTTTTTGGCCAAAAAAGAAAAAAGAGTGTTCAGCGCTCAGGTTTCACTCTCACGCAGCATGTTTTGTAACTTTGCGAGTGACTCTGGAAGAGCAGGTGCGTCTGCACCGGCACTCAGTTCGCTCCACTCATGTGCCGCTCACGCTCACCGGAAAAGCAAAGTCCTCTCAAATAACGTGCCGACATAAAATTTCTCTTTAGCAGACTTGTTTCTGTTTGCAGAAATGTTTCTGTTCTGTTAGCTGGTAAAATGACGCTGCCCTCTCGTTCACTGATCCACTCGCTCTGCTCACATGCTCTGATAGGACTATACTTTATTTTAATAATTGGTCAAAAAATAAATCTGGTAAATCTGATTCTGTTTCATAGAACTGAATGAAGAATATTAAATTGATATTTAATTTTATTTTACTATTTTTTTATGTCCAATTTTGGCATATTATTTTAAATAAAAGTGTGGTTATTTTATTTTATTGGCTTGTATTTTTTAAATTCAGATTTAATTTAATTGAAAAGTCTTATATTAATACAATTATACAAAAATAAATTAAAATAAAAAATAAATAATTATTAAAAAAAAAAAATCAAAAAAATCAATTACAGCCCAGAATTTTGATTTCAGTGTATCCCTAATTTTTGTTACTTAAAATAAAAAAACATGTTAACTGAAATAAAATATTTTTTTAAAGACTTGATAAAAAAAAAATAGACATATTTACAAAAAAACTCACTCACACTCACAACCACACACAGTCACACACACACACACACACACACGCATACACACACAGACTCTCTCTCCACACCACACTCTCAAACACACTGTCACAAAACACTCACAAACAAAACTCACACACACATCTCAGCACAGTGCATTCTGGGACTGTGATATAGGACACACACGCCTGTTGCCACAGAATTTCACTGTAAAGCGCTGAAATGTCTGACCATTATTTTTTTTTTTAAATGTTCTTTTTTCCTTCAATGAGATCCGAGTCCACTGATCTTGAGTGTGACTGTGTGCTGTCAGATGACAGGACGTCCTACATGTATATGAGTCTGAACTAATCTACCTGTGCCAAACAACAGCATCTTCCCAAGCCTTACACGTTATAAACACAGGTAGAGGAATGTCCAGTGTGATAAAGCCTTGAGCCTGCAAAATCTAGTGTACTTTCTTCTTAAGAAAAGCAATGTGAGCTAAGCACTGACAACATTTAATGATGATTTGTCCGACTGCATCTGTGGCCTTTGGAAATATACAGTGGGTACGGAAAGTATTCAGACCCCCTTAAATTTTCACTCTTGTTATATTGCAGCATTTGCTAAAATCATTTAAGTTTTTTTTTTCCTCATTAATGTACACACAGCACCCCATATTGACAGAAAAACACAGAATTGTTGACATTTTTGCAGATTTATTAAAAGAAAACTGAAATATCACATGGTCCTAAGTATTCAGACCCTTTGCTGGGACATATATTTAACTCAGGGTGCTGTCCATTTCTTCTGATCATCCTTGAGATGGTTCTACACCTTCATTTGAGTCCAGCTGTGTTTGATTATACTGATTGGACTTGATTAGGAAAGCCACACACCTGTCTATATAAGATCTTACAGCTCACAGTGCATGTCAGAGCAAATGAGAATCATGAGGTCAAAGGAACTGCCTGAAGAGCTCAGAGACAGAATTGTGGCAAGGCACAGATCTGGCCAAGGTTACAAAAACATTTCTGCTGCACTTAAGGTTCCTAAGAGCACAGTGGCCTCCATAATCCTTAAATGGAAGACATTTGGGACAACCAGAACCCTTCCTAGAGCTGGCCGTCCGGCCAAATCTGAGCTATCGGGGGAGAAGAGCCTTGGTGAGAGAGGTAAAGAAGAACCCAAAGATCACTGTGGCTGAGCTCCAGAGATGCAGTCGGGAGATGGGAGAAAGTTGTAGAAAGTCAACCATCACTGCAGCCCTCCACCAGTCGGGGCTTTATGGCAGAGTGGCCCGACGGAAGCCTCTCCTCAGTGCACACGAAAGCCCGCATGGAGTTTGCCAAGATGGTGAGAAATAAGATTCTCTGGTCTGATGAGACCAAGATAGAACTTGGCCATTCTAATATGTGGGGAGAAAACCAGGCACTGCTCATCACCTGTCCAAACAGTCCCAACAGTGAAGCATGGTGGTGGCAGCATCATGCTGTGGGGGTGTTTTTCAGCTGCAGGGACAGGACGACTGGTTGAAATCGAGGGAAAGATGAATGCGGCCAAGTACAGGGATATCCTGGACGAAAACCTTCTCCAGAGTGCTCAGGACCTCAGACTGGGCCGAAGGTTTACCTTCCAACAAGACAATGACCCTAAGCACACAGCTAAAATAATGAAGGAGTGGCTTCACAACAACTCCGTTACTGTTCTTGAATGGCCCAGCCAGAGCCCTGACTTAAACCCAACTGAGCATCTCTGGAGAGACCAAAAAATGGCTGTCCACCAACGTTTACCATCCAACCTGACAGAACTGGAGAGGATCTGCAAGGAGGAATGGCAGAGGATCCCCAAATCCAGGTGTGAAAAACTTGTTGCATCTTTCCCAAAAAGACTCATGGCTGTATTAGATCAAAAAGGGTGCTTCTACTAAATACTGAGCAAAGGGTCTGAATACTTAGGACCGTGTGATATTTCAGTTTTTCTTTTTTAATAAATCTGCAAAAATGTCAACAATTCTGTGTTTTTCTCAATATGGGGTGCTGTGTGTACATTAATGAGGAAAAAATGAACTTAAATGATTTTAGCAAATGGCTGCAATATAACAAAGAGTGAAAAATTTAAGGGGGTCTGAATACTTTCCGTACCCACTGTATACAGCACTAAGCAATAGGGTTCATGAAGACATCGTGATATAATCTGAATATAGTCACAGATAAAGTGGGCGCTAAAAATGTCATTTATGTGATTTTAAAATGAATCTCTCTCTCTATCTCTATATATATATATATATATATATATATATATATATATATATATAATATAAATGCACATGATCTTCTTATCGATCCACTGACTGAATAAAATGCAATTTCACTTTCTGACAGCAGAAATATAGCGGTTACCCTGGTAACCCCTGTATACAATGCAGCTGCACTTATTAGAAATGCGACAAGTTTACAGGTATGATATAAACACCATAAGAGAAACACTGTCATAATTCATAAACAGTAGATCAAAGCACTATTTTGGCATAAATTTGTGGTATTCATTGATTGTGAACCGCTCTGAAACCAAGAGACTGTAGAATGCTCACAATTAAATCATCACGTATTGTTTAATAATCACATTATTCCTGTTTTTCTGTCCTCAAATTTAAGACCTCTTGAAATGATAGTTAAGACTTTCTTATTCTAGGGATGCACTGATCGTGATTTTTTGTGGCCAATTCAGATTCAGATTTTTACAAGGAAATTGGCCGATTCCGATACCATTTTTGCTTTAACTAATTTTATTTGCTGTTTATTTGCTTTAGTACAGGCCAAACTGGGCTTTAACAAAAAATATCTGTAGCCATTTGAAATTAGAGGCAACCACTGCATTTTAACCACAATCAACCAAAGATGCTAAACACACGTAGCCTGAGTGTTTTTGATTTAAATTAGATTGTATAATTTCAAAAATGTGCTTTTTTTGGGCTTCAAAATCTCAAGCCCAATTCACTACCATTATAAAGCTTGGAAGAGCCAGGATATTTTTTAATATAAATCCGATTGTGTTCAGCTGAAAGAAGGAAGTCACATACACCTAGGATGGCTTGAGGGTGAGTAAATTGTGGGATAATTTTCATTTTTGGGTGAACTATCCCGTTAATGTCCTGTTTACAGACTTCGTCATATTTTCACACAAATGACATGTTGGGAAATGATTGCAATGCAGTTTGTGCACAAGTCCGGAATAGAGGTAGGCCCAAAAAAAAAAAAAAAACCTTAAACCCGGCCAGTTCTTATTTATGGCCAGTCATCTGGTGCATCTCTGTCTTATACAATTATTTAAGACTTTTTATGACCTTAAATTTGATATAACTGAATTTAAGACTTTTTATGGATGCTGGCAGTGTTGTAGTAACTCATACCTTTCTTAGAATTAAACACACAACAGGATTTCCCTACATTTTCTGTAGTAAAACAGAGTGGTTTTGCCAGTGCAAAAGTTGCTGCCACAACACAAGGGCATATGTGGTTGCTAAGGTGCTCTGAGGTCACTAGAATTCTTGTGTGGTTGCTAGGGCGTCACTAGGGAGTTCTGGGTGGTCAAAAGAGCTCATGCACCCTCAAATCTCAGTGATATTCTAGACCGAGTTGGGAAAAAAAAACCTTCAGTTACATGGAAGGGTGAAACTTCAAACTCCTTCAAAATGGTTTGGGCATCATAAAAAACAAAACAAAAAAGTAAGTCTGATCAGACAGTGTTATCAGATCATATCATGTCTGAAGCACGAACAGCGCGAGTTGTTTAAAAGGGTTAGGGTTCGCTCCAATCACAAGTGTGTGGAATCAAGCATCATTACATTACCACTGAAGGCAGTATGAGTATATAGCATATAAACCTAAAGTGTGTAACAAAAGGTGTCAGAACTTATTAAAACTGCTGAAAAAGACAGAAAAAATCCTCCAGGTTGCAGCAGCATAACATCAGCCTGGCACAAATCTCTCAATAAAACATGAAAGGTGAGCATGTATATTTCAACAGGGTTGAGCGCTGTTACTGCACATTCCACAGACAGACACAGAGCATCAGATGTAACGTCTGCTGCCCATCAGAACACAAACACATCACAAGCACATAAACGTTTAGAAAACGAGCAGCACTCACCAGCTGTGCTCTCCGCGCGACTATCTCTCACACACACACTCGGCACAATGCAACACGTCCGAAGAGTCTCATCCGCTCCCCTCCTCCAGCCGCCGCTCTCCTCCCCCTCTATCTGTCCCCAAATCCCCCTCCGTGAACAATATACACCCACCGCTCCACAATAACGCCATGGAGACGTCTCCATGGCAACTAATGACAGCGGGAGCGGGGGAAAACGAAGGGAGGTAGAGGAAGAGAGAATGGAAAAATCGGTCAGGAAGGACAGAGTGAGAGACAGAGAGAGTCTGCCGCTCAATAGATCGATAAACGCTATTTTGAGCTTGTCAGCATTCAGAGATAAACGTGTCGGCTGTTTCTCGTGATCTTAGAAAGCAGGCTGCAGATGTTTAAGGGCTTTTGTTGACAAATAAAGTGCATGTATTTGTTTAATGCATAAGTGGGAGCAGGAAAAACTTCAAGTGCCCAGCAAAATTATAATTGCGATTATTAATCTAAATTATTTTGAGTTGAGAAATTATAGAGAAAGGGAAGAGATGGAAAAGTTTATGGATAGATTTTGTAATGTTTTTGAAAGAAGTCTCTTCTGCTCATCAAGGCTGAATTTATTTGATCAAAAATACAGTAAAAATGTGAAATATTATTCCAATGTAAAACAGCTGTTTTCTATGTGAATATATAGTAAAGTATAATTTATCCAGTGTCAAAGCTGAATTTTCAGCATCATTACTCCAGTCTTCAGTGTCACATGATCCTTCAGAAATCATTCTGATATGATGATTTGATGCCAAGAAACATTTATGATTATTATCAATGATTATTTTGAGTGTGTGTGTGTTTCAGTGACTCTCTCTGGGAAAAGTGATGGTGGTTTTGTGGCGTGATGTTCGAGAAAGTGGAATAGGAACCGGGTGAAAACAAAACCAGCAGATTTAATAAGAGAGGAAGCAGAATTTTGAGAAAAATCCAGAGGTTTGGAAGGACGTGAGGGCGAGTAAATGATGATTAAGTGAATTAAACGTTTAAGTCAGTGTCCTCCATTGGTTTGACAGTAAAGAAGACTGGCATCGTTGAGTCATCAGTTATTTAAAATAATACTAAACCATTCACTTCCTCACTGCAATAGTTCACTGTATTTGTTCCTCATAAATTGAAAATATGAGGAAACAAATATTTCAAAAAGACGCTCTAGAGAAACAGATTTCAAACAAATACTCAGATGTAGAATACTCATGATCACCCATTACTCTTATTTCACACACACACACACACACACACACACACACACACACAGATTTAAAACAGCATTAGCAACTGGTTGTACATACCACAGATTTTTATTCATGACTGAAGTTTTTCTGTAGTACATTTTGTTTTTTAGGAAGCAGTTGTTTGGAAATGACTGAAGTGTTTGTGTCAGAACGAGATGAAGAGGAGTGACATTTATCTGCAGTGTATGAGACAAAGTCAACTCAAATCCACTATTATTTATTTAAAGCAAACCCATGATGCTTTTTTTTACGTTCATCTTTCTTTAGCGTGTAATGTTGCTGTTTGAGCATGAAAAAGCTCTGCAAATCAGAAAGTCCCTCCAGCAGGAGTTCTTCTCTATATCAGTGTCAGTGTTTCTGAACTCCAAGAAACGCCTCCATTGTAGTCTTGAGCTTTCTTCCAGGAATGAACGTCACAATATGGGTAAAACTCCTGTTTTCTCAGAATCCTGAGGCCTTATTGGTTCATATCTGTGAGTTTCAGAGACAAATGACATTTCAGCCCGCCAAAACAGATAGGGTTGGCTGCCTATAAAAGCCACAGAAATGCCAGATCTCGTCAGAATCTTTTGACTGAGGAGCGGCATAGCGTGACATGTTGGCAGCGCAGTAGCACGGCAAGCTATGCAATGCTCGTTCCCCGTTCTCTCAGGGAACCATGGTTATGTTAGTAACCTTAAACGTTCCCTTTTGATATGGTTCACTTGCATTGCATCGGCTTTTTAAGCTGACGCTTATGGGGAACTTAATCCAATAGAGCCATGCTACAAGCACAGAAAGGAAGCCACTCAGTGAGCCGACAGCTAGGGGGCGCTCAGTTGAGGGCCCCTAACCAGCTGCATAGTAAGAGGCTCAGACCGTAGTCGGAGCCTGCTACACAGTCCACAAACTGACAACACCCGTGCCTGAAGAGCAGAATCGAGGACCCAGGGGAGGTCCGCTGCATGACACTCCTACATTCAAGGAGCCTGGCAGGTGAATCACTGGGCGGAGGTTCCTCTGTGCCGTAGGAGAAGATGGCTCGCCAATCTGTACAGAGGGTGAGACCTGAGACCTCCCTGGTGGTTTATGAAAGCAACCAGCGTCCTGTTGTCTGAGTGGACCAGGACACGATGACCAGAACTACCGCCATCATTTCCATGTGGTTGATGTGCTAATCTGACATCGGGTTGTCCACGAGCCAAAGGCTATCCTGCTGTCGCTCAGGGTGCCCCAGCCCATCTTGAAGGCATCTATCATAACTACCTTCCTTCTGGCAACTGAACCCAGCAACACCTCATTTTGGTAAAAGCAGGGTGCTTTCCAAGGGACCAGGGCTCTGACACAGCCGTGGGTGACCTTGAGAATGTGCCGGCCTGTGCGCCACGCACGAGTTGGGACAAGGCCCTTCAACCAGAGCTGGAGTGGATGCATGTGGAGCAATCCTAGCAGAATGACGGATGAAGCTACCATGAGGCAGAGGAGCTTCAAAACCTCTTGAGGGGGTTGTAGGAACCCGCCCTGAATGAGGCCGCCATGCTCCTGATGTTTAAGGCGTGCTCTTGAGAGAGCCAAGCCATCATTGGGCTGAGTTGAAGACTGCTGCCAGGAACGGATCCTGCTGGCTGGGAAGCAGCGAGCTCTTGCCAAAGATGACCCTGAAATCCAAGTCTTGCAGGTGACTGAGGAGAGGGGTCTGTGGGACAAGCCCCTTAATGTTTCGGAAAAGGGTACTGCTTAGCCTGGCAGAGGCGTGGCCTGACTTCCGACTGGGGCTGGACGGGTGCTGAAGTTGGCCTGGGTCACTGCTAAGTCGGCGGGGCCATCTTTAAACGACTGGAGGCAGTGGTGGAGCTGGCTCTTTTAGGCAGGAAGTGACGCATGGCTTGCAATAACTTCTGTGCCTCGATGTAGCATTCCGCGAAGCCGTCTGCCGCAATAAGCCTGACAGGGAAACGGGGGAAATCAAGAAGAGCCATCCTGCAGCATACATTATCTCGGTGAGATTAAGCCACATGTGGCACTTCAGCACCACTTGGCTGGCCATTGTGTGGACAATGGCTTGGGCAATGGCTTTAGTGGCGCGCAGAAACAAGTCTGTAGCGCTGCGCATCTCCTTAAACAAAGCCGGTTCCGGTCCAGACCAGAGGTCTTCATGGGTCCAAAAATTCATACCCGAACCCAACGAGACCCGTAAATGTGCTACACGGAACTGACCCAGGCCTATTATTTTGAAAGTTGGACCCGTGCAGAACTGAGAAATGCCATAAATGTACTACCCGGAACCAATGCGGACCCGTCTATTATTTGAAAGCTGCAACCGAACCGGACGGGAAGACACAGACCCAACTGGACCCGATCGGCACATAGGTCTATTCCACAGCAAATTGCTATTAATAAGTCAATAAACAAGTTAAAAAATAAAACGTTTTGTCTTACCTAATGTTAGTAGCTTTCTCCCTTGTACCTGACTGTGATGCACTTGCAAAGAAAGTTCATCCGTTATTCCTCTCTTGCCGATTGAAATGCTTAATCCACTCATTATTCCAGCTTTAAAAGTCCACTTGCTGTCACGATGACAAAATGCAACTTTGAAGTTTTGCATTTTGTTGTATCTCGAGTCAACTCAAATAATAAAATAACTTTGACTGTTGCCCTTTTGAACTATAATAAGATTGCTTGTTCAGTGACATGGCCGCTGACGTTGGCATTACTTATTTGCGATCATTTCTGTGCTTTCTGAGCCGAGTCTGACCAAAACTTTAGATATAACAAGACGGTTCATTCATAATATTATTATAAAAATAGGAGAAATAGAGTGCGCTTGCATGTTTCAGCAACCTGAAACAAGCTTTTAAACGCATTTTGAGCGTCATAGAAAACATTCATGTGATAGTTTATCTCAGATTTTGTTAATGATTTGAAATATGTTATTTAAATGCGAGTGTGCGAGGTTTTTGAGATTTTAAGTTTGTTTGCATTACTGTTGCACACAATAGGAATAGTAAAACTCGATGATCACCGTTTGCTTGCTATAACTCCACCCGCTCTGCTGGGGTCGCTCATGTTTTTCTTCACCTTATTTCCCGGCTCATACTTTGCAAGTTACAAAACACACGCACAGCGCTGACTGACTCTCAACACGGCCGGGTGATCTCCGAATCAGATTGGTTCGGGTATACACAATGTTTAACAGACCCGGGAACCGAAGTAATAGATTGGGACCTGACCCGGACCCGTCTGACCATTTAAAATATAGACAAAAAAAAAATAGAAATATAGGTCAGGTCCCGGGTCCTCAGGTCTCGGGTTCTCTTTGTAGACCTCTAGTCCAGACTCATCCACACAGTGGAGAAGTTTGGCCTGGTACACTTGAAGGACCGCTAAGATGTGCATCGCTGAGGTGGCCTGGCCATCTGCGGTGAATGCTCTAGAGACGAGCGCTCACGTGGTTCTACAGGGCTTGGAAGGATGTGCAGCGACAGCTTCTTCCACAGGGGGACCTTTTATTTGGCGCCGTCAACCATCAGAGCTCGCAGTGCGTGCAGCTGAAATCCAGAAGCGCCGCCTCAGAGTGGGTCAAGAGGTGCACTCAGAGTGCTCATCCAGAGAGGCAGGAGAGCCCTGCCCGAGCCGCACTCATGCAGACATTCGCAACAACGCCACTGAAATTTACTTTTATATATATCGCCGGACGGCCGCAGGGGAAAACCCTCAGTCAGCTTGTCTGCAGAGCGCCGTTCAGTAAGCTCGCTTGCAGAGTGTCTAATCCACTGCGAGGCTCGTTCGACGGCGAGAAGAGGCAAGTAGAGAGGCTTCAGTCTTCATCGGAGCAGCGAGATGATCTTCACGCTGAAGGAGAAAGATTCTGATGAGATTTGGCATTTTTGTGGCTTTTATAGGCAGCCAACCCCACCTGTTTTGGCAGGCTGAAATGCAATTTGTCTGTGAAATCAGGCTTCAGGATTTGGAGAAAGCAGGAGTTTTCCCATAGGCGTCAGCTTAAAAAACAGACGAGTGAACAATATTGACCATAACTGGCGGTTATGGTAAGGGGCGGGACATTTCCCAAACACCAATCACAACACACTGCTCCAGCCGACCAATCAGAGAGCACATTGTGCTTTTCAGAAGGAGGGGCTTCATAGAGACAGGAACTAAACAGAGCGTTACTGACAGACTGGGAAGAGAGGAGCTGCAACAATGGAGAATATGAGGAGAATAATCAACATTCAATCTAGTAGAGCACAAAAACAACATCAAGACTTTGAAAGAGGCCGTAATATGGGCCTGTAATACATTTTCCTATGCATCAGTCTATGCTTTTCCAAAAATAAAAACTTTGTTTTTGTAATCTTTCATCAAAACATAATGAACTTGCTCCACCTTTGAAACAATGTCACAGTGTCCAGACATGTCTTTTCTCCACTTAATAGCATGTTATCATTCCACACAGACACACAAACACCTCCTGTGGCCATCTGAAACCAAAAGCAGCCCCTCAGAGGAGAGGGACAAGAACACCATGAATATTTCACTTAGATGTGCAGCCTTTTAATTCATAATTAATTTTTGCACTGATCTGGTCTGTCGAGGCCGTCGCTGCATTCACACGGGAGCTCTGATACAGTAAGTTTGCCCGCACAAACCATCAGCCAAACCAGCGCAAACCATCAGAGTTTTTAACTTGACTAAATGTTCCAGCAGGCCCCAAATAACCACAGCGCCCCCTGTTGAGCCACTTCAAAAACACCAAACTGTAGTGTAGGGCTGTGGACAATGAGTGGGTTTGCATGCACATTCTTAACCCCATTACGCTTAAAGCAGTTCATGTGAACTCGTTAACCCATTTTTCTTTATCAGAGTAAACACAGATTTATTATTGAGGTGTCCATGTCTGATTATGTGACAGAAAATTCTATTGAATTCCTATTGAAATGACAGTATTTTGCTGTGAAATTTCTTTGAGTTATCAGGGTATTGGTGTGAATGTAAACATGTTCAATGATGATCTCAAATTATTTCAAAAATGTTAATCATATCTGAACTCTAAAGACTATTTTAGATTATTTTAGTTATTGGGAAACAAGATATTAAATCAACTGTCCACAAGAGGTGGTTTAGTGTTCAGACACAACGATCTCATGAGAAAACGTAACTATTTTATAAGGAGGCGAATTTGTATGATGTTTCATCCCTCACTGAAATAATGTTTTTATGATAAAAATATCAAATGCATTTTCAGCTCTGTTGACAGCACTACTAGAAATACTGGCATCCAAACTGCACTGTTAACAGATTAAGTGTGCATATGGTGGAATATTCCTCTCGGAAGAAATGTTTGCAGTAGTGTTTTTCCTCATACATGTCTGGAATTAATTCTACATGTGTGACTGAATAGCAGAATGCAGAAGTGATCTGTGTGTACAGCATGAGTGATATGTGTGTCAATGGGTTTCTGTCCCACAGTGACCCAGATGGCAGTAATTCTACATGATCACTGGATTACAGTGAGGAGGAGGAGGGTGATTATTACACTATGATCGTTTGATGGGGTCTGTTCCTCACTGACCGCCGTTCTCAAGAAGCCTGGACAAACATGAATGTCATACATGCATCAAGGCCATATTGACAGAATTCTTATGGAGCTCTAATGGATTCTTATGTGTGAACCTCACAAATTTCTGGGTCACATTTCATGCCAAAAAATAAATAAATAATATAATTTTGCTTTTTTGGCCATTTTTATTACCTAGTGGCCTTAAAATAGACTTTCTCCTTATCTCTATGCTAAATATAATATCTTATAAATATTTATTTCTTTTGGTTTTGGAGTGAAATATGACCTCGATCAGGGTTATTATAAGAAACTGAAGCTAAAAACATAAAAAAAACAAAAAACATTTTGTTGCTTTCAATAATTTTTGTTGATTTACATAAATCACTTTCTAAATAAAATAAATGTTAACTGAAATAAAAGTTGCCAAGGGAACATTTTAAATTGGTTTAACTTGATGTACTAAAATAACTAAAACTAAAACTGAAATAAAAATTAATAAAAAAAACACTATATAGACTTAAAAAAAACAACAAATAAAAACAACAAAATGGTTAAAACTTTAACTAAAATTGAAATGAAAATGGAAAATATAAAAAAAACTAATTCAAAATATTAATAATAACTATAATAGTATATGAATGATATTAAAATAACCTTACATGAGACACATTTATGACAAAAGAGTTTTGCTTAAAATATGTTCACCGATATACACACACACACACACACACACACACCCCTGATTGATCATGTTTGCAAGCTATATAATGCATGTGGACAAAGTGCAGGCCTGTAGTCATGACAACCTGACAGGCCATAAAACACACAGCAGCATCACATCTGCACATATTCACGCTCAGCTTCTCCTTATACGGCAATCACACCGACACATCTGCAGACCTGAACAACATCTGAACGACTGCAAGAACACCAACAGCTTCACATGAGGCAGTCACAGCAGCTAACTAAAGCACACGACACCATTACCTTTCTGATAGTGATCAAGCTCTTCCAAAAAGTGACACGGATCATTTAGTGAATCGGATCATTCACAGAGGTTTGCAAACTTTGTTAAAGATTTGAACAAATCTAAAAAAGACTAGCAAAAGCAAAGAGGACAACTGACAAACCCTTTGAATTCTCATGAGAGAGATCACATGATCAATCTTCATGATATGGTTCAGAGGTCGGACTGACAGTGGATGTGTGTGGAGGAGACGCTCTCTAGTGGCCGAACACACACACAACACAAACCTTCTGATGAAACCTCAGAGACTAACAATATACACTCACATTTACTGCGCATTCAATTACATTTATATAAAGACACAACAACAATCTGTTCTTCTGTTTTAAAAAAACATTCATTAGTGCTGCACGGTACAAACTCACTATTACTTGATCTTGAGAGGTTTGAGAGCCTATTAAAGGTCAAGAAAGGGAAGTTGAGCTTGTCTTTTCTTCTATCATGTCGTATATCCGAATGAATCGCTTCAGGAACAAGAAGATGTAGGGCGGGGCTTGATTTTGTCTGTGGGGAATTGATTGGATGGTTGTGGTTTGCTATTGGTGGATCTCATGTGAGTGACAGGTTGCCCCGCCCTCATCATCAGAGAAGAGAAGAGATGCTGCAAGAGGGAGAAGATATTCTGATTCAAGATTATGAGGAACATGAATTTAACACAATAATAATGATGTGCACCGATAAATTAATTATAATAAACACTGAGATATTACATTAAAAAAAAATGGTCAATTTTGATTTCATGGTGACTTTAAGCTTCTGCACACAACCCTTCTAGACTGGACTGTGGTTCAGACATCTCTCTCTCTCTCTCTCTCTCTATTTATTTATTTTTTGCTTGCTACTGTTCTCCCCGTACCAGTTTTCCACAAAAACCCCACAGGAAGTTACTGAAGTGAAAGAAACTGACAGAAAGGGAGATTTGATGATGATGAAAGAAGGGACGAACAAAGCCTGCAGTGTGTTATTGCAGAGGAAAACAGATGAAGAGCATGAAAGAGGAACAGAATGGAGGGATGAATCAAACAGACTCATGAAATCAAACTAAACCCAGAGAGAGAAGATGAAGTCACGATAAAGTAGAGCTGGTCAGATGATAAACTGGCTGAAGGAGATTAAAACGATGAATACTTGATGTACAACTTACAGAACTCAAAACTTCCTCTTAAAGAGCTTTTACAGTAATGAAAATGAGCTTTTCCTATAATAAGAATGACCTTTTTTAATTAAAATTGAAATGTGCATACACAAAAATAAAATTTTATTTATTTAAAATATTTTTTTCTTTTGATTTTAGGATGAAATATGAGCTGGACATGTTTTCATGAGATTCAACCACTGTCCTCAAAAACAAAAAATCATCAGGATGAACAGCTGCTCATGCAACAGGCCATAAAACTGTCCAGTTTCCTTCACAGCTTTAAGAGAAAACATAAAAACACAGTGACCAGAGGCTCAGACACATGCTCTACATGAGCAGCAGAAGACAAGAGCAAACATCTCAAAGCAGATCATCTCTCAAGCCTTCCTGGACAACAACAATGATATTAAACTGAGAGCAAAGAAAGGCTACTTCTCAGATTTCTCCCAAGAAAAATGCCCATATCTCTTCTAGAAGAGACCTCAGCAATGTCTGCATTCATTCACAAGTCAAAGATCTCAGTAACTTCAACACTTCTGAGCTGATGTCCACATTCATCTCACAGAGCACTGCATGTTACATTTGTGTCTGTTTTTATCTGAATTATAATCATAAACCTCACACATTTGAGGAAGGAGAGCAAACCTTTCCTCGCACTCTCATTCACTTTTATCTTCACACACATTCAGTCTGAATGAGAAAGAGAGAAACACTGACCGCTCGCGCTGATTCCTCGCATCGTGTGAAACTTTCTCCGACTTTATATGTTGAAGAGATGCGAGTCGTTTCTCCCTTCATTTGTGCTGATTTGTCGATCCATCTTTCTTTTCTCCGTCTCTAGAATGGCTTTCTGGAACCAGCTGCGTTTCTCCACCGACAACTGACTGAACTGACTCTGGTAATGTTGTCCGATCAGCAAACGAATCGTTCTTTTGAGTCGATTCTTTTTGACGATTCAGTGGTGTTTTGAGGGTGGGATTGGGAATAACTGATATTAATATACTGAAACATAAAACCAATACTTTAAAATAACCATAAATGACCAGAAGTCGTGAAGTGTAAACAATGCCAGAGTCATGGGTCTGTTTATGTACGAGTGTATATTCTCCCTCAGGAGCCTCATGTACCACGAGCATCATATGACACACTGGATGGAGAAGGAGTCTTTGTGTTTCTTTCTTCTCTATGGAAGCACATTTTTGCCACATAAGAAAAAACATGCTTAATTCTGACATAAAAAAGTCATTATGACAAGTAATACAAATGAAAAAAAGGTTGTGGTCCCTACTTCATTCTCAATCAGAAGCTATCAGCAGGGCCCGTTTTTGGAAATAGTTGTTTAAAGGGGTGATTTTTTAAAATTATTATTTTAATATGTTGAGGTTTGCTTATAAGTTTTTTTGCACAAAAAACAAATGTGGGAGAACCATAATTTTCTACCCTCTGTCTGAACTGATATGTTTTTAAGGCGCAGCTCCCTTAAGGCTTGTCAGTAAACGCCTACTGTTATGATTGGTTAACGTCATTGCATAAGAAAACAGTATCAATGCCCACTCACTATTGCACATGAATAAGTGTTTTGAAATCATTATCCATATAAAACCATAATCAGACAAAGCATTATGAAATCATTTACTTGTGGTTTGTGATGCAGCTGCTGTCAGATCCAATACAGTTGCTGCTTCATCTGTCAACAAAAGTTTCTTTGCAAACTCTTCATTACACTGTGCCTCGTTTACAAAACAATCTGCAGTCAAATTCTCTGAATAAGCATGATATACTTTGACACGATCCAGGCCACCATTAAAAATAATCACATCCACTTGTTCCTGACACTGGTATCCTTCTGAAGTCCACCAAAGCGAACATTTCTTTACACTTTTATTTACTCCATTTGTCCTGTTTTCGACAGACTCAAGTGCGTGAAGTGAATGTGCACATGTATACTGTATCAGCGTAGACAGCGTCAGTGATTATAATGACTTCAGAAACTGAACGCACATCTGTATACTGTATCAGCGTAGACAGCGTCAGTCATTATAATGACTTCAGAAACTGAACACATCTGTATACTGTATCAGCGTAGACAGCGCCAGTCATTATAATGACTTCAGAAACTAACGCAATCTGTATACTGTATCAGCGTAGACAGCGTCAGTCATTTAATGATTCAGAAATGAAACTGTATACTGTATCAGCGAGACAGCGTCAGTCATTTAATGACTTCAGAAACTGAACGCACATCTGTATACTGTATCAGCGTAGACGAGCGATCAGTCATTATAAAGACTTCAGAACTAATGTCCTTATGAAACACAATTCTTATACTGTATCAGCGTAGACAGCGTCAGCCTTATCTATGACTTCAGAAATTGAACACATCTGTATACTGTATCAGCGTAGACAGCGTCAGTCATTATAATGACTTCAGAAACTGACACTCTGTATAACGTTCAGAGTAGACAGCGCAGTGCATTATATGACTCAGAAATTTGAAACACATCCCTGTATACAGTTCAGCGTAGACAGCGTCAGTCATTATAATGACTTCAGAATAAATGAATGCAAGGTGTAGTCCCGTATCAGCGTAGCACAGCCGCAGTAAGTCATTAATGACTCAGAAACTGAACACTGATTGTATACTGTGCATCATGCGTAGACATCGTCAGATATAATGACTTCAGATCGAATGAAACCATCTGGATACTGTATCGCGTAGACGCGTCTAGTATATATTAATGGGACCGTGAGTAAACTGAATGCACAGGGTATACCGTATCAGAGTAGACAGCGGTCATGAATTATAATGACTGCCAGTAAACTGGAACGGCACATGTGTTACCGATCAGCGGAGGACAGCGTTCAGTGATTATAATGGAACCTTCAGAAATGAACGCACATTCTGTTACTGTAATCAGGTAGACAGCGTCGGGATATCAATGACTTCAGAAAACTGAATCGCACATCTGTATTACTGTATCAGCGTAGACAGCTGTCAGCATTCAGATCAGACTCAGACAAAGGAACACATCTGTCTACGGTATCAGCGTAGCAGCGTCAGTGTTATAATGATTCAGAAACTCGAACACACTCCTGTATACTGTATCAGGTAGACAGCGTCAGATGAATAGAATGACGTCAGACAACTGAAAATACACTCGTACTACTGTATCAAGAGTAGACAGCGTCAGTGTAGATATGACTTTCAGAATACGAAGCACAATCTGTATACTTGTCACGTAGACAGCGTCAGTGGATTATAATGACGTCAGACTGAACCATCTGCTTCTACTCTATCCGCCTCGTAGACAGCGTCAGTCATCTTTTAATGACTCAGAAAATGAACGCACCATCT
This sequence comes from Culter alburnus, assembly GCA_028476615.1. Classification (NCBI taxonomy): domain Eukaryota; kingdom Metazoa; phylum Chordata; class Actinopteri; order Cypriniformes; family Xenocyprididae; genus Culter; species Culter alburnus. Next base: position 481,124 of record JAOTNS010002789.1, on the reverse strand, counting down.
GTACTACGGTAGTCAGTCGTAGACATGGTCAGTGATTATAATGACTCAGAAACGGAACACATCTGGTATACTGTATCAGCGTAGAGCAGCGTCAGTGATTGGATATGACTCAGAAGAATGAACACCACATCTGTAGATTGTATTGCAGGTAGACGCCGTCGCTAGTATTATCAATGTCAATTAAGAACTGAAACATCATATGTATACTGGATCAGCGTAGACGCGTCAGTGAATTATATGAATTCAGAAAAGCTGAAAGCACATTGTATACTGTATCAGGGTACAGACAGAGTCAGCATTATATCTGGACTTGAAAACTGAGTCAATCTGTATACTGTATCTAGACGTAGACAGCGTCAGGTTATAATGACTGCAGAAATACCTGAATACTTGAATTCTATACTGTACAGCGTAGACAGAGTCGTGATTATAATCGACTCAGAAACTGAAGCACATCTGTATACTGTATTCAGTGGAGACAGCGTCCGTGATTATTGTACGTCAGAAAATGACCGCACATCTGTTACTGAATAGCGTAGACAGCGTCAGTCATTATAATGACTCAGAACCTGAACGAAATCATGTATACTGTATCAGCGTAGACAGGCGTCATATTTAATGACTTCAGAACTGAAACATCTGTATACTGTATCAGCGTAGAAGCCGTCAGTGATATACCATGACTTCAGAAACTGAACACACATCTGTTACTGTTCAGGTAGACAGCCGTTCAGTGAATATAATGATTCAGAAACGAAAACAATCTGTATACTGTTCAGCGTAGACGCGTCAGGATTATAATGACATCAGAAATCGAACACATCTGTATACGATCGCGTTAAGGGGGCAGAGTCAGGAAATATGACTTAAGACAACTGAACACATCGTATACTGTATCAGAGTCAGACAGCGTCAGTGATGATAATGATTCAGAAACGGAACACATCGGGTCATACTGTCTCAGGTAGACAGCGTAAGTGAATATAACTGACTCAGAAACTGAAACATCTGTAACTGTATCAGCGTAGACAGCGTCAGTGCATATAAGGACTTCAGAAACTGAACCCCTCTGTTAACTTCTCAGGTAGAAAAGCGTCAGTGATTATATGACTTCAGAAAATGGAAACTCTTGTATACTGTTCAGCTAGACAGGTCAGTGATATATGACTCAGAAATGAACACTCTGTTACTGTATCAGCGTAGACATGCGTCGTGAATATAATGACTTTCAGAAACTGCAATAAAAGCTGTATACTGTATAAGCGTAGACAGCGTCCGTGAATATATGACTCAGAAATTGAACACATCTGTATACGTATTCAAGCGTAGACAGCGTCAGTGTTACTATTGACTCAGAAAGGCTGACACATCTGTCTTACGTATCAGCTCTAGGATCCGTTCAGTGAATAATAATGACTCAAAATGAACGCAATCTGGATACTGTATCAGCGTAGACAGCGTCCGTGATTATTACTGACTTCAGAAACTGAACACATATGATACTCTATCAGAGTAGGGGACAGCGTCAGTCATATAAGCTTCAGAAAATGTAAGCATCATCGTCTACTGTATTCAGCGTGCCCGGCGTCAGTGATTATTAATGACTTCAGAAATGAACACATCTGGATAAGGGATTCAGTCGACAGCGGTACAGTGCATTATTAATGACTTCAGAAACTGATAACACACAGTGTATACTGTGTACAGCAGTCGGCACAGCGTCAGTGATTCTAAGGACTTCAGAACTGAACACCATCTGCTATACTGTATCAGAGAGACAGCGTCAGGGATTATTAATGACTTCAGAAACCTCGAAACGCACCTCCTGTATACTGTATCAGGTAGACAGCGTCAGTTCTATAATGACTTCAGAACCTGAATACTCTGTGATGCACGTGTCTCAGCAGTAGGCAGCGTCAGTGATATAATGACTTCGAAACTGAACTAATCGGTATACGCTTTCTCCGCGAGACAGGCAGTGATTTATAATGACTTCAGAGAATGAACGCAACAGTCTTGTATATCTGTAGTCAGTGTAGGACAGCGTCTAGCCATATAATGACTTCAGAAGAACTGAATACACTGTATACTGTAACTGCAGCGTCAGACCCCGCACGCCCCCCGCTCCCCTCCCCCACCCCCAACCGTCTACATTATAATGACTTCAGAAATGAACACATCTGTATACTTATCACAGTGTAGACAGGTCAGTCATATAATGACTTCAGAAATGAAAGCACATATGTATACTGTATCTTCAGCGGAGGGACAGGTCAGTGAGTAGAATGACTTCAGAACTGAATACATCTTGTGATATGTATCAGCGTAGACAGCGAACTTCAGTTGATTATAATGACTTCAGAAACTGAACGCAAATCTGTATACTAGATCACGGTAGACAGTCGTCATGACTCTTATCTGTATGACTTCAGAAACTGAATACATCTGTATACTGTATCAGCGTAGAACAGCGTCATTCATTATAATGAATTCAGAAAAACTGAATACATTCTGTCATACTGTATCAGCTGTAGACAGCGTCAGTCATTATAGACTCAGAAAACTGACCACATCTGTATAATGTTCAGGTAGACAGGTCAGTGATTAATGATTCAGAAACTGAACGCACATCTGGTATACTGTATATCTAGCGTAGACAGCGTCAGTCATTATAATGACTTCAGAAACTGAATACATCTGTATACTGTATAGCGTAGACAGCGTCCGTTGATTATAATGACTCAAACCGAAAATCTGTATCTGTATCAGCGTAGACAGCGTAGTCATATAATGACTTCAGAAATGAATACATCTGTATAATTGATCAGCGTAGACAGCGTCAGCGTCATTATAATGACTTCAGAAACGAACGCACATCTGTATACTGTATCCAGCAGTGACAGCGTCAGCTCAAACTAATGACTCAGAAACTATTGGTTGATGTCTTGCTTGGAGGAAGCATATGCAAATGTATTGCCCGTGTGATGTCACAAGTCCCCCAGTATCCAGTCACTTTTGGAGCTTTATTAAATAAATGCTTTGTTATGATGAGGAGGACGTTTAAGCTATTAATTGCAAGATGTTTCTCTGACTGCCCTATCCTGCTTTACTTAACCCTGTTCCCAGGGTTCTGTCCTTGGCCTTTTTACATTTCATCTTCATGCTTCCATTAGGTAACATTATTCGTTATCATGGCTTTAACTTCCATCGCTATTCCACACACATGACATTGCAGTTCTTCATTATCATGAAAGTTTATTATCTGCATGCATTTTAAAGCCATAACAGTCTAAACTTCTGATATATGGTTTTCCAAGCGCACACATCTAAACCACACACACAGAAAGCTGTCTGTCAGATGCATCCTGTGAGTGTTAAACTAAGTTCTCTTTCAGTTCTTATTGAGCTTAAACTGTCAAATACACACAAGGTTATGTCAAAAACGCACAAAGTTCACATAAACACAGTTGGTTATGTCTGTAATGAGGGGTCAGCAGAGAGTGGATCCATTTGCAGCTTTATTAAAACACAGCAGTGTACAGACAAGGGCAAGGCAATACCGTAAACAGGGACAGGCAAAGGTCGAGGCTGGCAGCAGAGAATCAGAGTCGGGTCACAGGCAATGATCAGGACAGGCGGCAGACAAACACAGTTCAGAGTACAGGCAAGGATCAGGGCAGGCGGCAAAGGTTCAAGAGTAATAAACAGTCCAGGTAACAACGATATATCAGTCCACAGAATAACGCTCAGAAATGACCACCGTAGCAAGTAGCAAGTGTGTGTCTTAAGTAGTGTGTGTGTGATGCAGTGCAGGTGTGTGTGCAATCAGTCCCAGGAATGAGGGCCTATGGGAAATGGAGTCCGAATGGTAGTGAATCAATATTCCGGTGATGGCTCCCTCCGGCGGTCCGGAGGATGAACCGTGGGAGCCACATTCATGACAGAGCCCCCACCCTGCGAGCGGCTCCAGATGCGAGGAGGCGGATGCCGGGGTCTACCACGAGGTCGAGGGGCCGGTCTCTCCGGGTGCGTCCGATGGAATTCCTCCATGAGAGCAGGGTCCAGGATATCATCCGCGTCGAGCCAGGATCGCTCCTCCGGTCCGTACCCCTCCCAGTCTACCAGATATTGTAGCTTCCGACCCCGACACCTGGAATCGAGCAGTTCTCGAATTTGATAGGCCTCCTCGCCTTCGATCAGCAATGGTGGAGGATGACGGCCCTCGGCTCCCTCCGGTTCCCCTCCCGGACCCCCAGAGGGTTTCAGCAACGAAACATGGAAAGTGGGAGAAACACGATAATTAGCAGGCAAATTTAAACGGAAAGACACAGGAGTTATTTGTTTAGTAATTTGGAAAGGCCCTACAAACCTGGGGGTTGGTAACCTAGGACACATTGGAATGGTGTGATACCAGTGGCAGGTTTCCGCAGAGAATTCTGGGCGTATTCAGCCCACATCAAATAACGTCTCCACTCAGACTGCTTGTGCTGACAGTAGGTGCGTAGAAATCGTGTAAGTTCCTTTTTTAGACGTTCCGTTTGACCGTTAGATTCTGGATGGTAGCCCGAAGTGAGACTGACATTGACATTTAGATTCTTGAAGAAAGTGGACCAGACCCGGGAGGTGAATTGTGGTCCTCTGTCTGATACGATGTCATCAGGTAATCCATAAAGTCTGAAGACAAAGTTACATAACAACTCAGCAGTTTCAAATGCAGTGGGAAGTTTAGGGAGAGGTATGAGGCGACAAGCTTTGGAAAAGCGATCGACGACGGTGAGGATGGTAGTGTTGCCTTGTGATACTGGGAGGTCGGTGATGAAGTCAATTGCAATGTGTGACCAGGGGCGTTGTGGAATGGGTAATGGTTGAAGCAAACCGGCAGGAGATTGATGAGAGGTTTTGGATGTTTGGCAGGCTGTGCAGTTGTGGATGAATTGGGTCACGTCGTGGAGCATGGAATCCCACCAGAATTTTGAAGGAGATTGTGAGTGGCAGTGATACCTGGATGACCGGAGCTGGGAAGGTCGTGAACATGGTGTAGGATTTTGTCTCTCAGATGGGCTGGCACGAAGGTACGGTTTGGTGGGCATGTAGCTGGTGGAGCGGACTGTTTGTTGGCCTGAGTTATTTTGGTCATTATTTCCCACTGGACTGGTGCGAGGAGAATGGTGTCAGGGATTATATGTTCTTCAGTCTTAGGTTGTTCGATCTGTTCTGTTTGCCGAGATAATGCGTCGGCCTTGGTGTTTTTGGAACCGGGTTTGTAAGTTACTTTAAACTGGAAAACGGGTAAAGAACATAGCCCATCTGGCCTGACGTGGATTTAGCCGCTTGGCAGAGCGGAGGTATTCTAAATTTTTGTGATCTGTGAGCACCGTGAACGGATGTTGGGCTCCCTCCAACCAATGGCGCCACTCCTCTAACGCTGCTTTCATTACTAGAAGTTCACGATCACCCACATCATAAGTACGTTCTGCTGCTGATAACTTTCTGGAGTAGAAGGCGCAAGGGAACATTTTCTCTGGGGTACCTTGTCGTTGAGAAAGAATGGCTCCGATGCCTGTGTTGGATGCGTCCACCTCCACAATGAAAGGCCGTTCCGGGTCTGGGTGACGGAGAATGGGTGCAGTCGTGAATCGTTCCTTTAGCTCTTTGAACGCTTTGTCAGCTTCTGGGGACCAGAGTAGACGGGACATTTGGCGTTTAGTCATGGAGGTCAGAGGCGCTGCAACACTGCTGAAGTTTCGTATGAACCGCCTGTAGAAGTTAGCAAAGCCCAGGAATCTCTGCAGTTCTTTTAGAGTGCGTGGTTTTGGCCATTCAAGCACGGCTTTCACCTTGCTGTCGTCCATGGCAACACCGTCACGGCTGATAACATACCCCAGGAAGGAAGTAGAGGTCTGATGGAATTCAAACTTTTCGGCTTTTGCATATAGTTGGTGCTGTATGAGTCTCTGTAAGACGGCTCGGACATGTTGGATGTGTTCTTCAAGTGAATTGGAGTATATGAGGATGTCGCCGATGTACACTATGACCCAGCGATTCAGCATGTCTCTAATACATCATTAATGTAAGACTGGAACACTGCTGGACTGTTGGAGAGCCCGAACGGCATAACAAGGGTCTCATAGTGGCCGTGGTTGTAGAGAATGCGGTCTTCCATTCATCCCCCTCTCGTATGCGAATGAGGTTGTATGCACAACGAAGATCGAGCCTGGTGAAGTATTCAGCCTGATGTAACTGTTCGAGAGCTGCAGGTACCAGTGGCAGAGGATAGCGAAACTTAACGGTGATATCGTTCAAACCTCAGTAGTCAATACAGGGTCTCAGTCCTCCGTCTTTCTTCTTGACAAAGAAAAAGCCTGCTGAGGCTGGTGACGTGGATGGCCGAATGAAACCCTTGGCTAGTTCCTCCTCAATGTATGCTTTCATGGCGGCTGTTTCGGGCTGAGATAGGGGAAAAATTCTGCCTTTGGGAGGCGTGGTACCTGGTAACAAGTCAATAGCGCAGTCTCCGGGTCTATGAGGAGGTAATTTGGTAGACTTTTGCTTGCTAAATGCCACGGCCAAATCAGCGTAGTCGGCAGGGATGTTGAGTTTCCCAGGGTCGAATTTGTGCACCTCAACAGTTTGAAGTGGCAAGGGAATGACGTGCTGTAAACAGTTTTTATGGGGGCGTCCCATTGTAATATTTGTCCATCCTTCCAGGACACATGCGGGTTATGGGTTCGAAGCCATGGCAGACCAAGGATAATAGGGTTGTTAGGTGAGTTAATGACATAGAAGCGGATGGTTTCATGGTGAAGAATTCCTACTTGGAGCCTGAGCTCATCAGTGGTGTGTGCCACCCTTCCTCCTCCAATGGGTTTTTCCGTCTAACGGAGATGTTGTGTTCTTTAATGAAAGTGTCAGACATGAAGTTCCCTGCAGCTCCAGAGTCCAGAAGAGCGTGAGTGGTAATGTTCTGTTTGTTAATAGTGAGTTGGACGGGAATTTTAAGGCAGTTGGATGAATAATTATGTTGAGTAAGGGAACTCACCGCTTTGGAATTGGTTGAAGTGGGACGAACCGGGCAGTTTAGCTTGAAATGACCAGCCTGGCCCAACACACATGTCTGTAATTATCAAGCAAACTTGAACACATTGCTTAGCTGGTTCAGGTGTGGAAATCTGCAGGATGGCAGGAGCAGGGTTGGACACCCCTGTTTTAGCTAGTCGTTAAGTGTGTCCCCGGCTTAATTAGGAGAGTAAAGGATTTAACTGATAATGAACAGGTGAAACAATAACAAGGAAAGGAATGGAATAACAAGGGGCCGGAATAAGACACTGCAATGACACTACATGGAGTTAGGGATGTCATATCCCCCTCATGTTGAGCCAAGGCCGTGACCATGTCATATCCGCGTTACCCTTGGTTTCTGGTTTTATTTTGAAGAAACCATTGAAACACCAATGACGCTTTAATATATTTTGTGTTTTATTAGACAGGTGAGCAACTGTTTGGATACATTCATCGACAGAAAAGTAATTATTGTTATATAGCTCAACACAGTAAGTCTTATTGTTTAAATCTCGTTTTCTTGATTTACCATGAGTACCATGTTTTACCATGACTAAAATCGATCTATCTTACTGCAGTGTGTAACAGTGTCTCACAGCAGCCGCCGAGCGAACGCACAGAGTAACGTTATAACATCATTTTCAACACACTCAAATGTATCTAATATGATAAACAGAGCTGTGTTACCTCATACTCATGACCGGAAAACCGGAAGCAGCGACTGAGGCATAATAAAAGTCCCGCTGCTCTCGAAACATGTCGCACTCGTCTCTCCTGCTTAAAATATAGTAATGTTAATAAATCTTTAATACATTAGCTCATCCGTGAACATGATTTCTGCCCGAGTCCCGTCGTATTCTTTTCCACCGGCTGTAGACGTGAAGACAACAGCTAGTGGTGAAAATTTACATAGTGTGCCTCTAAAGTCGGCATGAAATCAAAATGACCCTATTTACTTTGTTAGTGCATATTACTAGTCTTGTGGTGAACAATTAATCCGTGCAAGTTAATACACAGAAAAAAATTGTTTGTCGTGGTAATCTTTGAATCAAAATCTGAAAAGTTATTCCGGTCTAAATGGCGTTCCTTCCTGATGACGTCAGTTTGATGGCTTGGGTTGAAATCGCTTAAACCACTCCTCTGCAACCGTTAGTCTGCTATGAGTGAGAGATGGAGTGCTAAAGTAAAACTCTGCCCTCTATTCAATATTCCATTTCACTCGGAAATACGTCACAACACTGGAGAAAAGTCGTTTGCAACTTCCAGTTCACGCGGACTTTAAGCAAAGACTATAGAATAACACAAGACGCGTCACTCGTATTGTTTTGAGTGGAAGAAAGTGAAACGCGCAATATGGCGGAATAAGTCCCGCCTTCTAAATAAGAGCCAATCGCCGATTGGTAAAATCATCGTGTCACTGCAGCGGCCGTGAGAAGCTCCGGTTCCCATAGAACCCATGCGCCTCCGAAATGAGACGCAAGAGACGCGCATTTAGGACTGCGCATGCGCATTAGCTTGATCCAGCCTGAAAAATACATTTTTTTTTGTCATGATTTGAGCGTTTAGAAACAAAATTCATGAGACAGTTGCTGTCAGATTTCATTGGTGATTTCAAATATGAAATTTAATCGAAAGCTTGGCAAACAGCTTTGGAGAATTTGATGTTTCCCCATTCAGAGAGATAGGAGCTGCACTTGGATGCCCGAGAGGCGTTTCTAAGATGGCTGCCAAGTGAAATGACTCGTCTAAAAGGGACTTTGCTTTAAGGGAATAAAGAACAAATTAAAATGGTAAAAGGTGTTGGCTATATTTTGAAGTAATCCATTTAAACTCTTTGGAAATAATACTTTATTTAAAAATATGCACACATTCACTCTGGTTTGTATGTGTAATATGTTAAAAATGTAAAAAACGTTTCTTGTCTCGTCACATTCAGTTATGAATGACATAATTTAAATGATAGCATATTTTAAATTCAAAATGGCGAAATTCAATTTAAAAAGTTGAGTATTTTGTATCTCTGTATGTTAGGGTACAACAGGGCTAAAGGTGCCTTTGATTTAATTTTCCTCTAAACCACTAGATGGCACAAAAACTTGCCGCAGCACATTCCTAAATATCCGCTTTTCAAAATGCACGTGCAAATTTGTCTGATCCTCGACGCGATCGCGGGCAGCAACGCAAAGTTGATTCTGAGGTAGTTTGATCTAATATTTGATGTTTTTTTAAAATGTTGTTGATTTAAGTAGCAAATAAGAATCCATTAAATTAATGTTTGTATTTTCAGACAAAGGTCTTCTTAATGATTTTCAGTTTTGTTCAAGGTAATTCAAGCAACAGTTTTTCAATAACGGAAGAATATGTAAAAGTACCAAATATCTTTGGTGTTTCCATGGTTTCTACAAAATAAACCGGAAACCGAGGGTAACGCGGGTATGACGCCATTGACAGGCGACTCCTCACACGTCCCAGAGCCTTGGTTAAAATTGCAATTTTCTCATGATTTACAAATAGTTGGAAACATTTGGGATATTGTAAGTACTCAAGTGAACAAAATATATAACACTGGCCTAGCGGTTTTATGATATTTTACTGCAAAAATATTACATATTGCATCTTTAATAAGAATAACTTGAATTTTAATTTCTGTGTGAACTATCCCTTTAAGCAAACAGCGGTAAACATGTTTATTTGTTACTGTAGGTGAAGCGGCGCCCTCTGCAGGTCTGCACCAGCCACTGCACTCCTGCGACGCATTCAAATATCTGATGCAAAGCGTTCACACACCCATATTCATATTCGCTCCGCTGTAATGCCCATGAATCGGAGCCAATATGCGTTATTCTATATAAACAATCCAAATATTACAGCTAAAATAGCAGTAGTCCAATATTACTTGCAGCATTATTTGTTTTCTACTCGCATACTAAATGGTCAGACGCAGCGGGCAACCGCGTGACGACCGACGGCTGATTCGTCAGTATAGAGAGAAGCAGAAAAATAATCAAGGACATATGAAGAGTTCTGATTGATTTTTTTCAAGTATCTGCGTTAATCGACTGTATGTTACGAATGAGAAATATTATCGCCAAAATACGTTTAAAATCGCGGGTTGTAGTGTGGAGGATTGGTGAATGTGCGGACACGGGTCGCGCGGTAGCCCCTTTGTTCGTAGCTTCAGTTCCTGGTGTTATTCAGTGTGATGATCAGAATTCATAAAGCATCTATTAATTCTGCTCAAACTCTCCTGCTGTGAATTAAACTCATCTCGGTGTGAATTCTCATTCTCGGAGTGAGCGTGAAATCCGCCGCGGACTCTGGAGTAGTAAGTGTTTACGACAAAACACTTTCACCTGTTAGAGATGTGTTTGTGTGTAAAATTATCATGTATAAACTCATATTTCACATTATCATATTTATATACTCTGCACATTGGCACAGGAAAGGCGCGGTTGCATTCAGTCAGCCGCTAACACAAACTACCACGAATTTACCATGTTTTTGAACCTTTACCATGGTACATTGTGTGAAGTTTTCTCATGTAAATACATTGTAAATGACTGTGGTAATCACGGTAAATGTCAAAATATGATGGGAACATGTCAGTAGTTTTTTGTGATTGAGTTCCATTGAATTTCAGTGCAGGTTTTGTAGTAAACAGACTGAGATCAGATGGAGGGAAATACAGCTTACAGCTTCACTCAGTTCAGGGCTGTTGTTTCTGGTGTAGAAATCAATGAAATTACTAGTAATTTTGAGTCACCAAGTAACATTGAATTAAAGGTGCAATATGTAAGAATTTTGCAGTAAAATATCCAAAAACCACCAGGCCAGAGTTATATATTTTGTTCACTTGAGTACTTACAATATCCCAAATGTTTCCAACTATTTGTAAATCATGAGAAAATTGCAATTTTATCCAAGGCTCCGGGACGTGTATGTCATACCCGCGTTACCCTCATGTCATACCCGCGTTACCCTCGGTTTCCGGTTTATTTTGTAGAAACCATGGAAACATCAAAGACGCTTTAATATTTACATGTTTTCATAGACAAGAGAACAACTGTTTTGATATATTTATAAACTAATTATTGTTATATAGCTCAACACGTTTAGTCTTATTGTTTAAATCTAATTTTCTTGATTTTTTTGCGAGTACCATGCTTTACCATGCCTCAGAGAAAAACACTATTTTGTCAAGTAGCTAACATAGCATAATCAGATGCAGCTTTATTTATAGTAACTAGGGCTGTACGATTTATCGCGATAAAATCGCACGTGATATGGCAAAGGCTGCGATTATTTAATGCGTTGCTTGTCAGAGCTGTGCATAAAAAACAATCGCAGCCTTTGCATTTTCATAATCGCACTAAGAATCGCGTTTAAGTTCAATGTTATTTTTCGTATCGTGCGATATATCGTGCAGCCGTAATAGTAACAGTAATACAGCATTTTCTCCATCATACAATACGTTTTAAAATGAATTGCATGTCATTTATCAACACAATCATCCAGCATTTAATATGATATTGTAAAATCGATCTATCTTACTGCAGTGTGTAACAGTGTCTCACAGCAGCCGCCGAGCGAACGCACAGAGTAACGTTATAACATCATTTTCAACACTCTCAATGTATCTAATATGATAAACAGAGCTGCGTTACCTCATACTCATGACCGGAAAAGCGGCAGCGGCGCCGGCGACTGTGTCATAATAAAAGTCCCGCTGCTCGTGAGGCGTGTGTTGATCAATCGCTCCAGCTCCTCGTTCAGCTCCACAACACTCGCTCCTGCTCTGCTTCATACTACAGTAACGTTAATAATCGCATCCATGAACATGATTTCTTCCTGAGTCCAATCCCTATTCTTTTGCATCGTCCGTTGAGATGATGTCCCAAAATTCTGCGTTCAAACTTGGCGTCATCAAGCTACGCCTTTGTTTTGAATAGACCTCTAGCGGACAGAAATCTTACATACTGCACCTTTTAAAGGTGAAGTTTTGAAGTAGAATGTTCTTATAATCTTTGTTTCATTTACAACTTTACAGTGTAATTTAATAGCCAACTGTTTTGTTCTGTGAAAAGCTCTATACTAAAGTAATTGCAGTGTTTTCGTCGTCCTCACAGATGTAAGCCGGACCTGTCGTGAGCATTGACGGCATGGGGCTGGACTTTGACGTGAAGACATTCTGCCACAACCTCCGGGCGACCAAACCCCCCTACGAGTGTCCGGTGGAGAGCTGCCGTAAGGTCTACAAGAGCTACAGCGGCATCGAGTACCACCTGTACCATTATGACCACGACAACCCGCCTCCGCCGCAGGGCAGCCCGCAGAAGAAGCGCAAGGGCCGTCCTCCGCGCTCCAGCTTGCCCGGCTCCGCCGACGGCCCTGACTCCAGCACGGGATCTGGGGTTCCCGGGCAAGCGGCGACGCCGGGCAGCCCGGCCGAACGCTCGGAGCGCTCGCACTCGCCCGTCAGAGAGACCATGACCTACGCCGAAGCGCAGCGGATGGTGGAGCTGGAGATCCGCGGCCGGGTTCACCGCATCAGCATCTTTGACAACCTGGATGTGGTCTCGGAGGAGGACAGCGGCGCCGAAGAGCCTCCGTCGGCGGGAATGGGCGCGTGTAACGGCGGCGAGGCCGGGGGAATCGGCAAGGACAGACTGGACGGTTCTGCGGCCAATGGGGAGAAAGGGCCTCAGAAAACTGGAAAGCACAAGAGCAAAGAGAAGAAGAAGGACAGCGGCTCACACCATCACATGAACCCGCCCGGGCCGGCCGTCAAGCTGCCTGAGGTGGTGTTTCGAGAGCTGGATCAGGAGAGACCGGACGCGCCCCCTCGACCCATGTCTTACTACAGGTAGAGTTCAACAACATCGAAATCATGTGTGTGATTATATTACTTTAGGTGTGAGATGTGATGAGGTTTGGAGCATGTTTACGTCAACATGAAATGAGAAGTGACCCAACTTACTTTCTTTAAAGGGGCCCCTGATTATGATTTGACTTTTTTAGCTTTAGTTAGTGTGTAATGTTGCTGTTTGATCATAAACAACATCTACAAAGTTACAACGCTTAAACTTCAATGCAAAGGGAGATATTTTATTTTTTAAACGGCTGGCTACAACGAGCTTCTTCCCAGGTTAGTGAGTGACATCACTAACCCTAACATTTACATAAACCCCGCCCCCGAGAACACACAACAAAGGGGGTGGGACCATGTTTGGCTGCTTTAGAGAAGAGGAAGAGTTGTTGTAGTAGAGTGTTGTTGTCATGCCGTCATTTACACCAAACGAGGGTCAATTCAACACAAAAGATGAACATGACGGCACATGCTAGTGGATGAGTTGAATCAACTCCACAGCAACTACATCAATTTATCCACTAACCATTCAGAAACGTCTAAAAGTTGTAACTTCTTCTTGAGTCTCTCCATCAGTGTCGACTCCGGTTTGAACAGTGTAAGGCTGAACACCGTTACTGACAATCCTCATTTTGGCTGCGTGAGATTCTCCAGCTTTGTTGTTGTTGAGCTGTTAAAGCTCCGCCCTCCTCTGGAAAGCAGGCAGCTCATTTGCATTTAAAGGGACACACACAAAAACCGGTGTGTTTTTGCTCACACACAAATACAGGCAAATTTGACAAGCTATAATAAATGATCTGTCGGGATTTTGAGCTGAAACTTCACACCACATTCTGGAGACACCAGAGACTTTATTACATCTTGTAAATGGGGCATTATAGGTCCCCTTGAATATGTGTTCCTGGTCTTACTGTGAACAGTCCAGCAGTGCTTGTTACTCCAAAAATAGTTTGCTCTTATAATCTTTTATCTAAACTCTAGGAATGCACTAATACAAAATTTAAAGTCTTCATGAAAGTGAAGTTGTGTTTGTCTTTTCTTCTCTATTGTGACGTATATCTGAGTGAAACGCTTCTCAAACAAGAACAAATGTAGGGCGGGGCTTGATTTTGTCTGTGGGGAATTGATTGGATGGTTGTTGTTTGCTATTGGTGGATCTCATGTGAGTGACAGGTTGCCCCGCCCTCGTCATCAGAGATTACATTCAAGATTACCAGAACATGAATTTAACACAATAATGATGTGCACCGATAAATCATTTTTATCTGCAATATTCCATAAACAAAAACAATAATTGTTCATTTTGCTTTCACACAGACTTTATTTTTTATTATATTGCTTTTATTTCCGGTAATTATTTTTGTGTTGATGAGTAATTACACAGCTTCAAAAGAAAATCCATGACATTTTCCACATTCAACCTTCTTTGTTTTGATTGTTTTTATTGTTGCAGCTCTCATTTGCAATGTAGTCAGCACCCAGTATATACTGCGATTAGACAACATGACAAAACTAGACCGCTGCCATAATAAACAAAATACTCACACACACACACACACACACACACAGTGTAAATGCAAGATTTATTGTGCAGTGTGAACAGTGTGATTGATTGTGAGTGTGTAGATCTCTGTCAGTGAGGTTGTGCTGCAGCACTGTGAGCGACGGCTTCACTGATATAATGGGATCATGGGAGCGCTGCACGGCTGGGCGATAGAGCTAAAAATTCACATCTCAATATTTTTCCAAATTTTACACATTTTAATGTTTTTGCACACTCTGGAAAATGCAAAAAAAAAATGATGAAAAAAGAAAAAAAAATCTGTAATTACAAATTGTTTACTGCACAATTAAACTTTTTTTTTTTTTTAATATAATTTAGACATACTGCTTTTTACTAAATTAACACACCGATGTGTCTGCCAATAATCAGTATTGACCGATAAAAGCAATTATTTTCACTCGTCTTCGGCCGATTGTTTAAAAACAGCCAATGATCAGGACTCATTACATCCTGTCAATCAAAGGGGGGCAGAAAAACGTGTCAGACTGCGACTCATACTGTGTGTGAAGAAAATCTCTCTTGTGTTGAATTTAAGGCTGTCAAAGTTAACGCGATAATAATGCATTGAAATATTAGTGACGTTGTTGGCGCCAGTAGCCTTGTGGTTAGTGCGGCGACATATAGCTCAACTGCACCTCCGGCGACCCATTACCCTTTCTCCACCCCACGCTTTCCCATAGTTCAGGCCAGGGTTGCCAGGTCTGCGGTTTTGTTACTTGTGTTGTGAAAAAAGCAGTCTTAGCTTTCAGATTCTGTCCATTTTATCACAAAAGTCAAACAATAAATGTTGTTTTGAAGTTCATAAATGTGATGTTACAGATCGCTGTAGTGCCTTCAAGTGGCAGCACGAGTATTTTCTTCCTCTTTACTACTAGTTACAACAGCAAATAAACATGAATGAACATCAGAAGATACAGAACATCTTACTGAAATGAATCATGTCTCGTGTAATCGATCAATCAGTGTTTCAGCTGCGGAAAGACGTCGATAAAATAAGCAATGGCACTTAACGTCACATTTACCTCAGGAAAGTTATCCAGTGTTCACAGTTCATTAGTTGGCTTTAAAAACACTAGAGAGGAGCTTATTTACTGCTAATTATTTATGTACAGTACAGTCCAAAAGTTTGGAACCACTAAGATTTTTAATGTTTTTAAAAGAAGTTTCGTCTGCTCACCAAGGCTACATTTATTTAATTAAAAATACAGTAAAAACAGTAATGTTGTGAAATATTATTACAATTTAAAATAACTGTTTTCTATTTGAATATATTTCACAAAGTAATTTATTCCTGTGATCAAAGCTGAATTTTCAGCATCTTACTCCAGTCTTCAGTGTCACATGATCCTTCAGAAATCATTCTAATACGCTGATCTGCTGCTCAATAAACATTTAATGTGTACAATTGTACAAAATATTTGTGTACAATATTTTTTTTCAGGATTATTTGATGAATAGAAAGTTCAAAAGAACAGTGTTTATCTGAAATCTAATCTTTTGTAACATTATAATGTCTTTACTGCCACTTTTGATTGATTTAATGCATCCTTGCTGAATAAAAGTATTTTCTTTAATTTCTTTTCAAAAAAATAAAAATAAAATTCTTACTGACCCCAAACTTTTGAACGGTAGTGTATAATGCTACAGAAGCTTTGTATTTCAGATAAATGCTGTTCTTTTGAACTTTCTATTCATCAAGGAATCCTGAAAAAAAAGTACACAATCAACATTGTAATAAATGTTTTTGAGCAGCATCATCATATTAGAATGATTTCTGAAGGATCATGTGACACTGAAGACTGGAGTAATGATGCTGAAAATTCAGCTTTGATCACAGGAATAAATTACTTTGTCAAATATATTTAAACAGTACACAGTTATTTTAAATTGTAATAATATTTCACAATATTACTGTTTTTACTGTATTTTTAATTAAATAAATGTAGCCTTGGTGAGCAGACGAACTTCTTTTAAAAACATTAAAAATCTTAGTGGTTCCAAACTTTTGGACTGTACTGTATGTTTGAATAAATTTGTCATGAAGACCTTATGTGCAGTGCAACTGAGTTGTGTACAAACATTTCTGTTTTTATTATTATATCTGAAAATAAATAGAAGTTGAATATAATAGTTTGTGCTCTGGTATAAAGTGTATCCTCTAATATTACAGTAATGTCCCAAATGAGACGATCCCTGTATAGTTTCAGCGTTAGTTGGGAAAGATTATTTTCCTTAAGAAAATCAAACTATCGGTATCTGCAGAAATTATTCGGAAATAATCGGCTGAGAAATTTATCATACATCTCTATTTAAAATCATATTTACATGAAGGTACCATATATACGTATGATTTATAAAAATATGAAAATGATAAAAGTGCAGTCTTCCTACAAATAAAGCAAGTTCTTTGAAGAACAGAAACGCATTACATGGATCAAGTGGCAGGTCTATTAGATTGCAAGAGTTAACGCACAGATCTATTCTGACATCAGATTTTTTGTCCCGTCTGTTGCTATGGTTATATCACTGTCAATCATCACATTTTCCGATCTATTCCTGCATTTAATTACAGTTGTCAATCCAGAAACATTGCAGTGTGTGGCTAGTAGCATGAGAAATTAAACTTTTATTCAAAATATGAATGGATTATAAACAAAGCGAGCAAAGAGTGCTGTCAGTCACTCCAGAGCGAGTTCACTGAGATTAATTATAAACGCTCCAGTTTTACCATTTACTGCACTTCGTTATTCTTCTAGTTATTTACCTATAGTGGCTAATGAATTGAAAGTCTCAGACGTTCACAGAAAATGAACTTCATCACTCCAGATGATGACACATTTGTGTTGAGTGTTTGTGGAAATATCAGTGAGGTTTGATGTAAAACCCTGTCCTTCTCCTCCTCTCAGGTACATTGATAAGTCTGCCGAGGAGCTGGATGAAGAGGTGGAGTATGATATAGACGAGGAAGACTACATCTGGCTGGACATCATGAATGACAGGCGTCGTGCTGATGGCGTGGCGCCCATCCCTCAGGAAGTGTTTGAGTATCTGATGGACCGGCTGGAGAAGGAGTCTTACTTTGAAAGCCACAACAAGGTGAGATGAGCTGCCTCACGTTGATGAGATTGATACGGTAAAACCAACGCCATCTTTACTGTTCGTATCGCTGTGAATCAAGAGCTGAGATTCAGATATGCAAATGAGCGTTTGGTTTTCAACCAGTCACAACAGACTGGGTCATCTGACCAATCAGAGCAGAGCAGCTCTCAGAAAGGAGGGGTTTAGAGAGACTGAATCCTTGATCGAACCGTTTCAGACACAAATTAGTGTTTTTCAATTTTGGATGCATGTAAATCTACTCTAGGAGACTCCAAAACAACATTAGGAAGCTTTAAAATATCATAATAGAGGCACTTTTAAAGTTGAGCATGTGTGTTGTCTGCAAGCATCACATCATGTGTTGTTGAGGAGAGCGTGTTGTTACTTTTACTAACTGATCAGATGCCCTATTTTTACCTGCTGGAGCAGAAAACGGTTGAAGAAACCCACAGATGCTCATTGAAAGAGGAACTTGAGGCGCATCTACAGACCAGAAGCTCACAGGGTGGGTTAACCCCTTGAGCCCAAAGTGTCCCGCCGAAACAAAATATGTATCATTTTAAAGTTTAAAAAACTTTAATGCATCCAAACATTTTGTTCAACTCTTAACGAGTGCGGAGTTATCACTCTAAAACGGAGTGTACCACCCAAGGGCGCCACCTAGCTATAAAAAAAATTAATAATCATATTTTTCAAAACTCCTGCCTATATCATCACAAAATAGGTGTCATTTGAAAGCTTAGAGTCTGAACTTTACAATGAATGTAGCAAATTTGATTAACTCCTAGGCTGCTGAGTTATTTGCTAAAAAATAATCATGTGTTATATGTAATTTGAAGGTCTCACGGAGTAAAATACAAGAAGTTTAATTGTTTTGGGCTTTGACTAAGCTTGAGCAAGTTTTTGTACATGAAGTCCTGCAAGACCCATATGTAAATTATAAACCGATGCAGCATTTATGTCACATTTTCGCTTGTAACATCAAGATACATGCTCTGATTGTGCTCACGATCATAAGATATTGATCATGCAATCATGACACATAAAACCCCACAGGCGCACAGATGCTAACTAAAACTAAAATGTAGCTATCACTTGGCATTTCCGCTTATAACTTCATGAAACATGCATATATTGTAGAAAATTACTTACAGTGGATTCTCTCGATTGAAAAGAGTCCAAGATCCACATAATCTAATAGTGAAAGAACGATTTTAAAAATGCCCATCAGGGGGCGCCAATGGATAAACAAAAAGGCTACCTTAATTCCAAATGCTGTAACTTTTGATTTTGATCACTAGGAAATTTGATTCGGATACAGCTCACATATAGAGGAACATCATCAATAAAGAATTGTCCTCCTACTTTATTTCTTCTCTGAGTTATTGCATGTCAAATATGAAATATATGTTAAATTTCCCTTGAGCAAACTTTTATCTTTTGTCTTTTTCAGCAGTTTCTCAGTGGGAGAATGTCCAAATTTAATTTAATTAATTTTTTTATTTAAAAATGTAAAAAGTTTCTTTCAAAAAATACCAACCTTTTGACTCTCCTTGCTAGAGATTTGAAGTATGAGTCATTATTTTTGTGCATGTCACTCAGAAAACAAAAATAATTAAAAATGCCTACCTTTGTTCTAAATACTGTAACTCTTTTATTTTTTCATGCAATCACCAAGAAATTTGAGTCAGATACAGCTCACATATAGAGGAACATCATCAAAAAAAGAATGAACCTGCTACCATATTTCCTTCATGAGATATTCCATTTTAAATTAGAAAGATATGTAAATTTTCCCATTTTTTCCACTTTTTTTTTGCTGTTTATTTGCAGTTTCTCAGCATGAGAATGTCCAAATTTAAAAAGAAAAAAATTTTTACTTTCAAACGATACCAACCTTTTGACTCTCCCTGATATATTTTTGGAGTTACGAGTCTTTACTTTTTTGTGTGTCACTCAGAAAAACAAACTCTGAAAATACCCTCAGGGCTTAAGGGTTAAACTAAAGTTGTCTCTCATAATCTTCTCACACAAGTGCTTGTCAATGCGGGCGTCTGTTGTTGTTGCAGTCACCAGTGTTTTGTTGATGATCCGTCTCTTTAGTTTCATTTTGTACTGTGAAAAAATTGGCCAAAATTCAACGCACATGTGACCTGTGTGTGCAAACTACAAAAATAGGCTTACAGTACACGCAAAATAATTTGTTGACGAAATTTGCATAAAACCTGAAGTATATTTTGGGTTTTAGACAGCTGACTTATCAGGCAATGACTCCACAGGCAGCGTTCGGCTGGTCTAGCGGCTGTCAGAGCAGAAAAGAAAGCTGATGTTCTCCGTATGTTTTTCCGTTGTCTCTGGTCACGTTCATATATAAATTTCACAAGCTTATTTTGTCCATTGGATTAAAAGATCTCAAAAAGCCCATAGATTTACCTGCCATAGACCCTCCCATCGAAGAAATCAGGACAGAAGTGGTCGAAAGTGGACACCTGACCTGACCACTTGCAGAATTAATGAAAAAATTTGCTAGATACCTTTGTTATATTTCTATTCCATGGTGGAACTAAGCTTCCATACATCACTGTTGGCATTTGGAGTGTCTCATTGATTCTCTCACACACACACACACACACACACACACACACAGGCATGATTGCTGATGCTGCTGCTCTCTGTGCGTCTCCTGCAGGGCGACCCCAGCTCTCTGATCGATGAAGATGCCGTGTGCTGTATCTGTAATGACGGCGAGTGTCAGAACAGCAACGTCATCCTGTTCTGTGACATGTGTAACCTGGCAGTGCATCAGGAGTGCTACGGCGTTCCCTATATCCCGGAGGGCCAGTGGTTGTGTCGCCGCTGCCTGCAGTCGCCCTCCAGAGCCGTGGACTGCGCCCTCTGCCCCAACAAGGGCGGCGCTTTCAAGCAGACAGACGACGCGCGCTGGGCACATGTAGTGTGTGCACTCTGGATCCCAGAGGTGAGCGTGTCGGTGTTAAACAGATCGATTTATCAAGAAAATGTTTTGCATTGTGACACATTTAGGTTTTGTTTCCCCTTGCACAATGTCCCGCTTTCCTTACAGGTGTGTTTTGCGAATACGGTCTTCCTGGAGCCCATCGACAGCATCGAGCACATTCCTCCTGCCCGCTGGAAGCTGACCTGCTACATCTGCAAACAGCGCGGCTCTGGCGCCTGCATCCAGTGCCACAAAGCCAACTGCTACACCGCCTTCCACGTCACCTGCGCCCAACAGGCCGGCCTCTACATGAAGATGGAGCCTGTGCGTGAAACCGGCGCAAACGGGACTTCATTTAGCGTGCGCAAAACGGCCTACTGTGACATTCACACACCGCCTGGCTCCGCCCGGCCGCTAGGAGGTGTGGGCGGGGCCAGCGTGGGCTCCTCCCACAGCGAGGGCGAGGCAGAGGATGAGGAGGATACTGCAGGTGGCGAGGAGGACGGGAAGGGCTGGAGCTCAGAGCGGGCGAAGAGGGCCAAAGCAAAATCACGGCTGAAGATGAAAAGGGCCAGAAAGATCCTGGCCGAGAGGAGAGCGGCCGCACCGGTGGTGTCAGTGCCGTGTATTCCACCACACAAGTACGCAAGATATTTGCTTTTATCAAAAAATTATTTATTCATAAATCACTTGGAAGGGGTCGACCGATATAACTGCAAAATTTGGAATTGTTTAATCATCGACTTTGTATGTCAAGTTTTTCTGGGACTTAATTGCTTATTAAGAAATGTAATGGTCAAATGAAATGTGCAAAGTGAAGGTATTCTAGAGCACTAGTGATGTTGTTGTCTTCTGGTTTAGGTTGAGTAAGATCACCAGTAACCTGACGGTGCAGAGGAAGAGTCAGTTCATGCAGAGACTGCACAGCTACTGGACGCTGAAGAGGCAGAGCCGCAACGGCGTTCCTCTCCTGCGACGTCTGCAGACGCACCTGCAGTCCCAGCGCAATGCCGAGCCACTCCCCCCCACGGTCAGTACATGCAGGCTCCCCGCAGGGCCTTTAAAATTTGTGTTGTATCAAATTTCATACCTGCAAACTTGTCGCATTATTAAAAACCACAGCGACTTTGTGGTTTACCAGGGTAACCGCTATATTTCTGCTGTTCCGTAAGAGCCACATGCTGTCAGAGAGTGAACTATATAGATGGCAAAAAAACCTAAACCAACTGTCTTGACCTGACTGCATATGCTACAGTACATGGATCTATTCAGATTTACTACACACAGAAATATACACATGACTAGTGTTGTCACGGTACCAAAATTCCAGTAGTCGGTACCGATACCATGAAAATTTTATGGTTCTCGGTACCAATTTCGGTACCACAGCTAAATCTATTGGAACTATTTTACTATTTTATATAGCCTATTTTAAAAACATTAAATATGATTTGGAGTGTGTATGTTTTTGTGTATATATAGGCTACCTCAATTAAATAAATTTTTGAGATTAAAAAAAAAAATGCTCAAACATCCATTGTGTACTGTTGAAAAAACCAGCATATGCTGGTAAGGTAGGTTTTGAAGCTGTATGCTGGTCAAATGCTGGTCCTAAACTGGTCCTGCTGGTCCATGCTAGTCCTAAGCTGGTCCTGGACCAGCATAAACCAGCTCAAACCACCATACCAGCTTCAAAACCTACTTTATCAGCATCAGGGGTAACAGACGTGTATGTTTATTTTAGCTATTCCGTCAGTGAAACAACACTACAGCCTGTAAAACTATGAAATAAATATAGGTAAATAATGGTAACCTAAATAATAAGAAAGTTAAATATTATTTCAAAAAGCATTCGTTTTTATTTCCCACAAAGACGCGTCATAGCCAAAGTCCCGTTATTACTTTGATAGAGTGCTTTGCGCTTTGAGAGGGATGTGGGACACGAGCAGGAAAGAGACCATTTCTCTTTAATAATATCTTCGTTATCTCCTGATGTTACAAACAACTGACACTTGTTGTAAAAGGTGTGAAGAGTGAGTTTTATCCTCCGCAGGGGCAAGACATTCAGGCTATGTTTGATTTAGCGCTGCCAGAGAAAACGAAAGTAAAAATCACTGGTGTGTGAAACGCGCTATACAAATAAACTTGACGCGCCTTAAAAGTCTATTAACAAGCACAAAATCTGTTAAATAGAAATTGACGTGCAAGCAAAAAGGTTTCTGTCCTACGGTGTTTTTTCTAGAATGCGAATAGCCTATAATAGGCCTAAATGCGAACGAAAGAAACGTTATAATCCCCTGCGTGAGTGAAGATTTGGGAAAAGAAACAGACGTTCAGTGGAATAACTAATGGAATATTGTTAAATTCTCTGATAATCAGGTGACCAGATCGTGATTCGGAAAACAGAATAGGAAGCTTAAATGTATGGACTCACGTACCTCTCTCATTCGGCATTAACCAAAATGTTTCCATGGCTGGGAAGTCACATTTAATTGCTAACCTATTATTTCTTCCGTAAGCAAAGCTTCACTCGTGTCATATTCACGTAAAAACTGCCACAGCCCTATCAGTGGGTACCGAATATACCCGGATTCTCGGTACTACCGGTACTACAGAAATGCTGGTATCGTCACATTTTCAAAATTTCAGTACCGACTTGGTACCGAAGTACCGGTACTTTTGACAACACTACACATGACAAATACAAACATTATCCTGACTCTGCATAAATGCAATGTGCGATCAGTGCATCGAGAACGCACATAGATGGTTTGTTTGTGCATCAATATAACAGACTAACGTGTGTTTACTGTACGACTCCTGTACTTCACCGCAATCATCTTTTCTTTGATTACAATCCCCATCCATCAAAACTTTACTAGCGAGACGCTGGTTTGCTTTAGCTAGCTCAGAAATGTAGTTTGCGAATCTTCTGGCCATGATGTAAATTACGTTAATGATGCAGTTTCACATGCTTCAGTAATTTATTTGCGTTATTTGCTTTAAATTATTTTAACACTTTAAGGATATTTTAATTAATCGCACACGTTAACGTTGACAGCAGGCCAAGTGCGTTAGGTAATCACAGAGTGCTGATATACAGGCGTATCGCACGGCTACTCGTGTGATATCATGTTTATACTACAGATTGATGGCAAAAGTGTGTAAATAAATAAGAAATAACAACGGAGTGTCTTTAAAACCCTCTTTTGTGCAGCACTACTTCCTTCCGCCACGGATTCAAATCTCAAGTTGACAGTTTGACCAAGCCTCCGTTACTAACTCTAAAACGTCACTTTAGGACTAGTAACGAAGGAACGTTGAGTCCCTCCATTGAAACTCATTGTATTTTGTGCAGTATTGGAGAGAGAGAGAGATTGCCTGATTCTGATACAACATATAATTCTTCAGGTCGATGTCCATAATATTATATCCGTTACAAAAATCTGTTTGAATGTCTGCTGAGGAAAGCAATCTTTGTGTTTGTCCTTTTTACAGCTAAGGGAATTTTCCATAACATACGGCGCTAAAACAACTTTACAAAAGTCCCTGTTAATTTAAAAGTCTCTTGCGACTGACTCATTCACTCGTAAAGTTTGCTGCCATCTAATGGTGTATTAATGTAACTTTCACTCAATCCATATTATGCACTAATGGACCCTTTGCCAATACCAAATACAACATATTTATATAAAATAATATTTATTGAGCAACAATATTTAAATATTATATTTATAATATGATATTTTATTATAAATGATAGTAGGAAATAAATACAATTGTACAATTCAGTCAAACATACAAAAGCAGTGCTCTACAGGATGTGAGTTAAATATAGCCTTAATATAAAATTATTAAATTTAACATAGCCAATTCGATTTGCTCAGGAACAAGTAATAAATTAACAAGACCAAAGATTGCCTGTTTTATGAACCCAAAATGAATTATATCTCATTTAACCACCAAATCCCTGAAGCACTGGCCGAGATGAAGCTGTTCTCGGCGGGTACTCGAGCACTGAATGACTGCTGACGGTCTGGAGCTCGCATCTCCCAAAACGTCTAAACCAATTGTAAATATATATATTTCAGCCTTTTAACAGTCAAAATTATAAATGATTATGTATATTATATATACTTGAATGAATAAAAGTATATTTTGACTGTCAAAAGGCTGAAATGTGAGGTTTATCATTATACAGAACTTTTTGTTTTTGTCAAAATCTGTTTTTGTTAACTGTAAAGTTGTTTAAATCATCATTTTATGGTTTGGATGTTACAATAAACGTTGCTTTACCCCGTCCATATGGTATGAATTTCATTTGTGCAAAAGGTCTTAAAAAAATCTTATGTTTAATTTTAAAAACTGATACCCTTGACATGACCATGCTGATTGGTTGTGGAGAATACGAGGATGACAGTGCGTGTTTGTGTGTGTTCACACAGAGGGACGGCGAGGAAAAGCACTCGGTGTTGAAGGAGCAGCTGAAAGCGTGGCAGAGACTCCGGCACGACCTGGAACGAGCCCGACTGCTGGTGGAGCTCATCCGCAAGAGAGAGAAGATCAAGAGAGAGGCTGTGAGATTTAGCTCTGTCATCTCATAAAAAAAAGAAAGATATCTATAAACCAGACACTTCAGAAACATGCTCTGATCAACATTTCAGTTTTCAGCAAAAGTCATGAAATCAATATTGATACCACTAACAGCCAGCTTCAACAAACCCTTTAAGTTAACATACCTTTGTTTTTTATGGTTTTAGTTTGAGTTAACTATGATAACCCTGACTTTAATAAGAATTGTCTATTTTGATTTCATGGCAACTTTAAAGTTAGCCATTGACCAGTGAGGCATTTCTACTATGTATTGACACCTCTGTGTCGGTTCAGATCAAGGTGCAGGAGTTGGCGTTAGAGATGCAGTTGACTCCATTCCTGGTGTTGATGCGCAGCACTCTGGAGCAACTGCAGGAGCGAGACACCAGTAACTTCTTCACTGAGCCTGTACCTTTAAGTGAGGTACACTTCACTACACACACACACACACACACACATATTTTTGTCTTGTTTTTTGTGTAGTTGTTCTAAATAAATAAATAACGTGAAGCTGTTTTTGCACTGACTTGCCAACCATTATGTAGTTCTCTGAAAACACCTCTTCTGTGTTCGTGTGTGTCTTCTCCAGGTCCCAGATTACCTGACCACATCGAGCGTCCGATGGATTTCCAGACCATGTGGAAGTGTTTGGAGTCGCACCGCTATCTCAGCTTTGAAGCTTTCGAGGCTGACTTTCTGTTGATCGTCAACAACTGTTTGAAGTACAACGCCAAAGACACTGTTTTCTACCGCGCCGCGCTGCGATTGCGAGAAGCGGGCAGCTCTGTTTTAAGGCAAGCGCGCAGACACGCGGAGAGAATCGGCCTGGATTATGAGACGGGCATGCATCTTCCTCGAGAGCCGAGAGCCCGGATTCACCGCACGAGCGAGAGAGAGATCGAGAAAGAGAACGAGAGCGAGACAAAGAGAGAGACCGAGAGAGATCAGCGTCACTCCTCGATGACGGTGAGTTGACTTTCTCTCTTCTACATTTGATTCATTCATTACTACTGTTAGACCTTACAGCACTGTGTTCTGTTGTATTTATTTGTTCTCATCTCATTACTGACTGGTTTTTGTAAAGGTTAAGCAGCTCCTTTCACTGACTATTTCCAGGTCATGTTTTGTACCTTTTTACACATAAAGTGAATGTCCCGTTCTCTCTCGCTCTCACAGATTTCCTGCCGGACAGTCGGCGGCGTTTGCCTCTGGAGGAGCAGCTGCAGATCCTGCAGGCGCGCTATGATGAGGTCATGTCAGGGAAGCACAGCATCGGCCAGTCGCGGCGAGCCAAAGCCCTGAAGAAAGAGATGACGGTCCTGAAGCGTAAGCTGGCGCACCAGCGCGAGGGCATCTGCGGCCTGGGCGGCCACGAGTCGGGTCTGTCGCTGGAGCGCGGCTCTGTCCTCGCACATCACGCCTCGGGAGGAGCCCGTCACGATGAAGGAGAGAGCAGCAGCCACGAGATCAGTGGGAAAGGTCAGAAAATGCCTCAAATAGCTTTGAACCAACCTCAGATAGCACTTAGACGCGTCCTAACCAGACGTGATGCGTGATGAAAGGCGTCTTTTCCATGGTAATCAGAGTTTGAGCATTATTGAGAATTATTTCTATTTCTGCGACGCCGCAGCTGGAACAACATGCACTACAATTGTGACAATGATATATGTCCCTGCATATATGTGATTAATCAGGATGTCATATAATTATTTTATTAAAAATGAATTGACAACCCTAATTATTATTCAATATTATATTCATTTACTTTACTATAATTATACCTTATGCACTCCTGGAGAGAACATAAATATTTACAAAGAATATAACATTTTTATAATGCTAATTTAAATGCTAATGTTTTCAAGGTTTATAACATTTAATCAGCCATCAACATATGAAAATTAGTCAAACCTTGAAACACCATTGCAAAAATGTAACGAGTGTTTTCAAGTTTTTTTTTCTTCAGAAATGTAATTTAAGTAAAAGTGCAAGTATTGAGATTAAATTGCACTCAAGCAAAGTGCAAATAACTCAAAATAATACTTTAGTAATCAAGTAAATTACACCCCTAGTAACTGTCCCACACAGAACCTATGAAATCCGTTTTATTTTTCCCAAATTCTATTTTTTCCGTTTTAATTTTTCTGGATTCCGGGTTTTTGTTTTTTTTTTCGTTTTAGTTTTTTGGACTCCACTTTAATGGTTAAACTAAATTTTAGTAATCAACAAAAAATTTAGGGCCCTATGATAAACATTTTATTCTTTCCCCTCAAATTGTTTTTTATTTTTAACAAATTCTGTTTTCTGTTTTAACATTTCTGGATTCCAATTTAATGGTTTCATTACATTTTAATAATCAAAAAGCATGTCTAATTAATTGAATTCTTAAAAACAACAATTTATTAATTAAAAAATGTATTTTTAATGAAATGTTTTGTTTTTTCCATAAATTCTGTTTTTCCGGCAATCAAATGAACGCATACCATTTAATTTATCTTTTAATCATGGAATTAAACTTTTTTTTGTCAAACAATGTGCTGCACAACAGAGCTTTACTGTAAAAAATTAAAACATGGAAGAAAAACTGAGATAATTCCTTTAAAATATAGTTTTAATAATTTATTATTAAATTTATTTAAATTCTACTGTACAACCCTGTGTTTCTTTCAAGTTAAATCAAACTTTTATTTTGACAGATTGCCTAGAGCTTTGAGTTTCTCTGTGTTTATGATGATAGTTTTCTCAAACGAAGCGGTTAAATGTTCAGAGAGGCTCTGGAGATGAATTTCATGCATTCATTTCCTCATATAATGAGGCGACAGAGGATGAAAACATCGCAAGCATCGCACATGCTTCAGTGTCTGTGTCTGTGAGGTAAATGAAACTGCACACTTCTGCGTCATTCATTTCAGAGGCATGCAGGATTCATATTTAAAAAGTCTTTTTGCGGTTTAATATTCACGGACACTAGTCTATGTCACGATTTGACCTGCTTGGGTCAAATTTGGGTCGATTTGACCTGCTTTTTATTCATTCATCAAAAATGTGACAAATTCCGTGACATTCCGTGTTATATTCTAAATTCTGTTTTTATGACTGGATTCCGCGATTCCGTCCGCTTTTTCTGCATCGCGGAAATCATAGGGCCCTACAGACCACACCGTTTACTGTCACATTATTTCACATGTGAAATCAATCACCCTACGAAGGTTTTGTTCTTTTTAAAATGGACTAATAACCCGGCTTGTCTTTGTCTCCGTAGATCTGAGCACGTCGTCTTCTGCGCTGGCCCCTGAGGTCGGCCGGCGCACCTCTGTCCTCTTCTCCAAGAAAAACCCTAAAGCCGCCGGACCTCCCAAGCGCCCCGGTCGACCCCCGAAGAACCGCGAAAGCCTGCACGGGCCGGGAGTGTTGAGCTCCAGTGCCATCGGCCCACCGCAGCTTCCCTCGCTCACCCCGTCACGCAAGAGACCCCACAGTCCTCAGTCCAGCTCCAGCTCGGAGTCCGACAGCGAACACGATCACCTCATACTGGGTACGTCTGCGGCTCCGACCTCTGTTACACACCACATAGTGAGCTGCATTGATGCACACAGTGTCTACAGAAGCGCTCCTCATATGAAGTGTAGAATTGATTCTGATGATAGCATGTTGCCAAACCATACTCTACTAAACATCTTATACACAGCAAACACAAATAATGAACAGCAATGTCCATATTCAATTAGATTTAACTATTTTTAATGAAAATGAAATGAGTTTTCTTAAACCGCATTTACACTGCAGGTCTTGATGCCCAATTCTGATTTGTTGATTATATCTGATTCTAAAATACCCCTTATATTTCTATATGATATGGTTAAGCAATATCATGTGAGTAAGTGTGCTGTTATATTTATAAGGTAATATTTTTTGTTACATTTTAGGCACAATATTCTGTTTTTGCATTCTATTTCACCAACAAAACCGCAACAGCACTGTCGTGCATCTCTTAGTAACACACAGCTGTGTTTCATTTCCAAATGAATCAGCTGTTTGAACGAATCAATGATTCAGTGATCCATTCATAAAGATGTTAGTTGCACCTGAAATAGCATACTCTTAATTACTTCACAGTCGTTAAGAAAGTACTTTCTATATAGTATGAATGTGTGCAGTACGAAGGTAATCTGGACATACTACATCCACCAATGTTGTCATGATCATGTGACCTACCAGCATCAGTTGCATCGCTTCACTGCCATTCATAAATCCTCTCCTGTGGCCTCATGGGATAGTAAAGTGTCCATCAGATGCACACTTCAGAATCCCGCCAGAGGTAGTAGGTCATCTGGGTAATTTTTGTCAGCTCTTTTATGAGTGCTGTGAATTCAGACATACTTCTTTTGTCACATACTTTTTTTCTATATAGTAGGGAAGTATGAGATTTCAGATGCAGCCAGTCACTTGCTTCGTTCCTGAACGAATCAACCAATTGAATGATTCAGTGACTCACTCATTAAAGGGTTAGTTCACCCAAAAATGAAAATTCTGTCATTAATTACTCATGTCGTTCCAAAACTGTAAGACCTTCGTTCATCTTCAGAACACAAATTAAGATATTTTTGATGAAATCCGATGGCTCAGTGAGGCCTGCATCACCAGCAAATTCCTCAAGATCCATAAAGACATATTTAAATCAGTTCATGTGAGTACAGTGGTTCAACCTTAATATTATAAAGCGACGAGAATATTTTTGTGCGCCAAAAAAAAAACCAAAATAACGACTTTTAAACAATATCTAGTGATGGCCAATTTCAAAACACTGCATCATGAAGCTTCAAAGCTTTATGAATCAAATCAGCGGTTCGGAGCACCAAAGTCACATGATTTCAGCAGTTTGGCGGTTTGATACGCGATCAGAATCACTGATTCGACGCAAAAGATTCATAACGCTCTGAAGCAGTGTTTTGAAATCAGCCCATCACTAGATATTGTTAAAAAGTCGTTTTTTTTTTTTTGTTTTTTTTTTTGATGCACAAAAAGTATTCTAGCCGCTTTATAATATTAAGGTTGAACCACTGCAGTCACATGATCTGATTTAAATATGTCTTTAGTAGCTTTCTGGGCATTGAAAAAGTGAGTGTCATTGCTGGCTATGCAGGCCTCACTGAGCCATCAGATTTCATCAAAAATATCTTAATTTGTGTTCAGAAGATGAACGAAGGTCTTATGGCTGTAGAACGACATGAGGGTGAGTAAATAATGACAATTTTTTTTTTTTTTTTTGGGTGAACTAACCCTTCTTTCTGGTGAAATCTGTAAGATTTCTGGGTCCCACTTTATATTATGTGACATTAACTACTATGTACTTACATCAAAAAAATAAGTACAATGTACTTATGGGGTTCATATTGAATTGCAAAACACTTTTGCTGCTATTGAGGAGGATACGGGTAAGGTTAGAGATAGGTTTGGTGGTACGGGTAGGTTTAACGGTATGGGTAAGGTGTAAGGATGGGTCAACAGTGTAATTATAAATGAAATTACAGAAATTAATTACAGATTTAATTACATGCAGGTGTTTTTAAAATATAAGTACAATGTAAAAACAGGTATACACAATAAGTGCATTGTATCAATGATTAGGCTAATTTAAATAGTAGTTAAGGCCACTTAATATAAAGTGGGACTGTTTTCTGTCCCTCCATTAACAGTTACGCAACTGAAACTTTGAAGATTCAAAAAGTTCATGAAGAGATTGTAAAACTAATCTATATGAATTTAACTGTTTAGTCTAAATTTTGATGAACAGATGCAAATGCATAATGCAAATTAGTTACAAACCTACGTAGGAAGTAAGACTGGAATTGGTGAGAAACGATTCTTTCTTTTAGGAGACAATAACTTTATTTGTCATGCACTTTCATCTTTAAAACATTGCAGACCTTTTACATTCACAAACAGCTTTAATACACACTACATCAGAAAAAGCCAAATAGGGGCACTTTAATGAAAATGTTTGTTTCTGTCACTGATGTCGTCTGACCAGCACACAGAATATGAAACGCTTTGGGAGTCAGCTGACACGACAGGCTGAAACCAGCCAAGACACCAGTACAAAACTCACTCAAAAAGCAAAATATTGTCCAATTATTATCGACAAAATCATTTTTCACTCCTAAACAAAATCATCAGTTTCTCCCAGTCAGTGGTCCGTCTCTGTTCAATCACTGACTTCAGTTGGATCAGATCGCCAGCTAAAATTCACATATGAAGGATAAATATCAGTTAGATGTGAGTTCAAGTCAGGTCCACAATTCAGTGTAAACATGTTTAGGGCTCAGTAAATCTGTGATCCATGATATTATCTGTTATTTCAGTTACGCTGCAGCGTCTCAAATCTCCACATTATCTGATGACAGTTTGTTTCAGCAGAATTCATCATTTGTTTTGCTGCTGAGAGCCTTCATTGAATCCTGCGGTTTTAACTGGATATGTCAACGTTTCTATCATCGCTACTCATATTCACACACTGACTATGAAGAAACTCCCACACTTCTCTGTGAGTCAGATGTTTTCTGTAAAGAGGCTTGAATGCTGGGAAGTCCCCACCACCGGACGACTCACGAAGACACAAGGATCCGAAAACAAAGCCGTTGGTGTTGTTTTCTTTTTCCGTGGAATACCAAGAAATTGTGATCCTCATGCGGCTCTTTTCTATATGGCGGCTATATGACACTGATGCAATCGATTTTTAACCCTGTCATTCATATGCATCACTTAACCACGGCAGTGACACGCATCACCAAATAGTAATTAGGCTTGACGTAAAGTATATAACACTAGATGACACCAAATTTGACTTGACTGGATATAAACTGACATATGGAGAATGTGAAGATTCCTCAGAAACTCACTGTTTTTCCCTGTGGAAATGAGCTCAGGCAAACACGTCAGTGTAACGGAGTTTGTTTCTTCTTCTGCGCTCCTCTCAGATCTTCACAGTAATGGTTTCGGTGGAAGCGGTCAGCCGAAGACGGAGAGTTTTCTGGTGTACAGGAACGAACGCAGTCTGCCACGCTCCAGCTCCGACTCGGAGTCCACCAGCAGCAGCAGCAGCAGCGCTGCGTCCGACCGGACCAGGTACACACACTCACACACACTCTCTCACACACACTCACACACCACACACACTCACAGTCATGGCTGTGGTTTTTCTCCTGGCAGCACCACTCCCTCTAAACAGGGTCGTGGGAAGGCCTCGTTCTCACGCTCTGCGTTTCAGGAGGACAGCAGCGAGGAGACGTCCGGCACGGAGAACGACTCCTACTCCATGGGAGGATCCCGAGGAGTGTCTCACTGTGAGTGCAGCAGTCACACACACATTAGATATGTGCGCTGTTCTTGTCCTGACCCCTGTGTGTGTGTGTGTGTGTGTGTGTGTGCAGTGGTTCGAGGCAGGGGCCGATCGGGATGCTGGATGAGTTCAGATGACTACAGCTCTTTGGATGCTCTCGATCTGGTGTGGGCCAAGTGCAGAGGATACCCATCATACCCGGCTCTGGTGAGTGTCACACCTAACGCAGACTTGAAGGCACAGCTTTCACTACATTTTTATTTGCGCTTTATGAAACCTGCCAAAACATGTTTGGGTTATATTTGATCACTAAACCATAAGACAGAAGGAAGAAATTGTTTTGCATGTATTTTGAAGCATTAAAGGTAAAGTATGTAGTTTCTGTGGCACTAGCAGAATTATGAAAACGCAGCATATTTTGCAAAAAGTCCCTTTTGCGTGTCACGCCTCCCACAACTCAAATATCACAAACACAGCTCTTATGGGTGCTTGTGAAGACATGTCTCAACAGGTACAGTAGTCACACCCCAAACTCTCAGCCTGCCACAGTAGCCACGCCCCAAACTCTTAACCTGATGCAGTAGCCACGCCCCAAATCTCTCAGCCTGCCACAGTAGCCACGCCCCAAACTCTTAACCTGATGCAGTAGCCACGCCCCAAATCTCTCAGCCTGCCACAGTAGCCACGCCCCAAACTCTTAACCTGATGCAGTAGCCACGCCCCAAATCTCTCAGCCTGCCACAGTAGCCACGCCCCAAACTCTTAAGTAGCCACGCCCCAAAACAGTAGCCACGCCCCAAACTCTTAACCTGATGCAGTAGCCACGCCCCAAATCTCTCAGCCTGCCACAGTAGCCACGCCCCAAACTCTTAACCTGATGCAGTAGCCACGCCTCAAATCCCTCTGCCTGCCACAGTAGCCACGCCCCAATCTCTCTGCCTGCCACAGTAGCCCCGCCTCAAACTCTCAACTCGCCACAGTAGCCACACCCCAAACTCTTAACCTGATGCAGTAGCCACTCCCAAATTTCTCTGCCTGCTACAGTAGCCCCGCCTCAAACTCTCAACCAGCCACAGTAGCCCCGCCTCAAATCTCTCCGCCTCCTACAGTAGCAACACCCCAATCTCTCGCTATAGGCTGAGCTAATAGTGATTGACAGATTTTAGAGGACTATACAATACTGTAACACTCTCTCATTGTTTTGATGGTGTCTGGGCGGCTCATTGTTTACAGCTTTGGGAGAGAGAAGCCCATAAATGACATACTAATAGTAGTCAGTGAACAATAAACTAGGTTAAGAGAATGCATTTTAACGTTTTAAAAAAATCTTACATCACCTTTAATATTTGTTTTTATGCCATGATGGATTCGCCATTGTGATTAAACAGCAACAATTCTGTTTTCTTCTTTATTGAGCATTACAAACACTCTCTCTCTTTCTCTCTCTCTCTCTCTCTCTCTATCTGATATTAGTAGCTCTTGCCAATAAATGAAATAAAGTTGTAAAATGTCAGCTGTCTTTATAAACTGCTACTTAGAGAGACGGTTAGAATAAAGGGCTGATCAAACAGGCAAAGAAAACACTGCAGCAGCACACAGGGATTTCATGACCCTGAAACCTTATTTATAGAATCAGTGAATGAAGTAATATGCCAGCTTAAAGGGTTAGTTCACCCAAAAATGAAAATAATGTCATTAATTACTCTCCCTCATGTCATTCCTCACCCGTAAGACCTTCATTCATCTTCAGAACACAAGATATTTTTGATGAAATCCGATGGGCTTGAGCATAGTTTACTTTCCCTCTAAGATCCCAAAAACCTATTTAAATCAGAGATTTCAATATTATATTTGGCAAATATTTTTGTGGATGATTTTAGTGTGGCCGCTTGAAAACATGCGAGGAAGCTTGGAGCTTATGAACTTTTGTGTCATGCACAAGTTAAATTCACAACTTAACAGTTATTAAAGGCGAGAGTTCAGCAGAAGGTGCAGTTGCTGTGTGTGTCCAGCAGAGGGCGGCTTCATGCCACTTTTCTCATTATGAAACGTGTCATATCCTTCCCTCAGATCATTGATCCCAAGATGCCTCGAGAGGGCGTGTTCCACCGGGGCGTCCCGATCCCAGTCCCGCCTCTGGAGGTGCTGAAGCTGGGAGAGCAGATGACGCAGGAGGCTCGGGAACATCTCTTCCTCGTGCTCTTCTTCGACAACAAGAGGACCTGGTTAGTCACACGCTGCTGCTCTTCCTCATGCGCCTGTGCTTTGATAGGACAGAGAACACAAGTGTCTCTGCTTAGATGTGTGAGTCATATGTTTAAGAGTATGCAGTCTTGGAGAGCAGAAGAGACTCATTAAACATTAAAAAGTCTTGCCGACCCCAAACTTTTAATGGTAGTCTATATAAAATACATTGTAAATATTTGCTAACATTATTATTATTGTGTTTTGCTTCAGTTCTTTAAGTAATTGAATTGAGGTGACTGTATTTTGCAGTGTAATAACTCAAATATATTTTGTTCCAGTGACAGTGGAAACTGCACTGCAGAAAACACAGTGATTTCGGTCCATGTTTTGATGAGAGAAATGTTCCACATGCGTCGCAGTGTAGAGTTGTGTAGAAACCTCTGTTGGTAATTTTCCATGGTTAGACATGTAGGTCGTGTCAGATGTTTTCTGTCTTTGATTTGAATCCGCTCGTCACTTACATCAGTTTGTTTGTTCAGTAACACTTTACAGTAAGTTTCATTTATTAACATTAGTTAACATCAACTAACGATGAACAGTACTTCTAAAGCATTTATTACATTTAGCTGATATTCATTTAAAGATTTACTAATACATTATTCAAATCAAAAGTTGATATTAATATTGTTTAATGGACCTGCGCTGACATGAACTAACAATCAACAGCTGTTTTTTTTATTAAATAATGTTAACAAAGATTAATAAATAGTATAACACATTTTTTTTGATCATTGTAAATGTTTAATGCAATCATTTGAAAACATTACATCATTTTATATATTTTACAACTAAGTGCATTTTGCTATAATTAGGGTCATACCGTGTCGAATCAAACAAATTTCAGAAACTTCCCCCAGCTAAAATGTTTGATATTGTAATTTTTTTTTTTGAAGAAAAACTAACATACAGTACAGTCCAAAAGTTTGGAACCACTAAGATTTTTAATGTTTTTAAAAGAAGTTTCGTCTGCTCACCAAGGCTACATTTATTTAATTAAAAATACAGTAAAAACAGTAATATTGTGAAATATTATTACAATTTAAAATAACTGTGTACTGTTTAAATATATTTGACAAAGTAATTTATTCCTGTGATGAAAGCTGAATTTTCAGCATCATTACTCCAGTCTTCAGTGTCACATGATCCTTCAGAAATCATTCTAATATGCTGATTTGCTGCTCAATAAACATTTATGACTTTTTTTTCAGGATTCCTTGATGAATAGAAAGTTCAAAAGAACAGCATTTATCTGAAATACAAAGCTTTTTTAACATTTTACACTACTGTTCAAAAGTTTGGGGTCAGTAAGAATTTTTATTTGTATTTTTTTGAAAAGAAATTAAAGAAATGAATACTTTTATTCAGCAAGGATGCATTAAATCAATCAAAAGTGGCAGTAAAGACATTTATAATGTTACAAAAGATTAGATTTCAGATAAACACTGTTCTTTTGAACTTTCTATTCATCAAATAATCCTGAAAAAAAATATTGTACACAAATATTTTGTACAATTGTACACATTAAATGTTTCTTGAGCAGCAGATCAGCATATTAGAATGATTTCTGAAGGATCATGTGACACTGAAGACTGGAGTAATGATGCTGAAAATTCAGCTTTGCCAACACAAGAATAAATTACTTTGTGAAATATATTCAAATAGAAAACAGTTATTTTAAATTGTAATAATATTTCACAATATTACTGTTTTTACTGTATTTTTAATTAAATAAATGTAGCCTTGGTGAGCAGACGAAACTTCTTTTAAAAACATTAAAAATCTTAGTGGTTCCAAACTTTTGGACTGTACTGTAAATAGTGATGAAAGCCAAATATTAAAATTACAGAAATGTAAAAATGATTTAAGAAAGATGGCAGCATCATTATTTTATTTTTACACAGAGGTCTATTAGTAAAATCTGTTGACTTTAGCAATCTTTGTTTCATTATATGCCAACAGTGACAGTTCAAAAATGGCAAAAAGCTCTTCTTGTGTTTTTTTGCCTCAAGTTTGCATGCCTGTAACTCAAGAAGTATTAAAGATATCTCAATATCCTTTTAGATTCTAGTTCTAAAACAAACTTTACTTTTGAAATCATCATTTTAAAGGCTTTCGATGGTTCAATCCCAGAGATATGGAGATCTAAATGCGGTTCCATGAGAAAATTGTTGAATTTTTGCATTTTCAATGGCTAAAAACCAAACTTATTGATAGTTATTGTGTTTAAATAAGAATGTCTGAAGAACAAATAATGCTGAAATTAGAGATGTAGCTTGTTTCCCTCTATCAAAACATTTGCAATTTTAAGAATATTTCGGTGCCAAAAATACACTGAAATGTTAAAGTTGAGGCACATTAAGTTGCTCTCAATAGTTTATTTATAAAATTCTATATTTTAATCAGTTTCAGGGACGTTTGGAAGAAGGAATTTTGTTCATTTCAACTAGATCTGGAGCTACCAAGAGTTAATAGAGCTGAGGAGAGCAGCCACACTGCCATAAGACGCATGAAACGTAGATCTGTCTGTTATTGGTATCTCCAGAAAGGTTTAAGAAGCAGAATTTAAAAGGATATTAAGATATCTTTAATACTTCTTGAGTTAAAGTCATGCAAACTTTGGAAAAAAACACAAGTGCTTTTTCTCATTTTTGAACTGTCACTGTTGGCATATAATGAATCAAAGATTGATAAAGTCAACAGATTTCACTAATATACTGACCAATCTCTGTGTGAAAATAAAATAATGATGCTTCCATCTTTCTAAAGTCATTTTTACACTCCTCTAATTTGGTGAAAATCTAATGTGAAAATTGACATTTTGACCCTCCTATGCAAAATTACTCCGTAAATATACATCTATGACATTTACTATTTTGGCTTTCATCATTATTAATGTATTTCTTTCACCAGAAAAAAAAAAATGTATCAAAATTAGAAATTGGAGCCGGGTGACTTGACACGAACTGACCCTGTACGCTCTCATTCTCATTACTGTAATGTTTTCTTGTGTAATTAATGGTCACACAATCATTACTGTAGCTCAGGC
Source organism: Culter alburnus (assembly GCA_028476615.1). NCBI lineage: Eukaryota > Metazoa > Chordata > Actinopteri > Cypriniformes > Xenocyprididae > Culter > Culter alburnus. The sequence continues at coordinate 443,355 of JAOTNS010002789.1, read as the reverse complement.
ATTTCCTTAAATCATCATTGTTGATGTAGGCAGGGGTTAATGAGTTTAAAAACAATCAGTGCAAAAACTCTTAATGCGCTTTGTCATTAAAAGAGGCTCTGTAATGAGAGTTGATGTTGATCTGCTTTAAACTTCTCATGAGAGACGTGAACCCGTCAGCATCTCTGAACATCCGCTGCAGGCAAACAGAGAAATAGGCCAGAGGAAATGAACATGAAAATGCTGAGAAAAGAGAACCTGACACAAGACACTAAATGAGTGTGGTGTGTGTGTGTGTGTGTGTGTGTGTGTGTGTGTGGTGTAGGCAATGGCTGCCACGCTCCAAACTGGTTCCTCTGGGCGTCAATCAGGATCTGGACAAAGAGAAGATGCTGGAAGGCAGAAAGTCGAACATCAGGAAGTCGGTTCAGGTGGCGTATCACCGCGCCATGCAGCACCGCAACAAAGTCCAGGGCGACCCCAGCAGCGACACCAGCGACAGCGACTGAACGCACACGGGTCACGACTGAAACACACTCTAATCTCTACTCTGGTGCTAAAGTGCTTCACGTGTCATCAGGACGAGTGTTTTAATGTTAGATGTGGCTGTGTGTGACTTCTCCCAGGTGCAGTCATGGACACACAGTCCGTTTACCTCACACTACAGCCAGTATTCAAGATTTGATCAAAACACTTTTTCTCAGACCTCTGCGTATGGCAGAAAAAACTGCGATTCTAAAATGCGAATGAAACCGCAACCCCAAGCACTGCAAAAAAAGATGTTCTTCCTCAGTGTTTCTGTCTTGTTTTCCATCTAAACATTCTTAAATCAAGATGCATTTACTGGAGAAGAGAAATGACTGGAGATATTAAGGCTAAAATTGTCAAAATTAAGTTTATGGTTAAAATAGGAACAAATATCTGCTGGTGGGCTCAGAAAAATAAACTTAATTCAGAGGGATTTTTTTTAGTTAAATTTGACACATTTTTCAAAAAACAAGACTTAATATCTTCAGTCATTTTGCTTCTCCAGTAAATGTATCTTGATTTAAGAATGTTCAGATGGAAAGCCAGACAGAAATACTGAGGAAGAACATCATTTTTTCAGTGAATTTAGCACACCTGAACTGTGATCTGCTGTCGAGAATTCATGTAAATGTTGGTAAATGAGGCTGACATGAAGAGCATGCTACACATTTATGGAGAGGATGCAGAAAAGTCAAATGTGGTAATGTATTTATTTGTTCTTCCAAACGCCCCTGATCATCCCATGAAGTCCCCACACACCCTCAGCTCGTGAAATGGTGAATCTGTCGGTGTTTGTTGTGTAAATCTCTTGTGCTCTGTATTTTCATTGAGAATGAATGAAAGAATCCATGACTAACTGTTGTCTGATCATGTGCCAGTTCTGTCACTGTAGATCTTTTATATATATATAAATAATACATGCGATAGACTTTAATAAAAAAAGGTTTGAGTTTTGTACATCGGTTTCTTTTTTGGAAGAAGAATTGATGAGAATATGTAGAAATGAGAGCGCTCAAATCTGTGATGATGATTAATAACGTAACAGGTTACTCAAGTAATCTGAATGCGCTTTACTTGCCGAGGACTTTGTTGTGGTTTCCAGGAGCTCTGGGTACATGTGTATATACAACACGAGAGAATAGAAAGAACATTTAAATAAGTGAGATTAAGAAAAATTTAATTTAAAAAGAAAGTAATATACATCTAGATCAGAAGATGTGTACGTTATGAACTGTATACAACTGTATTAAAAAAAAAAAATGCATCTATCGATTGCCTATATCTCAGGTGGCATAAACGCATAAGAGTACTGAATCATAAAAACGGATATTAATTGGATTGCTATTTAAGGTGGAGATAGCCTGGGGGAAAAACTGCTTTTACACCTAGATGATCTCGTGCACAGAGATCTGTAGCGTCAAGTGCAAACAGACTGTGGTCTGTGATGATGTTACCTGCTTGTTTCTTCACTCAAGTCCGGAAGGTTGGGCAGGCTCCAGTGCTGATGTGAGTTTCCCAGCCTCACTAGCTGCTGCCTACCGGTCAGGACGCTGGTGATCCACTGACAGATGGAGGAGGCACAGAGAGCTGGGTTAGTTTAGTCAGTAGGATATCTGGGATGATGGTGTTGAAGTCCACAAATAAGATCCTTGCATAAGGCCCTGGTTTGTCCAGATGTTGCAGGATGTAATGCAGACCCATGTTTGACTGCAGCATCCATGGATCTGTTTGCATGATAAGAGGACAGAGGAGGACATAATTTAATGTTTTGAAGAGTTTTTGCATGTTCATCTTGTTGTGGAAAAATTAAGTTTTGTCATGGCAGAAAAAGAGGAGGGCAAAGACATACATAATGAAGTTCAATTCAATTCACATTTATTTGTATAGCACTTTTCATGATGCATATCAATTCAAAGCAGCTTTACAGAGAATGCATGTCAACATTACAATTTAAAGAATGCAGTTAGCAAATAATGTAATAATTTAATTTACAATCACTGTTAGCAGTTTAACTGAAGGTAGAAGCAATGAGTTCCTGGAAAAATGAATTACATATTAACAATAATTAGGATATATAGAAATTTGGGAATGTGCATGTTGATCCAGATGTTGCGTCATCTGAAGTCTTAAGAGGCTGGATCCAAACTGAAGCTGATGAACTCTCTAGTCAAAACAGAAAAGCAGAATAATTAGCGTAGCTGCTGTTCATAACATTAAGCAAAGATAGTCATGTGCAATTGATCTGGTATGAGATGCATTATGTGAACGCTTGGCTAAAGAGATGCGTCTTTAATCTAGATTTAAACTGGGTGAGTGAGTCTGAGCCCTGAACATTATCAGGAAGGCTATTCCAGAGTTTAGGAGCCAAATGTGAAAACGCTCTCCCTCCTTTAGTGGACTTAGATATCCTAGGTACAACCAGAAGTCCAGAGTTTTGTGATCTTAAGGAGCGTGAAGGATTGTAGGGTGATAGAAGATCAGTTAAGTACACAGGAGCTAAACCATTTAGAGCCTTATAGGTCAGTAGCAATACTTTATAATCGATAGAGATGATAAAATTGGTGTTATATGATCATATTTTCTTGACCTGGTAAGAACTCTAGCAGCTGCATTTTGTACTAATTGTAGCTTGTTTATTGAGGAAGCAGGACAACCAGCTAATAATGCATTACAGTAATCTAGTCGAGACGTCATGAAGGCGTGAACTAACTTTTCTGCATCAGAAATAGATAACATATTCCGTATCTTAGCAATGTTTCTGATTCATTTTCACTGTTTGGTCTGGTGCTCACACAGAACATCGGATAACCAGGGGTGTCATGTTTTTAGAGCAGAGAATAAAGTGTCTGAGTTCCCCCGGCCAGCGACTCGGCTGTGTTCAAACTCACGATCCTTCTCAAAGTGAGCGAGTGGCCACTCATCTCATCATTGAATGGCCTGCTCTCCAGAATGCCACCGATCAGAAGAGGAATGTTTATGACGATAAACTCCTAGACCTAGGAAACAGCTCCTTCCCGTCCTCCCAGACTGTGCAAAGCACACGAGACATTACTGGGGAGACCCACGTGATTGTAAGCATGGCCTTGTGGGACTAGACGTTAAGGATATGGCAGCTTGTAGAATGGGCCAGACACCTCAACCCTTCTCAGGGAGATCTGCTGGACTCCAATAAAATGAACAGTTTATCAGCCTTCATTTTCCAAACTTCCTACTAGGCTTTTGCTCTTTCGGTATGAGCTCTGAATGTTTCCTTCCACCTCTCAGCCTACCAGGCCAAGCTGATGGTGGATATGAGTAAACATCTGGAGATAGGCTCCCCATCACCTACGCTTTGAAAGGAGATTGTGACCTTGCTCTTTGCAATGCCCTCCAGGTTGTCCAAGCCGGCGGCTGCTGTTTGGCCCTTTCTGAACATGCTCTTTGGCATAATGCCTGACAGTGAGAAAAGGTGTAGCAGGAGCCCCAGTGGAACCTGACAAGGCTCTTTTTGACCCTGCTGTCGCCCTCACACAACAGCGTTGTGATGATAAGGAGAATGAGGACCTGATTTTCACTTTCAGGGGTTTCTGGGTCCAGGTTTCTGGGCTGCCAGCCCACTGGACACAATTTTGATATTTGTGAGAACTTGAAGAAGAGGAAGTTCTCAACCCAGAGGCCCCTAACTCAGTTTGGACAAACCACCTCTTACACACTCAAATAAAGGTTCAGACCCCCCAAAAAAACCCACAAACACTGAGAGCAAATACTCTACAGAGAACTGTTACTTCTCTGAAATCCCCCATGTTGCCCCTTAGCCACCCAGTAGGGCAGAACAGTGAGTGGTTTGTGGCCAAGCACACTTCACTCAGCCCATATAAATCATTTGGAGCTCCTCACTGTGTGCAAAGCTCTGAAATATTTTCTGCCCGGGGCATCATGTGCTGGTATGCTGCAACAATATTACAGCTGTAGCACATATCAACCGGCAAGGAGGAATGCACTCCTCCAAGCTTTATGCTCTAGCTCGCAAGCTTGTAGCATAGAGTAGGCATCACTTTCTGTTATTGCATGGAACCCATGTCCCAGGCACTCTGAACAGGGGCGCAGAACTTTTATCGAGGGGGGGACCAACTCTATGGAGATTAGCACCTCCAACCCCAGGTAGTCAGTCTGCTGTGGGGGAGATTCGGCCAGGTAGCCATTGATCTCTTTGCCTCGCTTTGCCCATTGTCCTATGTTCTTCTCCCTCCGGGACTCTCTGTTCATTCCTCGTGCACTAAATTTTCTCTCAGTGGAGATTTCTCTCAGGCCTAACCAATGCTTCACATGTGAAGTAATGGAGGTTTCCTCTTTTCACCCACCCACTTTCTCCTCTACGGAGGACCAGAGGTTGAATTTTCTGTGTTCTGTACATGCCTTACAGGTTTACATGGACAAGAACAACTCTTTCAGGGGGAATGACCATTTTTTATTTCCTGGTCCACCCCGCACACAGGGATTCACATCACAACAGCTCTCTCATCGGCTTGTGGAAGCTATATCTTTGACATATGAATCTAAGGGAGTGCAGCCTCCTGGGGGCATCAGAGCACACTCCACTAGCGGCATGGCTCCCTCTTCGGCTCTGTTTAGGAGAATCTCATTGCAAGACATTTGTTCCGCAAGTTGGGCTTCCTTTCACACATTTGTCAGATACGGCTTGATGTTACCAACACTGCTAGATCATTCTGTCCTGGGAGGTGGGATTTCCATAGCCTCATGCTCTAGCCCCTACTCCTCTTTGAGCCTGAGCTGTCAAGCTTTGCTCATTTCATGTCACCAAGCAGTTTCCATACCCTTGCCTGGCACTATTCTAATTTTGCATGCTTTGCCAGGTTTCATTATGTATGGATATTACTACTTCCCATCTACATCTCTGCCCATGTAGCACACCCACCTTTGTGAGGTGTTACCAGGCTCATTATTGTGGGATGCGTCAAGCACCTCCTTTACAGGTGATCGTCCTCTGGATTGTATTGGGCAACTAGGGAGTTGTCCATATCTCCTATAGGTGGATTTCGAACACGGCATGATGAAAGAGAGCAATAGGTTACTGTTGTACCCCCAGTTTTCTGAAACATGGAGTGGAGAGATTCATCATGCTGCACAAGAAGCAAATATGTTCACTGAGGAAAGGTAGTGCGTGCAGCTCCTTTATACACTCAGGTAAGCGGCTGCCCCTTATCTGTCCTTGGGCATGTGCTCCTGTCTGTCAAGCTAGACTTGGTGCAATTGGATGCTTCTACAGATGTCGGAGGTGTATGCCCTACTCATAGGTGGATCTTTTTACTCTGTTTTAAAGAACCGGGGTTATGACAGTGACCTATTCTTTCCATCCAAAGTTGTTTGAATTTTAAATTTTAAATTATGCAGAGAATTGTAATAATGCATAAAACATTTGCAAATAAAGCACAATTTCCATTCCATGTGTTCAAGAGAACAAAATCATCACTTCCTGGGAAATTGGTGCAAATCATCAGTGATGAAAATGAAAGTTGCTGCAATCAGGGGAAAAAAACTGTGGTCCTTTTTCCTCCATCATAAATGACAGACAAAATGTTTTCTTGCGTTCAGATGCTGGTGTTTGGGAACACAATCATGTGAGACGCTTCTGGAGGAATTAAACCAAATCATTCTCATGACAGACTTTGATTCAGACGTTTCAGAACCACCAAACCAACATTTGAGATGCTGTGATGTGATTGGTCCACTGGTTAGTCCACTTATCCAATCACAGCCTCTGCTGAGGGAAAGTCACATGAAGGTTTTGAGGGATTTATTCAGTAAATGTGTTTCCATCGTAGTTTATGTGCATGTCTTTTTATTGGATAAAAAAGTATCCTCCTCAATTGAGTGCATAATTTTTTTTTTATGCACATTTTTACAATTAACGCTTATTTTGTCATTTCCATCCAGCGTTTTTTTTATGAGAGAAACAAAAATTTGCATAAAATAGGTGGTTCTGGTGATTTTTTGCCGCACAGAATGTTTGCTAAATTCACTGTACCACACACTTCTCCTCAACAAGCCGCAAGATTTGAGGTAATAATCATTACGAGTTACTTATATGCTAATACTTCCGGATTGAGCAATAGTGATCGCAGTGCTCGCAAACACCGCTAAAAATAGTGGAAAACAGCGTCTTCATGTTAGAACAGTGAATAACAGTAATGAGAGAAATAAATAGGAGGAGACGAAGTAGAACTCGTTTTTGACACACACCCCTGTCAGACAGGTTATTCAGATTGTCTTTCACACCTGTTCTTCTCAGAAACCTCACACACCCTCAGGCACCTGAGTGAAACACAAGCTCTGTGTGTCTTGTCTGTTCGTGTGTTTACATTCCTCAAGAATTATGGTGGTGATTTGTTCTAAACCATTAACCCTGAGTAAACGGCAGTTACCATCTGAACTGCTTAACATACAGACTCCATCAACTCTTACTGATACTGCATACTGAACTGTGAACGCTCTGCAAATGTTTAACTATTTATAGCTGTTTTCCTTTACAGTGCAGAGCGACTGTTCAGGATGGTATATTAACACTGTTACAGTGTACACAAATAACTCTTTTTAGAAATAGCATGTGGAACAGTATGCATTATGCATTTATTATTTTGTTTACTTTTGTGTAAACAAAAAAAAATGTAATGAATATTTAAAGAAGTTTTGTATGCTATTCTGATCATGTCTTCATTCTTGAATGCAGCAGCCTGGGCACAAGAAATCAACTGATGCAGCATTTAATTTTCGCACAAATAAAGCTTAAAACCTCCATTTACACTCTTTCACAAACACTGCTGTTTCCGTCAGCTACTGCAAATCTAGTTTTACGCAGAAAGAGCATAAATCTCATCCTCTTGTTGTGATGAAGATCTCTCGGGCACAGTTGTTATGTTATCTAGGTGTCATCTCAAAGAGAAATCTTTGTGGGTGAGGCTTGTGTGAATAATATCCTGACAGAAGCCTGACCAACTCTCTCATATACCTGCTATTTCAGCTCGTTAGTAAACACACGTTTGCACATTTCTCTAGGCATGCAGTGACTCATTGAGAACATGCATGAATGTTCATTAATGGATTTTAGGTCATTGATGTTTCCCTTTTTGGTTACACTTCACTTAAAGCCTTTATGTATAATGCATTATAAAGGTATTCATAATGTATGTTATAACGCATTATGTCTTTTCATAAATAATTGTAACAAAAGTTAAAATACATTATAATATTTTCAGACACCTTGATCCCTCTGAAAATGGTTGTTTGTCAAGTGTTTTAATGCATTATACTTTCTAAAGGCATAACAATGAATAGTGACCCGTCGAGGCATGGACTCCTCTAGACCCCTGAAGGTGTGCTGTGGAATCTGACACCAAGATGTTAGCAGCAGATCCTTTAAGTCCTGTAAGTTGCGAGGTGGAGCCTCCATGGACTGGACTTGTTTGTTCAGCACATCCCACAGATGCTCGATTGGATTGAGATCTGGGGAATTTGGAGGCCAAGTCAACACCTCAAACTCGTTGTTGTGCTCCTCAAACCATTCCTGAACCATTTTTACTTTGTGTCAGGAGCATTATCCTGCTGAAAGAGGCACAACCACCAGGGAACACCGTTTCCATGAAAGGGTGTACATGGTCTGCAACAATGTTTAGGTAGGTGGTACGTGGTACTTCTTCCCATAGTGCATCCTGGTGCCATGTGTTCCCCAGGTAAGAGACGCACATGCACATGCACCTGGCTATCCACATCCATGTAAACGTGATTCATCAGACCAGGCCACCTTCTTCCATTGCTCCGTGGTCCACTTCTGATGCTCACATGTCCACTGTTGGCTCTTTCGGCGGTGGACAGGGGGTCAGCATGGGCACCCTGACATGATTTTGCATTTACTGTCATGTTTGATCAAAAGAATGCATCTTTGCTGAATAAAATGAATTTCTTTAAAAAAAAGTCTTAGCCCTTAGACTTAATGTATGATATTTTATAGAAGTCACTGATGATAAAATCTAATGGTCTAACCAAGATTATATACATAACAGTGGTGTTTTCACACTGTAGTTGTGGTGAGATAATCACTGCTGATGCCTTTCTGGTCTGTTATCTGTGTTTTTGTTGCAGTTCTCATATTTATGTATATATGTGAGACAGTGCATCTTCACCTCAGAAAGATCTGATGATGATAAACTGCAGGAAACCTTGTGCTTGCAGCACAGCTCTTTTCCTGTCGTACCCTACTTTGAAGTTCAACACTTCACCTGCAGAACTGCTGACTGTCACGTCTTCAAAGTCTTTCCGATGAACATACTCCTAACTGCACAAACATCCAGCATATGCATGAAAACGCATGGGTGTCTTGCCAGTCATTAATATGTCCCTTGTACAGCCTATCTCTGGTCTTGGCCAAATAGTGTGAAATCTATAGTCTAGGTGTGGATCTGTTGAAGTGTTGAATTTCTCTCTGCAGGATCACTGAGAAATATAGTCCACTCTTTTGTGTTGATGTGAGCACTGGAAGGTTTTGTTTCCATTTGGTTTGGTTTCTGAATTCTGTTTTGAATGAACTTGGAAAGTTTGCAGCTGCCTACACTGAAAAAAAATGGCAACAACATCTAAATTAACTGGTCAAAAATATTATTTAATATTGCTGAATCAACCTACAGTAATTTATACCAACAAACTTAATTTAAACTTATGGGTTAACTTAATCATTAACCATGGTAACAGATGAGTGACGGAAACAAGGGAAAGCAAACTAAGAGTCCATGAAAACACTAGCGCTGGTCTGATGATTAATCCAGTAAAGTGTGTCTGTCTAAACCTGAGACTGAGTATCAGAATCAGATCTTTAATGCCTTTTAAATGCTTTATAATGGCCTTATTGTCTTGTTGATAGGAGTTTCCAGTGTACAGACATACTACATAAGGAAAGGAATATAACAGAATAATAATAATAAATAGGCAATAGAATTAAATATAATACAATATAATGCAGTAATAAAAATATAGAAAATGCACAGTAGACAGAATTATGTATGTACAGATATGCTATAGTTGTTACAGTTCCCTTGTTTCCCGGACTCCATTTCCCAAGATCCTCCTGTCTTCACACCTGCACTCACTTCCCTCGTCATCTCCCCATCATCACGGATTACCTGCACCTGTTCCTGATCATCTGCACTCCCTTTATAATGGACTCACTCCCTTCACTCCCTGTCGGATCTTGTTGTTGTTTAATGTATGTATACTGTGTGTTATCTCCTGCGTTTCTGATTAAATACCCTGACTTTGGATATCCGTATACGTCTCGTCTCTTCCACACCAGCATGCTGTAACAGAAGATCCGACCGATACCGCTGGATATCCACAAGGTCAAATATGGGTTTATTTATGATTCCTGTACCCCCAACGGCTCGTCAAGCAGAGGACCGGCTTTGCCGACTGCAGCAGAAGGGAAGACCGTTGGAGAGGTATGTGGAGGAGTTTCTGGAGGTTTCTTATCTGGTGAGTTGGCCGGATGCCTCCCTCAATGCTGTTTTCCTGATGGGACTGGACAGGGACATTATTTGCTATAGCAAACCTGCCTGTTATTTCACTTTAGTCGAGTCTGTAAATCTGATTCTCCTTTTAAACGGTTCCTACTTCGAAGTAGATGAAGTTAAAAAAGATAAGCGTCCTCCCTGTCCAGCCCCATCAGAAATTCACCAGGCCTCACCAGCTCACCACACCCGGAGCCCTGCACATACCGCTTCAACAGTCCCGTCCCTTCCCGGAAGCCAGCGTTTCCCTGGGGTAGGAAGTGGATCTCTGACAGCGCTGACCTGGTAGCAAAGGTGGCGGACCCCATGATGAGATCAGTGAAGTCAGTGCTGAAGTCCGCCACCATTCCAGTGACCACTCCACCCCGAGAACCCTCTCCAGTCTCCCACGAGCCCGCTCCTGCCTTCGCTGAGCCCGCTTCCGTGCCAGTGGGGCTCTTAATTGTATATGAGGGCATGTCATGGACCCCGTTTCCAGACCCCTCACCAGCCTTCAACGAGCCTGCTTCAGCCGCCGCCGAGCCCACTCCAGCTGCCCACAAGTCAGCTCCTGCAGCCCTCGAGTCAGCTCCTGCAGTCCAAGAGCCTGCTCCAACCACCGACAAACCCGCTCCAGCCGCCTAACAGCTCCAGCCCACAGGTCACTTCTTACCACCAGGGATTCCCCCAAGAAAATTTTTTGGGGGGCATATACCCATGGGTGGGGAACTCCTGGGCGGGGTCTCTGTGTCGCCAGAGCCTGCTAAGGCTCCAGACCCGCCATGGCATGCCGAGACTCCTGATCCACCATGGTCATCCACAGCTCCGGACCCTCCATGGCCTGCTAAGGCTCCAGACCCTCCAAGGCCTGCTAAGGCTCCAGACCCACCATGGCCGCCCACGGCCTCTGACCCGCCATGGCTGCCTGGACCCATGGACCCGTCCTGGAGACCTCCGTTCCTGTCCGCTCCTCTCCCTGCACCGGTGCCCACCCACCCCCCGCCCCCCCGGTTGTTCCATCATTAAATACCCTGACTTTGGATATCTGTATACGTCTCGTCCAGGGGTGTCCAAACTTTTTTAAAAGGGGGCCAGATTCGATGTCGTGGACACATCTGGGGGCCGGTTCCTTTTCTATTAAATATATATATATATATAAAAAAAAATATCCTCTCTCGTCCTTCACGGTCGTCGCTCCTCCTTTTATGCTCCCGGAGCTCCTCCGTGAGAGACTCAAGGCCGGTGCGCCTCCCAGATGTAGCTCGTTAACTCTCGCGCTGCCGGCCTCGCGCCGTTCCCTCACGGCTCTCGCCCGCCCTGGTCGCCACATACCCCCATCGCCCCTCGCAGGCCGGGGGGTACTTCCGAGACTGCGCTCTACTCCCCCCCGGGGCCTGTCTCGGCGACCGCAGCACCTGGGGGTAAGGACAGACGAGACGAGAGAAAGGAGACGGAAGCAAGGGGAGCGACAGGACGAGAGAGGGGAGAGAGGAAAAAGAGAAAAAAAAGACACAATGCCGCTCCCAGACACAATGCCGCTCGGTCCTCAGCCAGCCGAGAGGCTCTTCCTCGCGGTGCCATGCGGTGGCACTGGACGCTCAGTGGACGGCCCGATCCTCGACCGCCTCCTGGCGGCCGGCGATGGCTCCTCCGGTTGAGGGCAGCCGGCAGCGAGTCCCCCATCCCCTGCTTCTCCCCTTCATGACGGACGGCAGCAGGCTCCGGCCCTACGGCGGACGGCAGCGACTCCTCCGCTCCCTCCTGGACGGCAGCCACCCCACCTCGTCCCAGGAGCACGGCATCCTGGTCTCCGTCCCACCTTCCACAAGGCTCCAGTACCACCGCCTCGGGCAGCCTCTCGTGGTCTTCACACTTCAGTTGGCCCGTGGGCCGTAGTTTGGACACCCCTGGTCTCGTCTCTTCCACACCAGCATACTGTAACAATAGTGGAGTGAATTAATGTAAATCAAATGAATGGCCTTATTAATCGACATTCAGTCTTACAGTAACCAGAAAGCATGTTAAATCCTCTTTATTGGTCAGATGGTATCGGACGTTTATTCCGTACTTCTCAACTCAACAGAGACTTGTCCCAATCAACTTCAATGGACCACTCTAGAAGAAAAGCTTCTATATGAGCTTCATATATAGAATCATCCCATGAAATTAGTGTTTAATGAATAATTTTGTTTTAATTCATTTTTAATTTGAATTACATTTCATGGATTAAGCAGCTCATAAACAAAGAAAAAAATGAAATAACCCCTTAAACATGAAAGTATTATGCGATCATTTAAGACATTTCTCCTTATGTGGAACCATCAGTCAAGAACTTGGTTCTTCTTTGTAGAACCTCATTGAACCTTTTTCTCTAAGAGTGACTAGAGCAGGACGTTATATTCAGTGTTGGGGAAACGCATTACAAGTGATGTAATCAGATTACTGCTTCCTAGAAACTCATTGACTGACAGTTCATTGACTGACAGTTCTCCTGTCCTCATGTTGAGAGAATAGTAAGTTCAGAGGTGTTGTGTGTGAACATGATGGGGATCTGGACTAATGTGAGCATTTACTCATCTCACAATAACACACTCATTATTCCTCAGTATGAATAATAGTGAAATGCAAACTCAGAATATGACCAAACCTGCAACAGTTAAATATATTAAAATACACAAATATACTTTATGTTTTTAATTTCACTTTATTAACCAATATCGTTCCTGCTGACCCTCGATAATCCAATTCAACCATACTAATAAGCAAAATGACTTTTGTTAAACACATTTGTGTCTCATTTTGTTGTTTTTATTGCTGAAGTAAGAGTGTTGAACTTTCCTCTGCATTTGTTCAATGAGCTGCACCCTCTACTGTACAGTGCATTTCCTTCAGCCTGAGGCTTATTCATTTCACTTATGGTGTAAAAGGATTTTACATTTGTTAAAAATAGAACTTTTACAAGTAAGCCCAGTCCAGGTGAGAAAAAGTAATGCAAAATTAATGTAATGCATTACTTTCAATAAAAAGTAAATGAGTAGCGCAATTAGTTACTTTTAGGGAGTAACTTTGCCCAACACTGGTTATATCCCCATGATAGAAGGTATTCTGAGATAGAAAAGGAATGTCTAGCATTAAAATGGGCTCTTGATGTTATTTGCTCGGTCGTAGCTTTGCACTTGAGATGGATCGTAAAGCACTGAAATTGATGTACGTGTAACCCCCTTTTCTGGTTTCTTTCTTTTGACCCTTCCAGAAAGGACCACACGTAGGCTGAGCTCACTCATCTCGTTTACTGGAATATATAAAATGACACCAAAAAGACGTGATATACAGCTCATCCCGTAACATTATCCTCAACAGCTTACATGCGACTGATGAGAAAATGGCCGACTCAAATCATAGTTTACCCTCGCCTGTAGGTGTCCCATATCCCTTTCTTTTAGATACACTTAATACATTCTATTCAATTAATATTTTAGAATTATTTTACAAAATGAGCAAACATTTTGGCACAATTCATTACAATTTTCTTTTCCCTGTTACATTCTCCCCCACTGAATTTGCCAAAATGTGGTTAACATTAAAACCAAAACACAAACAAAACTTTAGTTGTTTTTTTTCGAAAACACAGAAACAAACTTGAATTGACATTCTTAGCATAACGCTTTTGATCAGTAATAAACACATAAAGAACTGACAGGAAAAAGTGCTGCACATATATCACTCCTCCTTAATCATGACCCAAATAAAGTGCCTTTTACATTTCATCTTAGCAATTCCTACACACACACAGATTGACATCACACACTGAATACTTCAATACTTCAGACTAAGAACTGAAATAGACCATTTACCCAGAGTTTGCTTTCTGTTTGAAACAAAGTGTGTTGATTCATAGCAGAAATAAGGCGATTCACTGGTTTCAACAATCTGCCACACTTTGACCCGGTAACTCTGTACCATCAACTATACCATCAACATCAGAATTACAGACAATACTTTCTTCAGGACTTCCCTGACAGACCGGGTGATCTGGAGAAACATTTCCAGGGACCACACTTTGTGATGGAACATCAACAATTTCAGAGTCGTGAGCATTACCTGACTCCTTCTGAGGTTCATCGTCAGCCATGACTGGGCCTACACCATCAGGTACACAATCATCAGACGATACAGAACAGTTATCAGAAATATCTACAGAAAATACACTCTCCTCATCATTTTTTCTCATCAAATTTACACACCTATAACTGACCAGATACAGGGTTGTTTAATCTTGTAAATGTGGGGTTTAGGATCACAAAAAAACACAGTATATACCACATTTTCCCACTTGTCTGAAAGTTTGCACTTGCCTCGTTCACTTTTATTGGCTAATAGGACCCTGTTGCCAACTACAATTTTCACACCCTTATTTTTGCAATTGTACATCAGACTCTGTCAGACTCTGCAACAGCAAGAGCATCCCTCAAATCCTTACTCAGGGACTCTACGTACTTGGGAAGGGAGTCGTTCGAATCAGTCCACAGTACGCTCTTGAAAATAACATCGGGGTGCGACCGAACATTAGATAGAAGAAAGGGTACCCCGTAGTCTCGTGCACCATGCAGTTGTATACGAATGTTAATGTATGAAGCATCCAAGGCCAATCTTGCTTTGGTCGTGGTTCAAGGACTCTGATCATGTTTCCCAATGTTCAATTAAATCTTTCTGCGATTCCGTTGTCCATAGGATGATATATTGTCGTTTGTGACACAAGAAAAATCAAGAAAATGCCTAATGAGATCACTACAGAAATTAGCCCCCTGATCGGAATGAATGCGGTCCTGGAAACCAATTAAGACGACGTCTGTATCTTCTTCATTAACAGTAGCCAAAGCACCATGTTCCCTTAGTTTACTGACAAATGAATCATTTAATGTACAGGCCATAGAGCCGGTGTCCAACATTGCACTGACAGTGAGTGAATCATTAATATGAACAGGTGTGTTGAAAAGAGTATTTGAGCATTCAACATGTTGTGTATTTTGAAAGACTCCCTTTCTGGGAGTCAGGACATATGTTCTTAAAGGTGCTGAACAAAGCTGTATCAACTTTGAGGAATTTTCAACATCACCCACACACCCCCTCGCCGAATGTGTTTCCCTGACTGTTCGGTGGAATTAATGCCGAAGTCAAATTTGGGAATTTCACTGTGCAGTCATGATTGGAGTGACCAGCACCATGACATCTAAATGATCCAATGATCAGATCTGCAGTGGTTGAATGTATGTGCGTTGTGTCGCCACAAATCTTACAGTTCCTTGGTCCAGCTGTGTTCCTTCTACGCACTCTCCCAGAAGACACATGCTCAGGTTTACTCTCCTCCTTTGCCTTCAACACTTCAATCAGCTGAGCCAGCATGTCAGCCATCCGATTCAGACTGGAGTGATCCTTTGCATCCTGATTAGATTCACCAGGCCCGTTGTTCCCATGCTTGAGACACATTAATGTAGACTCAGAAACAACGTTAGAATTTCCACAGCTCTGTATGGTCATGTGTGCATTTTGGCTGACTGGGTAGGCGTTGGTGCTCGTTCTTAGCTTAAGCTCACATTGGAACCTGTCTAGAAGCTCTTGAACATCTTTCGCAGTCCAGCATTCTAACAGCCTTACTTTAAAAGTGCGTGCTAGATCAGGGTCTGGGCAATTTCTCACAAACATCATTGCAACTTCAGAATTTAAATTGTCCATTCTTCTGCCCTGCCCTCTGAGACACTCCCCAGGTATATCTGTTGATTTATTAAGGCGAAGCCAGTAGTCAACAGGATTTTCACTGTGTTTAGGCAATGTACTGTAAAAGTCTGCAAGTGGCAGGCTGGAGTAGGACACCTCACTGAAGTGTTGCTTAAGTATGCTGTATATAATCTCAGGGTGATTTGTGCAGTCAACCACAGGGTTGCTGCGTAGGGCTACTTTCACAATGTCTTTGGCCCTGCCCATTAGATGACTAAAAATCTCATCAGCCTGTTCAGTAATTTTGACATTTCTCTTTTGTAGGTAAACTTGCATCATATCATTCTTGAATGTCACATCACCATCAAACCACAAACCTTCCCCCCTAAACACTGGAGGGTCTTTTTCATCTGATTTCAGAATGACATTCAACTGTGACAAATCAAGATAAGCACACGGAGAGCCTGTGGCGGTATTACCATTATTGGTTCTGGAAAATTCACCCCCTGACAAAAGTCTGGCTGTAACTGAGTCATCAATTTGTCGACCCAATTCTTTAACTAAAGCACCAAATTCACTGATATCTTGATCGCTAGAACTTTCCGCATTGCATGGCTTCAGAGGGAGAGTCTTGTGTACATCATGAGCCATATAATTTCCCCCATTACCAGCATGAATGTCAGTCTTATAGCTGAATTCACCCAACCCTGGCTTGTTATCAGAAAACTGCATCAGGTATTTTTCCCCCGTCCAATCCCAAGAAAAGAATGATCTGAACCACCCTCAGCCATTTTTTTCAAATGTAAAATACTCCAAACATTCTAGAACTAAACTCAAAAATCAGATTAATCAAAACAAAACTGTCGTTCAATTTTCTTTACTTATCTGCAGTCCAACGTTTTTTCTTTTCCCTTCCCAAAGTTCCACGGGGAAAAAAGTGTCTTTAACTGGAGAATATGGCAACCGCAGTCCACTCGAACGAATGAAGCACGTGATGTCCTCGCTGCTCTCCGCTGTAGGCCT
Organism: Culter alburnus; assembly: GCA_028476615.1. NCBI lineage: Eukaryota > Metazoa > Chordata > Actinopteri > Cypriniformes > Xenocyprididae > Culter > Culter alburnus. The sequence continues at coordinate 426,577 of JAOTNS010002789.1, read as the reverse complement.
CGCCGTCTCCCCAGAGATCGGCTTAGCGTTGATCACAAACGGGAATCACGGCACCAATGTAACCCCCTTTGCTGGTTCTTTCTTTTGACCCTTCCGGAAAGGACCACACGTAGGCTGAGCTCACTCATCGCGTTTACTGGAATATATAAAATGACACCAAAAAGACGTGATATACAGCTCATCCCGTAACATTCTCCTCAACAGCTTACATGCGACTGAGGAGAAAATGGGCCGACTCAAATCATAGTTTACCCTAGTCGCCTGTAGGTGTCCCCATATCTATAAGTGTCCCATATCCCTTTCTTTTCCAATAGGGGCTGGCTGCAGACTTAAGGGGTGTGTGGATCTCCACTCAAGGGCGGAAATACGTCACCTCCACTAGTGGAGCTAGCTACAGCTATGGCCACTGGGCATGCGCACATCAATACTGCATCATTTAATTACTGTAATTGCATTATTGTAAGGGTAGGTTTAGGGTTGGGGTAGGTGTAGACATTAGTAAAACACAATCTGATAAGTAGTAATTTTATTTTGGCACAATTCATTACAATTTTCTTTTCCCCGTTACAAGGATCATCCTTGCGCCTTCCCTATTCAACTTACGGATGCGACACCAGTTTACACTTTCTTCGTAACTTGTATACATTACAAAATTAAAACAACATAAATATGAGATAAGATAAATAAAATGGCATTTAACAAATATTTTTAACATTTATTATTGAATTTAATATTTTCATTTTCATGAGCTGTTTATAGGCTACTGTTCAGAAATTACAACTTTTTAAACGTTTAACTATTTTTAACTATTATTCTCCATTTTAGACTCATTTTAAGCACTAAGTAAGTTGCAAGTGTATTATTATTTTATTATAATTGTTTAATTTATTCATATCTGAGTGTACCTCCACCTCGTGATACAGTTAAGACGTGTGTGGAAATTGCTGCTTTGTGACTGAGGACGTTTAAATAGTCCAAAACAATCCCGCACCCTGTTGAAGTCCTGTTATAAAACACATAACCGTATTACTTTAATTTAACATGAATAGTATGTTACTACCTTGAAAGTTGAAACCAATAGCGATGTTTCTTTTGATAATTGAAGACTCTGCTCTGGTCCAGGTTACGTTCTTCATGAAGTAGCGGCGCACGCGCGACCAAGTGTAGCAGTGACAGTGTGGCTGCACAGCCCCCTCTGTTGGTGAATGTAATCACTACACGATTGCTCCGATAACCAACAGGCTGCTGTATGTTGGTCGGGCTTTTATGCAATGTATTTGCGGGTTATTTTGAACGAGCTATAAAACGGGGGCATCACCGGCCAAACTGGCTAGTAAGTTTTTATTAACACCCGCCAAAATGAATTTTAACCCGCATTTGGCGGGTTGGCGGGTGTTAATTTAGAACCCTGCATACAGTGCAAGCTTTTTGAAGAATACGGAAAGCGGAAGCACTTGGAAGGCGATCATTTGTTTATATAAAGCACATACAGTTGTATTTTTGTAGAAAATGACCTATGGTTTCACTAGATAAGACTCTTATTCCTCGTCTGGTATCGTTTAAAGCTCTTTGAAGCTGCACTGAAACTGACATTTGGACCTTCAACTGTCTGGAGTCCAGTGAAGTCCACTATAAGGAGAATAATCCTGGAATGTTTTCATCAAAAACCTTCATTTCTTTTCGACTGAAGAAAGAAAGACATGAACATCTTGGATGACATGGGGGTGAGTAAATTATCAGGAAATTTTAATTTGAAAGTGAACTAATCCTTGAAGGGATCACTTCACCCCAAAATGAAATGCGTTCTGAACGAACCATGAAGCAGGGAAGAAGAGATTGTTGAATAAAGTCGTTATTTTTGTTTTGTTTTTGCACACAAAAAGTATTTTCGCTGCTTTATAATATTAAGGTTGAACCACTGCAGTCACATGAACTGTATTAACGATGTTTGTACTACATTTCTGGACCCTGATAGCACACGTACATCTCGGAGACGTCTATCTGATGTGTGTTAACATCTGGAAGGCGTATTTTTTAGAGCGTTTCCTCATCTGCAATCCGTCTATAGGAGGATTCCTGTCAGATGTCATTTAGAAGATGTCTTGATTTAGAATGTATGTGAAACTGACATCTTAAAGACGTCTGTCAGATGTTTGTAAGCGCAGCTTTCCAGATGAAGTGATCTGTAACAGAATGTAAATTCGTTGCTTTCTATGGGAGATAAAATAAAAAAAAAACTCAGATTTCATTAAAAATATCTTAATTTGTGTTCTGAAGATGAATGAAGGTCTTACAGGTGTGGAACGACATGAGGGTGAGTAATTTCATTTTTGGAAGAACTAACCCTTTAACTCTCAGTCTTCACAGCTGAATGCAGTCGAGTTCAGGAATGTAAATGTATAGCCTGAGTGTGCTTTGGGTAAAGGCATCAGCTAAATGCATATATGCAAATGAATTTTAATTAACGCGGAAGTCGGTGACCTTTTGAACGAGGCGCCGGAATTCCGGTGATTTGCGTCACCAAAATCCCGTCCGCCCACCGCGAGCTCACACACACACACACACACACATACACACACACACATACATCTCAACTCAAGTCTCACGCGCTTCTGCCTCTCCTAAGCGGTGGATAATGTACACATTAAAATAGGTTAATGTTTTTAATCTGCGGCCATGTACAGACCGTCATTTCTAGCTCATGTCGTGTTGCTGTTTGTTGTGTTTAAATGGTCGGTGTGCGTAAAGATCGTCCGTCGGGATATTCTCAGAGTCCGAGAGGTGAGTGATTTCTCCTGAACTTACAGTACAGTAACTGTTACAGTTTTCAGCATTAAAGTGTTATTATAGTCAGTCTGTGGTAAGAGCCCGTGTGTTTACAGGTAAATGAATAAGACACAACAACTGTTGTTCCACATTAAACTATTCATTTACTTAAACTTTTTAAGGATTTAACGCCTGAGTGTGCCTACATCAACACAAACCTGTTTCTATATCTATATTTATACTTACAGTCAAACTTTGGACAAAATCACCTTTAAATCTGAAATTTTAATGACTACTTTTCTGAAATCATTGAGCTGGAGCAGTGATGGCAAACATGAGACTTTTGATTTATCTGACTTTTTTTAGTCACTGTACATAATTTGCATTATTTCACAGGTTTTATGATGATTTTTTTTAAAACTGTGGAAAATAGCAATGATGCTTTTGTTCAGACACAGACCCAAATATTTTATACTATTACTAATATGTTAAACTGGATCTTCAGAGGAGCTTCAGTCAGCAATTGAACATGAACTTCACATTTGAAAGCGTTTTGAATATAATCTCATATTATCAGAGCTGTTTCTAGTCACTCAGGGTGAGTAAACATGAGTAAATCCGAGAGGAAAATGAAGGGGAGGTTTTGATCTTCAAATTCCCCCTTTACTTTCTGGCTGAATTCGTATAGAGCTGAATGTAAATGAACGTAGGCTTTGCTACAGATTAAAAGATTTAAAATATGAATGCTGCATAAAACAAACAAACAACTTTGTCCATAGTTTGAAAGCAGAGAGATAGTGTAAATCACTAAATTATAAATAGCAAACAACAGCTAAGAGCATTCATTCTGAAAGTAGAAACACATTACTGTCATTTATTTTCACTATGAATGTTAGAGACCTCGTAAACACATCGTGTTAAAATGCTTTTACACTAATAAAATATCATGTTCATGCGCTCCATCTGTTTCATCCGGATCAGCCTTTTATAAAACACCAACACTAACTTCAGTTTACAACATTTGAAGATGATAATATAACCTCAGCAAACACACAGTGCACATGTTATTATTGATTATTATTAATCTGAACTTGACTCTCATCTGAACTTGACTTTTTATTGCTCTCTTTATGTTGATTTAGAGTGTTTTCACACTGATGGTCGGATTGCATGTTTCCAACCTGAGTTCAGTTCCTCCATGCCCGTCTCTTCACACTTTCACGTAGTTTTGGGTCAGAACCGCGGTCGGTTTGCGTCTAACTAACGACTGAGAATGAGAACATGTTTCCTGTTTCGTTGCATTCGATTTAGAGACACAATGTTCATTGCACATTTGTCTGTTGTGGATCAACATCCAGAGTTCAGAGTTTGAACCGAACCCCAGTCTTCAAGTGAAGTCAGGCTTTCACATCAACCAAATCAACCTCACTATGTGATGTATGTGATGCCCGCAAACTGTGTGAAAACAGCGTGAAGCTCACTAAATGTTTTTTATATGAACACAGCATCACTTCTTCAGTAGAATCAGCTGTTTCTGCTTCTCTCGTTGCTCTTATAGAGATGATGGACTATATGAACACAGTATAATTCATCTCTTTCTGAACAAGAGCACATTTATATACACTCTTAAAAATAACAGTTTTCACAGTGATGCCATAGAAGAAGCATTTCTGGTTCCCCAAAGAACCTTTCAGTGATCAGAAACATTTTAATCATCTAAAGAACCTCGGAATGATTCTGTGGATGTTAAAGGATCTTCATGAACCATCAGTGCATCAAAAACCATCAATAAGGAACCTTTATTATTAAGAGTGTACAAGCTCAGTAATTTTTCCGTGTCCTTGGGGAAAGTCTTTGGCTGTATTTATGCTTTGGTACCTCATGTGATCTCGTTGCTTTCTGATCATGCATAGATTAGCTGTAAATGACGCATTCGACACCGAGAGCAATCCATCTCCAACACTAACCGCCATATCATGGAAATTGAATTTGCATGTGCTGTAGACATAGCAGATCAAATTTATATCTGTTTATTTGTCCATGTGTAAATGTGTCGTGTTTGCAGTGAGCTCGATCTGCTGTCGTTGTGAGTTTGGAGAGGCCGACGCTGCGGCTCTGTTTGGGTCTGTGTTCGTTCAGAGTGAACTGTGGTTCCTCTTCCGTCATGGATCCAACTTCTGCTGAGATAAATGATGATCTGACGCCACTGTCTGTGTGAAACCCTTTCATTCAGACTGACGGAGAGAGACTTTACCCCTGATAAAAACCATCGAATCAGTCATGAAATTGCTTTATTGTGATCATACGCTGAAACCGTTCACACAGTTTAAGATGCTTTTAAATTGTTTGTTCATTGTCAAAATACTAGGCAAGACAACTATATACCATTCAAAAGTTTGGACTAAAAATAAATTACAATATATTCACATAGAAAACAGCTATTTAAAATTGCAATAATATTTCACAATATTTACTGTATCAAATAAATGCAGCCGTAGTGAGCAGAAGAGACTCTTTCAAAAACATTACAAAATATGACAAAAGCACATTTGACATTTTCTGGTGTATTGTTGTGTCGTCCTACACTTTAGAGCGATTATTGTTAATTTGAGGAGGTTTGTGTCATACTAAAAAAACAAATATAGTTACAGCTGTCTTCAAGCTTCATGAATGTGTTTCATTATATTTTAGTATGAATTGATAAAAGCAATAAGGTGTTAAATGTTGAGCTGTATTGTGAATATATAATTGCCTGAATGTAGATGCACTGTGTTAGATGTCTTTCCCATCAGAAGATCTCAGCTTCATCTGATGTGCCAAAATCTGTCACCATAAAATGAAAAGGAAACTGTTAAAATTAAAGCTGCAAGCAGCGATGAAAGGGCCCTCGCACCCGGGCTAACCGCCACCTGTTGGCCTCAGGAAAACAGTGAAAAGTGGGCGACATGCATGTAAGCGAGTAAATAAAGGAGAATTATAGCAAAATCATGTAAAAGTGCCACACTTCCTGCTGCCAACAGGTGGCGCTATAGCTAACTGAATATTGTCATATAGATGTCTTTAGGCCAGGACTTTTATCACACATGTGAAGTTTGGAGCAGATCAGACATAGTATACCTGAGTTACAACAGCTTTCTCTTTCATGGCGAAACATCAGACTTTGTCAGTCCGCCATGGACACGCCCTTCAACGAAAACTCAAGATCTTTGATATTTAACATCTCAAAGGCCTTAAGATTAGACTGACCAAATATGATGTTGATCTGATTAAAGCTCTAGGAGGAGTTCATTAAAGTACAATGTCTGGAAATGGCAAAAACTGCACAAATTTTGCTAAGAAAATTCAAAATATCTGACTTCCTGTTGGTTTTCAGATTTCACTCCAAGAGACTTTTTTCTAGGTATTGGGCTGTTAGATGTGTGTACCAAATTTCATACCTGTACGTGAAACGTAGTGTCAGGGGCACTTCGTTGAAATTTTTTAGGTGGCGCTATCGAGCCATTTTGCCACACTTAATTCTGAAACCCATATCAGACGTAAATTTTCACCACTTCTGACGCATCTGCAAAGTTTCATGAGTTTACGAGTGTGTTTCGGCCCTCAAAAAAGTCATTCACCTTACATGGCGAAACATCAGACTTTGTCGGTCACCACAGACACGCCCTTCAACGAAAACTCAAGATCTTTGCAATTTAACATCAAAGGCCTTAAGATTAGACTGGCCATGTATGATGTGCTTCTGGTTAAATCTCTATGAGGAGTTAATCACAGTGTAAAACATGTCATTTCCTGTTGCCCCCAGGTGGCGCTATGACTGTAACTGAATATTGTCATATAGATGTCTTCAGGTCAGGACTCTAATAAAACATGTGAAGTTTGGGGCAGATCGGACATTGTATGCCCGAGTTACAACAACTCCCTGTTTCATGGCGAAACATCGAACTTTGTCAGGCCGCCACGGACACGCCCTTCAGCGAAAACTCTAGATCTTCGCAATTTAACGTCTCAAAGGCCTTTAGATTAGACTGACCAAATATGATGTTGATCTGATAAAAGCTCTAGGAGGAGTTCATTAAAGTACAACATCTGGAAATGGCAAAAACTGCACAAATTTTGCAAAGAAAATTCAAAATATCTGACTTCCTGTTGGTTTTCAGATTTCACTCCAAGAGACTTTTTTCTAGGTATTGGGCTGTTAGATGTGTGTACCAAATTTCATACCTGTACGTGAAACGTAGTGTCAGGGGCACTTCGTTGAAATTTTTTAGGTGGCGCTATCGAGCCATTTTTCCACACCTAATTCTGAAACCCACATCAGATGTAAATTTTCACCACATCCGACGCGTGTGCAAAGTTTCATGAGTTTTTGAGAACGTTTAGGCCCTCAAAATGCGATTCATTTTGGAGAAGAATAATAATTGGCTGAGCAAGTACAATAGAGTCGTCAGACCATCGGTGCTCGGGCCCTAATGAATGAGAAAGGACAAAAAGGAAACAAAAGAGATAAAGAAATGGCGCAGATGTACATTTGATCTCTTGACGTCACACACCTGGTGCTGTTAACTTGATGCTTAGATGGTCACATCAGCACACATATTGTTCAGCTGACATTGATGTTTCTCTGTAAAGATGCTTGTGTGTTTAGATATCTGAGACTGAACACACTAAAACTCTCTCTCTCTCTCTCTCTCTCTCTCTCTCTCTCTCTAGGAATGGCGTGGTGCTGGTGAGTAATTACACAATACATCATTTCACAACGTCTACATTGTTGATTTAGTGTTCGGGGCTGTAGTGTGGGACATTCAGAGAAGTATTTTGTGTTTCAACATGTTCAACATTAATTTTTAACCTGTTAACTGTCACTGCCTTTTTGAACTTATTCATGATTTTATACAAAATATATAGTTTACAAAATAAATAGCTATAAAATCAAAGCCACACGTTGTGTTGATGTCACAAAAATTGAGCCGCTAAAAGGATTTAAGGCACCGTTTCCATTGTTACACAATGTCCAATTTCAGAATGGTTTTCCCAGGATGAATTTTGAGTGTTTAAGTTTATGAATGATATGTGTGTTACTAAAATATGGTTACACTGACAGTTAACAGGTTAAATACATGTTCCTGGTTTTAATCTGAACTATCTTCTGGTATTGACACAATGTTTTGGCTGAATGACTTCACCCAGGTCTGTGGATTTTAAGTTTTTGATACTAAAGACCCCCAAAGAATCGGCTTTTAAATCCTCATCATCATACTAATGTCAAAATAAGTTACTGCAGAATTTTTACTTGAAAGTATCTTTAATCGTTTTGTCTTTCTTTCCACTCTTAGATTTCTGCTAAATGAACTAGGGCTGTCAAAAGAGTATAATAATTGTGATTAATCTTATGATTTCTGACTCCTGATTCATGATTTATGAAACCGTAATAATATCAAAGTCAGTATGATGCATTCATCAGATTTCTGAAATCCTGCAATAATTTCATGTTGACTTTGAATGTGGATTTCTCCTTCATTGGCCACTTCACAAACATGCATGTGTTTAGTCGACATTAAATGTGAACAGTATAATTGTGATCATTACAGATTAGGGGTGTGACCATCAGTTCACGAGACGAGACGATACACAATACCGGGTTCATGAGACGAGACAATATTTTAATACTGTTTTTAACCCTTATAGGGTCTTTGGGGTCTGCACAGACCCCAAACGACGTTTGCTCAAATAAAAAAAAAATGTTCTCTTTGTCCAAATGACATGAAACTTTGTACAGTTGTTAACACTTTCTAGATCTACAAAGAAAAAAAAAATTGGAGTGATATCTTGTTTTTATGTTAGTGTAAAAAAAAGGGTCACACTCAGGGTCTTCAGGGTCTCCACAGACCCCAGGCAATAAAATGTAATTTTGTAACAAAATAATTGTTTTTTAAAAAACAAATGTAATTTTACTCTGTTTATTAATGTTTTTACTTCATATTTGTGCAGTTTTTGGAGGATTTGTCATATCTTTTAAATTTATATAAATAAATAAATATTTTTTTATACAAAAACAGCTTTTTTATGTAAAATTCACTTTATAAAAGACCCACATTTCTAACTTTCATTCATGGGGATAACATGGATAATTTGACATGGTTTAGTGTAACATTTTTGCCCATCTTTTGGAAAATGCAGTTTTAAAAGTAAAAAAAAATATCACTTTTACCAGTAGACGTCTGCAGAGCTCCACTATTTGCTATGTGTTATTTGACATTTTACAGTTGGATTTATATCTAAATATTATGAAATCACAATTATGACAATAAAAGACAATAAAATTACTTTTTGTTTTTTTCAAAGTTTAGCATTTTTTTTTGTACTGAAAAAAATAAGTTTTTCAAAAATGTTGATTTTGAGGATGAATTTTGTTCATTTTCTAAGTGGGGTCTCATCATAATGTAACAATATTGGAAAAACTGATTTTTTTCATTACAATAAATACTAAACTTTGACAAAAAGTAGCCTTATTGTTATAATTGTGATTTCATAATATTTAGATATGAATCCAACTGAAGGAATACTTGTGAAAAGATGTCTTTCAATCAGTCAAATAACACATAGCAAATAGTGGAGCTCTGCAGCATGGTAAAAATGATAGTTTTTTTACTTTTATAACTGCATTTTCCAAAAGATGGGCAAAAATCTTACACTAAACCATGTCAAATTATCCATGTGATCCCCATGAATGAAAGTTAGAAATGTGGGTCTTTTATAAAATGAATTTTACATAAAAAGCTGTTTTTGCATAAAAACCTATTTAAAAAATATTTTTTAATTTATTTATATAAATTTAAAAAATATGATAAATCCTCCAAAAACTGCACAAACATGGAGTAAAAACATTAATAAACAGAGTAAAATTACATTTGTTTAAAAAAAAAAAACAAGTATTTTGTTACAAAATTGCATTTTGTTGCCTGGGGTCTGTGGAGACCCCGAAGACCCTGAGTGTACTTCCCAAAGGAAGACCGCACAAGGGTTAAGAAATCTTCAATGACAAAATATATTACAGGTAAACTAGTCTTTCATTCGACTGAAAGTCACAAAATGCAAAAAATGCAGGTGCATTTCAAAATGTTTGAACTAATCTAGAGCTGCGACTAACGATTATTTTGGTAATCAGTCGATTATTTTGATGATTAATCAGATTTTTTTTTTTTTTGGTAATAAAAATAGACCTAAGTGAACAATAGCCTTTAAAATGACTTATATATAATAAAAAATAAGACAATAATAATTGGTTCAAATAAAGTATCGAAATCTGCTTTTATTGAACAACACTGTTAAAACAGCTAATGCAGTGGACATAAAATAAACATAATCAACTGCATGATGTGTTATAACTAATGCCTGTAGAGGGCGCTGGTGAGTGTTGTTGTTACACTTTACAGCAGATCAAATCCTTGTTTAATATTGGCCAAACAACATTTATTTCAAATGTCCACATCTTTAATATTAGGCCACTTCTTTATGATAGAAATGCTACAATCACTGTAATTTATTGAACAAGAACATGTGGACATCAAAAAACTCAGAGCGAGGGTTTAAACTTTTATTTTGAAATCGTGATGAATAATATTTAGAAACATTGATGTATTCTCCTGTGTTGGCATGGGAAATGCCACATGTTTTGTTCCCAGATGAACGTTATAAGCAACCCAAACTCACAGCATATGCAGAGATGAGTTTGTTGAGACGCTCCGCGCGTGTAAATGATAACAGTTCAACTATATAACACAGAGAGCGTCAGACTTCATATGCGTTCCCAAATGCATTTTATTGAATGCATTCAATTGAATACACATGACCGTAGATAAGCATCACGGTTCACTCTGAAACCTGCAGCGCATGTTTATCTTATTGACAGAACAATATAATGCAAGCACTGACACTGAAAGAGGTTTTACCATGAACTCAACTCCATCATGATGATATCGCGAGACGGTTTCACCTCAATGAGAAATGTCACGTTTCGAGATCTCGTCACACCTCTGCTAGAGATCACTATCTGTCATCTGAACTCTCTGTTTCTCATGTGTTGTCCTGAAGATCGGCACCTGCCTCAGCTCAGACTCCACACCGCTCTCCTCCAGCAGGACGCGTGTGTCCGCCTGCGGCTGTGTGTCCGTCCTCTGAGTACGTACACGACCACGGTTGGCCTCATCGGTGATTACAGCTCCTTTATAACTGACTGACTTCATCTGTTCTGTCCTCTGTTTGAAGTGGGAAATGAAACCCTGACGATTGACTTCAGTGACTCTGAAACCGGAGACTCCTACACGCTGCTCCTACTCGTGTGGAAACGGAGCAGTGTTCTCTGGGTAAGTCTCACCTTTCTTCATGAGGTTTAGTTTGGGTCTGCGAGACTAGACCAGAGGAAAGACTGGGTTTGATTCAGGGCCTGGATATCAGGTCTTATCATTTGAATCATGTAGAAACTTAGAGCTGCTCGCTCAAACATTAACCTAGATAAATGTGTGTTATTATTAGACACACATCCAAGTGTTTGTGCGGAGTGAAGCTGAACATGGCGTGCTAAAGATAACAGCAGAACAACTTAAAATACTCCGTCCTTTTTAGTCATACACATAAGAGTAATACATCATTCAAAACTTTATTTTATTAAACTCACAATAACAACAAAACATTGTGCTTTTGCAAAATAAGGAAAACAAACAGGATGCGCTTTCTGCCGTCTCAGTCTCCCTGAACTTGAGCGCATCACAAAAATAAACCAAAACTCGGTGTTTACTTGCCTCACAGACATGAGGAATATATCTATAGAAAACCTGAAATGTCAAGTGATTGTCAACAATTAGTCGACAATAAATTATTCAAATGTACATGTGTCTCTTTGCTGTTTTTCATGACACATTCATAATCATTAGGTGTGTGGGTGTGCTTTGGCAAGGTTTATGTGTGTGTTTGAGTGCTGATTAGACCATGTATTATATATAGGCCATTAAAGACTCATTATTATAATTTACGTGGTTTATTAATTTAGACGCACAATTAGTTGACTAATCGCTCAAATGAATGACTGCTAGTTGACTAGGAAAATCTTTAGTTGAGGGCAGCCCTATAAAATAGGAGAAGGATCTCCCGCCTGAGGTTGATTTTGATATTCTAGGTATCATCAGCTGGCCTGACGTGAAGGACTATAATGTGTTAAGAGCTCAACATTTTGTTGAAATTTGTTTGCAAGAGATTCGCTTCACAAAAAGCACTAACCACATGTTATTTTTGCTAGTGGAGCTGGACTTTATGTAATCTGATGCACACTTCCTTTCACTTTGTGTGTTTTGTTCATGAGTTTGAAGGCTGAACGGCGCAGATTTGCCTCAGATACGGCTGAGACTGATGATTAATGCAGAACACACCAGAAGAGCGTTTGCTTTTGTTGATAAACCTGTGTGTTTTGCTTGACTAAATGTATAGCTGTATGGTTAGCTGTGTTCTATTATTTGCATTAGTCATTGTTTTTGTCTGCGATTAGACCTGTGACTTATGTGTGAATCACAACCCTCCAGCTGAGTCAATGCGACGGATCAAAAATCAAATCAATGAAAATCAATTAAAATCAATGCTTTATTGGTTTATAGCAGGGGTCCAGGGAACATCTAGAGGAAAAACTGTATAAAATAAGTAATACATTTAACAGATTTTATGTCTTTATAATGATTGTATTTTGTTCTTCACCAGTGTATCAACAGCTGCAGCGATGATCTGCTGTTTCAGCGTCACAAAGCAAGAATTCAGACGCGTGAAATGAACATGACGTCCCATCAGGCCTTTGTGAGTGAATGCGTGCGTTTCTTTATCTGTGTTTAATGACATTTATCCTTGAGCTTCTCAGACTGAACGAGTGCAACTCGAGTGCATTTCTTTTATTCATGCAAAATTTCTAAAAAAATAAATAAATAAATTCTGGGCCGACCTTCATGTTGGTTAAGTTTGAAATATGTAGTGCCTGATTTTGATTTCAAAACTATCCACCTTTTTCCTGATGAGCCGACTGTGTTTTAGGTTATGGAAGGCCCTTCTGGTTTCAGGAAGTTTCACTCATAAAGACTGACACCAGTCATAAAGTTGCACTACAATCCATCAGTTTGACTGAATGAGTGTAAATTTCCTCCATGAGAATAACGTAACGTATTTTCATGTGATGTGGTGTAAGAGGAATATCTGTGGCAGTCTCTGTTCTTTTCCATGATTACATTCTTTTCCCTCTGTATTCCGCTGAAAAAAGACATCCTATACTGCACATTTGTGGTCTATAGATAAGATTTGATTTACAATATACACTGCCGCTCAAAAGTTTGGGATCGGTAAGATTTTTAATGTTTTTAAAAGAAGTTTCGTCTGCTCACCAAGGCTGCATTTATTTAATTAAAAATACAGTAATATTGTGAAATATTATTACAATTTAAAATGACTGTTTTCTATTTGAAAATATTTTAAAATGTAATTTATTCTTGTGATGCAAAGCTGAATTTTCAGCATCGTTAATCCAATCTTCAGTGTCACATGATCCTTCAGAAATCATTCTAATATGCTGATCTGCTGCTCAATAAACATTATGTTTACAATTGTACAAAATATTGTGTACAATATTTTTTTTCAGGATCTTTGATGAATAGAAAGTTCAAAAGAACAGTGTTTATCTGAAATCTAATCTTTTGTAACATTATAAATGTCTTTACTGCCACTTTTGATTGATTTAATGTATCCTTGCTGAATAAAAGTATTCATTTCTTTAATTTCTTTAAAAAAAAAAAAAAAAAAAATTCTTTTTTTTTTAATTAATCTTTTATTTGCAGACACAGTGCATATTTACAGTTATGGTGAAATATCATCATACAAATCTGTACAAATAACAAGACTAGAAAAAATAAAAAATCTTACTGACCCCAAACTTTTGAACAGTAGTGTATAATGTTACAAAAGCTTTGTATTTCAGATAAATGCTGTTCTTTTGAACTTTCTATTCATCAAGGAATCCTGAAAAAAAAAAAAGTACACAACTTTTCAACATTGATAATAATAACAAATATTTCTTGAGGAACTAAGAATGATTTCTGAAGGATCATGTGACACTGAAGACTGGAGTAATGATGCTGAAAATTCAGCTTTGATCACAGGAATAAATTACTTTGTAAAATATATTCAAATGGAAAACAGTTATTTTAAATTGTAATAATTTTTCACAATATTACTGTTTTTACTGTATTTTTAATTAAATAAATTAAGCCTTGGTGAGCAGACGAAACTTCTTTTAAAAACATTCAAAACTTTACCGATCCCAAACTTTTGAGCAGTAGTGTATATCCCATGAATAACTCACTGGAATGCACTGAGAATCTCTCGTTTTTCTGGTCTCTTTCCAGGTTTGTTTTCACACAGATGCTTTAAAATGTAATTTTCTCTCTTTTCACTCCTAATCATATTAGCAGTGTTTACTGGAGTTATTCTAGAGCAGGTAAATACAATATTTATTGTCTGTCAAAATGACAGAAATCACTTTAAAATATTATCAATCAATATTCATTAATAAACATTTTTGATTAAGGCAGTGTGTTACATGATACAGTGATATTTAACACGTCAATAATATTGGGTAACACTTTATTTTACAGTGTCATTGTTACATATGTTACATGTAGTTAATATACTAATAACTATAAATTATGCATAATTACATGCAACGAACCCTAAACCAAATCAAATCCTAAACCTATAGTAAGTACATGTAGTTACGTAATATTACTCAGGTACTTGGATATATAATTACAATGTAACAAAGACACCTTAAAATAAAGTGTAACTAAATATTGTTGTGGAAATATTCAAAGGTTATTCATGGTCTGCTGTAGTAATTTATTAATGCTTTTACACTTCTAATGTTCAATAGTTAAAGGGTGAGTAGAATAAGCCAGTTTTTGAAAATTACACAGTGTTCACAGAGCGAACCTTTCACTAATTATTTACAGTTTAAAGGAAATTACACCCATAATTCATGCAAAGCGTCATGGGGCGTAGGGAAAAGGTGGATAAAATATGGCTTTCACTCTGAATTTGGATGTTTTTAGTTAATAATACTGCAGTTTTGGCCAACAATTTATTACACAAACGCAGATTTTGTTTTAAATCCTCCTACTTTTCCAAAAGGAATTGATGGTGTTCTCCAAATCTGAGAACAAAAAGCTTTGTAAACTTTTAAAGTCCTTGCCATTTTCTCTCTCTCTCTCTCTTTGTTGGATTTATTGTAATTGTATTAAGTTTTCTTTGTGTTTGACTCAAGCTGTTTTCAGTGTTTGTAAGTGTGTGTCTGTCGCCCTCCAGTGGATCCTGCGGTACGACTGTTTCCCGGCGCGGTCCGGCTCCACCGTCACAGCGCGTGTTCACAGAGACAGTGACCTGCTGATCAGTGGATCTCACATGGTCCAGCTCACAGGTGTCTCTCTCTATATAAATGACCAACATCTGCACCATAATACCAGAGAGTGTGTATTTACATCTGCTGTGTTTAAGCGGACGATGTGGATCCAGTGCCTGAAGCCAGAGTCAGCGTGGACGAGCGCGAGAAACGCTTCACTGTACGCATGAACACGGATCAGATGGTGAAGATCAGCCTGTGCTACAAACATTCATTCCCAGAGTGTGTTCAGCTGAGATATTTGGGAAAGGTGAGTGAAAAGTTTCATCTGGTACAGTTTTTTTGTCAAACAAAACACAGAGTTTAGTTTACAAAACCATTTTAACAAATGATCTACAGGTCTGAAAATGCCCTAAATAATAACCATTGAGGTGTTGTTTGTGTTGCAGATTAACACGACTGTCAATCAAACCGTTGATCTGAGCTTCCCGCACCTGATTCCTTGTGTCTGTGTGCAGGTGTGCGTGACTGCTTGATTTCACTTTTTTTTGTTTTTTTTATTTCTGACCTTGGTAATGTATAACATCTGCATTATTCTGTTCACAGTTGTGGTTTACAGGCATTGATGTAAGAAGAAACACACAGTGTCCCTTAAAGAAGAGAATACTGCCACGTGAGTCAGTTAATACGTGTGTGTGTGTGTGTGTGTTTCATGATTTACGAGGACACAAATGTGTATAATGTCATGGGTATTACACTGGTATTACGACGTAAACATGTTTTATGAGGACATTTCATGAACATTGAAACAAAAAACATACTAAACAATGTTTTATTAAATGTAAAAATGCAGAAAGTTTGCTGTGATGGGTAGGTTTAGGGGTAGGGTTGGTGTAGGGCAATAGAAAATATGGTTTGTACAGTATAAAAACCATTACGCCTATGGAATGAGAGATTTTCTTCTAGTCTAGGTTGTTTGCATGTGTTTGACAGTTTCATCTCCTTCCTGCAGATGGCGGTGATATCTTGTCCTCCAGCTCAGCGAGAGTTCTCGGCTCTGTTCTGCAGTGGGAGCCTCTCTGTCCCGATGACCAATCAGATCCCTCTGTCTCTCTGTGCTGGCGAATCCATACACAGAACTCCTACTGTGTCCCCGCCCCCAACGCAACACTCTATGGGCCAAAACGGGTATGTGACGATCACATTTTAACTATAGATCACAACTATAAACTATAAAATTTAAACTTCTAAATTTTACATTTTGTGTAAAAATTACTTTTAACAGTCGGAGCAATTCAACATAATTCAAGCATAACAAAGAGACGCATAGAAGTAGGAAACACGACAAATGCATTTAAAATACAGTGTATTGAACGCTGTTCTCAATGCACTTTGCTTTTTCAGCTGGAGTATAATGTGTCTGCTGTAGATAAACACCCTCAGATGTGTGTGAAGGTAATGCACGCTCGAGCGCACATTAATGCCTGATTAATGTGTGTTTGTGTTTCTCATGTGTGCGTACCTTTTTGCATTGCAGTTTTCTTTAAATGGCAGTCATCGAGTCTTCTGTCCCTTCGAGTCAGGTGAGAACCTGTTATATAGCAGCATATCGCTGCTGTCTTCCTGTCTGTCTCTGATGTGTGCCGTCTCTCTCAGAGGGCCGGTCCGAGTGGAGCGTGACGGTCGTCCCTGGATCTCTGCATCTGCATGTGCACCTGACATCTAATGTCGCCGCGTCGTTTGCTGCTCAGCTGTGCGACAGACATAAAGAGACGTGTGCATCTCGAGGACACGTCATCTCACATCAGCTGGTTAGTAATAGATTTCCTGTCCTGTGTGTGTTCTTTTGCTCAAAGACATTGAAATGTTGCATGTGCATGGGGTGGCCATTCAATATTAGTGGTTGACCGATATATCAACCATATTTGCTTTCTATATATATATATATATATATATATCGGCATTGACCAATGTGTCATAAGTGAGACTTTGATTTTAACAGTGCATGGAAAGGCATCCTGATCCTAGAGTTTGACCTCAGTATTGGCCGATATCTGCCGATATTTGGCTTTTTTTTAAATATCGGCATTGGCTAAAATGTAATATAATTGGGACTTCACAGTGCATGGAAAGGCCATTTGATATCAGTGGTTGATCATTATATTGGCCGATATCTGCCGATATTTGGCTTTTTTTAAATATCGGCATTGGAAATGCCATTCGATATGTTTTAAAGTCTTGTACGTTTATACATTATGTTATGTTTAAAGTCTGTAGATGCTCATAAAAAAAGCTTATGGACACATACTGCAGTACAAATTAAAAAGCAATTGGAGATTCAGGTAGTATTTGCATTTAGTACATGAGAAAAGAAATTGTATCATATGTGAAAAGTTGGCGAGCTTCTGTTGCTAAAGAACCTGCCATATTTGTGCTTTGTCGTGTATTATAGGAAAAAAATTGCTTACATTAATGTTTTCACATCTCTAAAATATTTTAAATATATTATCCAATATTTTAAAAGTTGAAATGTTTTAGTAGTAATACCATATGAAGGTAGAGCAAATGTAATCCCAAATATTGTAATAGTTATTCCTAACAAAATCTAAAATAATATTTCATTTCTGTGCATCGTTACAGTGAAGTTTTTATAACAAAACTCAATGCATTGATGATAATTTTGCACACACCAAGTGTATAGTTATACGTTTTTAAATAGTAGATATTAGAATAATATGTCAAATTTTACGAGGTCATACAAGTCAACAATGTGCATTTTTATGCATTTTCAATCGGCTCTATTAATTGTCAATAACAGTCAAATATTTTTGTATAAGTGCTAAACTGTATCGAATAACTGATTTTATTTACATAGCTGTGCTAAATTCACATCTCTCAAATTAGTCTGTTCTCTTTTTCCTCTCACATGATAATTTAAATAATCAAATTTGATGAGTAGCTGTGTAATAAACATTATAATGTACAGTGAGTCTGTCAGGATGGGAAAATAAACCTGCAATGCTCCTCTCCTCAGGAAGGGGGCGCCACAGAGGCGGAGCTGAGCCTGCCCTTCCCCTTCCTCTCATCAGGACTGTGTGTGCAGGTAATGCATCATTCCCAGCCCGTTTCATGTGTATCATTTGACTTCTGTTTGCACTTTGTCACTATGTTAATCTATGTTAACAATAAAATGTATGACCGTTTCCAGAGAAATCTGAAGCAGCACAACTCTTTTCAACATTGATAATAATCAGAAATGTTTCTTGAGCAGCAAATCATCATATTAGAATGATTTCTGAAGGATCATGTGACACTGAAGACTGATGCTGAAAATTCAGCTTTGATCACAGGAATAAATTTTACATGGGAATAATATTTCAAAGTTTTTACTTTTTTATCAAATAAATGGTGAAAACATTAAAAAAAATCTCACCGACCCCAAACTTTTGAACAGTAGCATAAATTATGCAGTATGTGGTAAACATATATCATGTGAGTCTGTTTGAGCGTGTGTCAGCTGACCTGCTCCTGTCCGTCTGTAGGTGTGGCGCTTGGATCTCCATGGAAGACGAATCATTTGCCCTGACTGTAAGTACAAGCATCCATCATCATTAGTGCACACTTGCTGACAGATGGACATAAAGTCACGCTCATCCTGAACCTCCACAGTGACGCACAGGCGATGGGGGCTCATCATCAGCGCTGCACTGACTCTTCTGGCTGCAGTCACGCTTCTAGTCTGCTTCACACGCTGGCTGTTCAAAAGAAGAAAATTAGGTCAGTCTGGACACATCTCTTTCTGATTTTAGGCCAGAAACATGCTCTGTGCAGCTCAAGAAGGAGTTATATTAAAATACTTGAACCAGATGTGTTTGTTACTCAGGTAGTTAGCTATGAACCTGTCACCAGTTTAAAGGATTAGTCCACTTTTAAATAACATTTTCCTGATAATTTACTCACCCCCATGTCATACAAGATGTTCATGTCTTTTTTTCTTCAGTTGAAAATAAATTAAGGTTTTTGATGAAAACATTCCAGGATTATTCTCCTTATAGTGGACTTCACTGGCCTCCAAATGGTTAACCAATTGACCTTCAACCGTTTGGAGGCCATTGAAGTCCACTATAAGGAGAATAATCCTTCTGGCCGTAGACAGCAGTGTCAGAAATGAACTTCTACATCTTGTCAATATGTTATAAAAATGCTTTTATGACTGTTCTGTTCGGAAGATTAAAGATGTCTTTGTTTCTGCAGTGTGGTGGAGCGCTGAAAGACGGCCCGTGCTGCTCGTGTGCTCGTCTAATGATACGGCGCACATCACCGCCGTGTGCAGTTTGGCCTCTGGCCTGCAGGGGGAGCTCTGCATGGACGTGAGGCTGGCGCAGTGGATGCAGTGCCACCCTCAGTCCTCTCTGGCTCAGCTGGGACCCGTGCCGTGGCTGTACGGTCAGTGTCAGGCCGTGCAGAAGGCCGGCGGTCTCGTCCTGATCGCCTGGAGCCCTGACGCCCATCAGGCTTATCTGAGATGGAGGAAGAGCGAAAGAAAGGCCGAGCTCTGTAAGACTGGGCTGTACAGTGCTGTTGAAGAAGAAGAAGAGGAGCAGATGTGCTGTGATGAAGAATGCATGGAGAAACCAATGGAGTCGTCTTCGATCACAGCTCCCGTGTTCAACGCGGCGCTCTCCTGTCTGTGGACGGGAATACGCGGCGATTGCCACGGCCGGGGATTTGGACTGGTTTGCTTCCCGAGTCTTAACAACAACATCACGTGCATCCCCAAACGACTCCGGTGCGTCCGAAAGTACTGTCTCCCGAAGGACCTGCCCTCTTTAATAAACGACCTGACCGGCTCGCAGGACGGAACTGGAAAAACCAGAGGCCGATGTTGGCCCCGTCTCCTGTCCAAAGCGCTGTCGCTGTGTGTGTCGCGTCAGCTCGCGCCCAGACTAGAGGCGAAACTTCCCGTGCCGACGGACAGCCCTAAATTCATTCCCAAACTTCTCACAGAAATTAATAATGAGCAGGACAAAGCGAAAGACGTGGGGGCAAAAGAAGCGCCGAAGTAAAGCTGTATCGCCGTGCTCGTCCAGAAAGGGCTGTTCGAAGAAAAAGACTGTGCCAGAGCTACAGACGCCACTGGATTTGTAGCCGCGTGCTGATCAGATGAGGCTGTTTCACTGCTCCTGTTGCAGTCCTGTTGTTTGCATGCAGCGGAAACTGAAGTCGGACTGATCAAAGCAGAGCAATTCACAAACAGAGTTCAGTGCAACATTACAGTCCGTCCAGCAGGGGGAAGAGACATTAAACTACGGCCCTGATATTCTCACAGCACAGTTATGTTTGGTTCTTCCTTTGCTTCTGATCATAGTGATGTGGATGTTTGAGATTCAGCTCTTCAGTCACATCACGTTTATTTCTATATCACTTTATACAGTAGATTGCTTTAAAGCAGCAGCTTTACAGTATTAACATGAAAAACAGTGTCAGTGTCGCTTTAAATTAGAATCACAGCTTCAGTTTCTACTATAAAGCAGCTCTCCAGTGTTTTCACTCACATCTGACCTCGACCGACTGAACAGAAGAAATGAAGCGGAGATTCACACCTCAAAGAAGGCGGAGCCTCAGAGCCACACCCACCTGGTACATCATTGCCACAGAGCAGTAGTAGTTCAAGGGCCCTATTTTAACGATCTAAGCGCACTTAGGGCTTGTCTGAATCCTCTTTTGCTAGCTTAAGGATGGGAAAAATGGTTGGTGCGCCCGCCGCATGATCCAAAAGGGTTGTCCCTATTCTCTTAAGGAGTAATGGCTGTGTTTTGGGCGTAACGTGCAATAAACCAATCAGAGTCTCATCTTCCAGTGCCTTTAAAAGCCAGTTGCGCTCGCACCATGGCGGATTGCTGTTTACATGTTGGAATTTGCAAGCGGAAAAACTGAACGCTTCTCTAGCGAGGCAACGGATCTGCTCGTGCGCATGCGAACAGACCATCTACGGGACAAGCCGGATTCCACCAAAGCATTTTTATCTTTATGTACACAATAATAATCTTTTACATTGTAATCCTTTTAATAATATTTGGCATGTTTGTGTGCTGCTGCGCCTCCCTCTGTGTGTTTAACAAGCAGAGTGTATGCACATTCTCATTCTCATATTACTAACATGCTCCTTAAATAACAAAAATATTGCGTCACTGACTTTAGAGCAGGTTTCAGGTGGTCAGTGGCGCAGTCGTTTTCAGGTGCCTCAAAATAGCAACACGCCAACAATGCACCAGGGGCCGGTTGCATAAAGCACTTAGACTAGTCTTAAAAGTTAAGACACTTTTTTTTTTTGAAGAGTGGTTCTAATTTCTTAAAGTCCATTGCATAAAAAGGTAGATTGGTGTAATTGGAATTGGAAAAATAACATTGATTAACTGCAAGCTGGTCAAACTAGTTCTTAAGACACAGTCTTAATATAGTTACTAAGTTTATGCAACTTAGTCATCACCCTTTATGATGTTGTGTTTGCACATTTTTTAAATACATTTTGTAAATACAATCATCCAGGCTGAGCACACCTCGTTTTCAGATGGGCGTGAGTGCATTCGCTATTTAAACGATGTGGTGCAGGGCGTGAAAATGATAACTGCGTTCGTTGGGCTGAAACTAGCAAAAAACACTTGCGTTGCGCCGGGTGTATGATAGAGCCCCAAAGGTGTTTACCAGCCGGAGTGAACTTTTCCAAGCTGTTTCCATATGAACTTCCTTTTCACCTGATTTAGTTTGAAATGACATCACTCCAGTTCATTCTTCAATCTCACTTGAAGTACATCAGGGCCTTTACATGCAAAATCTAGAGTTTCCTATTATGACTTCATGATGTTGTGCACGCACATTTTGTAAATGCGATCATCCTGACATGTGAAGGCAGCTTTAAGTGCACTCTCTCAAGAGAACAACAGCACTGTCTCAAGAAACATTTGAAATGTTTTATTTTTGTATAAAAACCTGCATCAGTAGACTTGTATTTGTTCATCATCATCAGTGTAAATAAATGCCTCAAACGTCCATACTCCAATTTATCCGATTATTATTTTTCCACAGCCCAGTTGTTTCAATATTTCTTTATAAAAGAAATGAATCAACCTGACGAAGATGTAAAACAGTTTTCATGTGGTCACAATGATGTTATCTTTCTTGTTTTGACAGGATCAGGAACCATTTTGGACCAATTTGACCAACAGTAAAATATATGCAAATGTGTCTATATGTTTACGTTTCATAAAATGCAAGCTACAAGGAATCATGTTCCTAGTGACATGAAACCACAGATGTATATATTCTAGCTGTTGTCAGAAAGTTCCCCTGGAGCTGTGCTGTAATCAGAATTGAGTTGGTGAAATGCTGCCGAACAAGTTTTCTCAACGGCTCTGGTGTCTTCCAGTCCACGGTTTCCAGAGCGTTACTGCAGCTGTCCGACACACACCGAGATCACACCGATAATGGGAATCTGGTGGTTATGCAAAATATCCCGAAACCCTCATTTAACAAGCGTTAAACATGCGTTAGCTGAGAACAAAAACTGCTGAAAGACTTGATGACAGAACAAGTGCTCGCTTCACTCCGGCTTCTCCATAATCAATTTGCTCTGCTCAATCCTGAACGTATTTCCCTCAGCTACTGCAACAAACTCTTTAAAAAAATCTGCATTTATGAATGAAGCAATTAGCCAAAATCAAAATATTATTAACCAAGTATTCAACATCACAATTCCAAAAAAAGACATATTTCACAGTTTTAAAATCAAAGTCAGGTATTACATACTTCGAACTTAACCAAACATAGAGGTATTTTTCAGATAATTTGCATAAATAAAACAAATGTTCCAATGACTGTTTCACGAAAGGTGCACTCATTACAATCCAGGGTGAATCTGAATCTGAGGAACTCCTTACAGGGATAAATATCATTAATCATTTTAAATTGAATTTCTTTTACCTTTGGTAGAAATGGAAAAGAAAGAAATCTTGTTCCAATTTGAACCACTTTATCTTCTGGAAAAGAAAAAACAAAAACAAGAGGTCTCTTCTTTACTTTAGAAGGGAAAATGTGTGTTACTAATGTTCTTTAAATCTTTTGCTCTGTGAAATTAATACCAGAGATGATTAGATGACCTAATGTTGGTATCACATGTCAATAACACAGTGCAGCTTTAACCAGCTGAACCAAACCAGCAGGAACAGCTTTCATCAAAGACACATATAATTCCTGAGAACAAGTTATATTGTATTTTTCACAAAAAAAACATCAAGGAAATTTCCATTTCCATCCATAATAAGTGCAATGGACCAGACACCTTTGTCCATCCAGTCCTGAAAAACACAGATTTCCTCTTAATAAGGATAAACCTATTATTCCACAAAGAACAACTGTGCTGAAAATTGTTTGTATGTTAATTTCCAATATAATAATATCTGACAATGAAAAGATGATCATTTACACTTTAATTTTGATGGCTCAAAATCACACTTTAAAAGGAAATCAATGCCTCAAAAAAAAAAAAATCTAAAATTTTAGAAGAAAAGCTAAACCAAACAAAGTTTATTTCTGAGGAAATTTTGATCCTTATATCCATCTATCAGATATACTCAAAGAAAATTCTGGGTAAATCAACCTGGAACATGATTCTGACTTCTGTATAAGAATTCTCCCTTTGTAACCACATATTTAAAATATTTGACTTTTTTTCATATTATCAATCAAATTAGAATTCTTCTACTTCTTTGACCTTTTATGACGGTTGAGAGAACACTATGTGGGCTACTAAAAAACCTCCACATGTAGGCCTACATATTTATCTTTAGGATAGTTCACCCAAAATGAAAATTACCCCATGATTTACTCACCCTCAAGCCATCCAAGGTGTATCACTATCTTCTTTCAGTCAAACACAGCTGAAGTTATATTCTCCTCCAAGCTTGTGAATGGGGGTCGTGTTTTGAAGTCAAAAATAATGCATCCATCCATAAAAAAGTAGAAAGACTCCAAGGGGTTAATAAAGGCTTTCTGAAGCGAAGCGATGCATTTTTGTAAGAAAAATATCCATATTTATAACTAGCTTCCGACGCGGCCCCCCATTCACAACCATTATAAACCTTGGAGGACTAAAGATATTTTTAAATATATCTCCGATTGTGTTCGTCTGAAAGAAGATAGTCATATACATTTAGGATAGCTTGAAGGTGAGTGAATCATGGAATAATTTTCATTTTTGGGTGAACTATCCTGTTTATTATCTGTATCTGTGAGATGTTTAAATGTGTTGAACACTCTTACTGTTGCATCTTTAAGAAACTCTTCAGTGAACTCCCAAAACTTTATTCATCAAGCTATAAGTTGCAGTCTTTCATTGTCATATCCTTTGTTTATACTTTATTAAAACATGCTTGACTGTTTCAGGAAGATCACAACATCCAGATTCATGAATTCCAATGATATAGTGACTGGTTTAGAGAGCCCAATTCTGAGATAAGATATTACGCTCTCTTCCCTTCTATTCCCAAAACTTGCGTTTCTGGTCTCCTGCATTCGCATGAATGGAAGTCAGTGGAGTGAAATGTGTAGTGTAACAACCCTTTCATGCAGAACGGCTCTGTCCCAAATGGAACACTTCATGTGCACTTGCGGTCTTGTGGATTTAGAATGGCCACTGCATGTCCGTTAAGTCCACAAGACTTTCGGGACTTCAGTCAAAGAGGCGTTACGTCACAAAAAGTGTGGATTTAGAGGAAGATTGTGATGATTCCATTTGGGAAACACTTTTCTTGAAAAGCACTTTCAGTGTTAAAGCCAACATGAAACGACGTTCACAAACATTTTAGTTCTGTAAACGAAATCGAATCTTCAATGAGAAAAAATGTCAGGAATCTTATTGAAGTAAACAGACGTGTTTGACGTCAAATCTGACCTATACTGTATCTCAAGGTAAACATGAAATACCATTTCCAACCCACTGCACTTCAATAACATGACTTATTCCTGAGTTTATCAGGGTACTGAACTGGAAGAAATGTGTCCGTTTGAAGGAGAATCGCAAACATTGTGTTGATGATGTACTGCAGTTTTCAGTAAACAAATGTTTGTTCATGCAGACACATGGTGCCTTGAACAATACAAACACTGGAAAGACAAGTTCAGCTTCAGATCATTTGTGCTCAAATGTGTCACGGCAGCTTTTAAGATGTAATATGAGTGCTTTGGGTTTAGTTGGTATATTTGCATAAGGCCCATATAACTCTGTGCGTGACAAACTAACACGCATGCAAAGCACAGGACACGGCACATGATAAACAACCTGATCTTCCTGCGCAGGCATGTTAAAAACAGTCTTCACGCTCGTGATGATGCAAAGAAGGACAGCGGGACTATTGTGTGTCTTTACTCTGTTCGGAGGACGTTTGCTCGTATCAAAGGTCACATCGTTCGGAGCAAGCCTTCCTATGAATTAGGCTAATGAGTGACCGTGTTTCCCAAATAATATTGTTTAAATAGCCTATAACCTGTGAGACAAAAATATCCTGTATGTAGTATGATTTTGAGCATTGACATTTAAAAGCATTTGGCCAGTGGTCTAATAACAGCTCTTGCTGTATAGACTGTTTTTACAATTAAACTGCAAACTGCTGTTATAACAGCTACATCAGAAAATTAAAACATTAAAAATAAAGGTTCTTTATGGTTCCATGAAGAACTTTTAACATCTATGTGAAGGTTCTTAAGGTTCCCTCTAAAAAATGCTGAGTTAAAAACAACCCAAATTGGGTTGAAAGATGACAAACCCAACGGTTGGGTTAAACGTTTGACCAACTATTGTTTAAAAATCACTATATGGAAATTAAAAATCAGACACAAAATTAGTAGAGGCAACAATAATAATCAAAAGGTGAACATTTATTAATAAGCAAATAAAATAAATGTTTATTGTTTCATTATTATTTATTAAACTTATTAATGTTCATTTCCAACATATTTTGGGTTCAATTCAAGCTATTGAGTTCAATAAAATCACTAATACCTAATTGCTGGCTAAAAACAACCCAATGGCTTGGTTTGTCCATTTTCAACCCAACTTGGGTTGTTTTTAACCCAGAGTTCAAAGTTCTTTAGATGATTTAAAATGTTCTTCACTCAAAGTAAAAATGGTTCTTTTAAGAACTCTTTACTGAAAGGTTCTTTGGGGAGCGAAAATATTTCTTCAGTGGCATCGCTGAGAAATAACCCTTTAGGAATCTTTATTTTTCAACATGTAGCAACAGTCTGCACTATTAATTTAAATGTCTGGCAACCCTGCGGCAAGAAATTAACTATAATTAAGTTAATTGGAGCTTTTTCTGTTCATCAGCATCAATCAGACATTGTCACTTGATAAATAAATTAGAGTGTTAAGTAGGCTATTTTATGGCATTGCTGGTCATATAAGTGCAGTTATGAACATGTACAGAGTGTGATCTGATCTGATGTGCAGGTCCTGGTGGAGTGGGAGGATATTTGTTATTCTAAGTAGTTCTCTGTAAAACAGCTGTACTGTCCCGCCCCATCCCACTCACTCCGGGGAACCGCTGGAAGTCGTTTCACTTTTTCTATAAGCCACAAAACAGGTAAACCTCAATATTCACTTACTAATTTACAACTTGTATAAATCATGTATCTATACATTTAGTGTTTCATCTATCTATAAGAGTTTTCATTTTCATTCTCCTTTCAAGAAACCACGCTTTAAATGGGATTATCCTAGATACATACCCAGCTAACAGGGAACGTTCTTCCAGTAACATCAATAGAACATTCCTTCAAAGTTATCTGGTCTTTAATAATGTTCATGTATTATTTATACATCATTCATGGAAGTTTGTTTTAGTTGGACATTCGTCTAACATGTTTTGAGTGTTACTACTTGCTTCAGAAAGTTGTTAGAATGTTCAAAAGTAACCTTCCCACAATTTTTGCGGAATGATAAAATGGAATGTTCTTGTTCCTTAATGTTCGCAGAACCATGAAAAAATGTAACATCCAGAAGTAACATTTTAATAACTTAATTGGAATTTTCTTAGAACATATGTTCGTTAGCTGGGAAAGCACACACACAATAAATATAGCTTAATATTTTTCAATATCAGGTTTGTATATATTTTTTATATAGTTTATTTATTTCATTTGACTTGACTATTTCAGTATCATTCATTAGGATTCAGATAATTTTGAAGTATTGATGCTACAAAGAGACCCGTAAACTCTCTCTCTCTCTCTCTCTCAGTGTGAATGAACTCGTCACTGGGTTTCTGCGAGCGCTTTCAGACTCTTGTGAATCGATGAGTGGCAGTTGTTGAGTTTCAGTGTGAATCCAGACAGGGATCCAGTGTGTGTGTGTGTGTGTGTGTGTGTGTGTGTGTGTGTGTGTGTGTCATGAGTGTGTGGGCTCTGCTGCTGGTCTCTCTCCTGCTGTGGATCTTCACACAGGCGCTGGAGAGAATCGAGCTCAAAGAGGATCAGGCGCTCACCTGTGGACAGGTACAGTAGACCAGCGTCTGTCTGTTTACATAACTTCAGTAATAAGCTAATGCTATGCATAAAATAGCTACAATTAATGAAAACATACTGTTTCAGACTTTTTCAGACCTATTTTCTAGTCGTTTTCAGTTGGTAGTGCAGTTGTTTCGCTGAAGTTCATCTCAGACATGTTTCTACTTGGATACAGTTACTAGGAATTTGGCTGTTTGCAGAGGCGCAGTGTGTGTACGTGCGTGGGTGTGTTTGCGTGTCTGTGTGTTTGTGTGTTTGTGTGTCTGTCTGTGTGTGTGTGTGTTTGCGTGTACCTGTCTGTGTGTGTGTTTGCGTGTACCTGTCTGTGTGTGTGTTTGCGTGTATCTGTGTGTGTGTTTGCGTGTGTCTGTGTGTGTGTGTGTGTGTGTTTGTGTGTACCTGTCTGTGTGTGTGTTTGTGTTATAGAGTGGGCGTGAGTTTTCTTGTTTGCTGTGGAGAGTTGCGTGCGTGTTTGTTGTTGTTCTGCACGCTCAGTCTGTTCTCATGCAAAACCAACAGAGCACATCATCACTTACATTTGCATCCATACAGAACTGTAATACAGTGTTGCTTTTTTAATCAGTTGAAATTAAAGCCATCAACAGAAATAGGTGCTACTGTGACATACAAGTACTTAAATAGTAAAAAATATTTTTATTGTATACATTATTTTCTCTTAAAGGGTTAGTTCATCCAAAAAGGAAGTTTCTGTCATTAATTACTCACCTCATGTCGTTCCACACCCGTAAGACCTTCGTTCATCTTCAGAACACAAATTAAGATATTTTTGATGAAATTGTCCATAGACAGCAATATAATCAACACTCTCAAGGTCCAGAAAGGTACTAAAGACATCGTTAAAACAGTCATGTGACTGCAGTGGATCAACCTTAATGTTATGAAGAGACGAGAATACTTTTTGTGCGCAAAAACAAAACAAAAATAACCACTTTATTCATCAATCTCTTCTCTTCTGTCATTATCTTACGCAGGTGACGCAGTAACACAGTGAAGCTTCCGTGTTTACGTCTGAATGCCGGCTCAGTATTGGCTGAAGCTGATCACGTGATCAGCTGACGCAGGAGCCGGCCAATAATGAGTCGGCGTTCTGGCGATGAACCTGGAAGCGCTGGACGTAACCAACGTAAGATAATGACACAGAAGAGAAGAGATTGTTGAATAAAGTCCTTATTTTAGTTTTGTTTTTGTGCACAAAAAGTATTCTCGTCTCTTCATAACATTAAGGTTGAACCACTGCAGTCACATGACTGTTTTAACGATGTCTTTAGTACCTTTCTGGACCTTGAAAGTGTTGATTATATTGCTATGGATGATCGTCTATGGACGATTTCATCAAAAATATCTTAATTTGGGTTCTGAAGATGAACGAAGGTGTGGATCGTTATACTCATGTATGTTATAAATATTATTTGATTTCTGTTAGTGTGTTAATTTGACTGAATTTTTGTTAATTGTCTTGTCTCTGTAGGGTATAATTCACTGTGAAGTCAAATCAGGTAATAAAACCTTGACTAAAGTGTGATATTTCAGCATGACCAGCTGAACTGTGCAGCGGCTTCATTTGTCTCATTGTCTTGTCTTAGTTGGCCATACTTGCATTTGGGATGACGAGCATGTCTATGTGAGCAGTCTAGACACCTACTTTGTTCATTGCCAAAAGCAGGAGACCTGGAGCTTGTGCCTGAAGATCCTGGTGAACGTCATAGTCAGAGGTACTGTACTGATCACAGTGGGTTTGGTTGGGCTGAGCATCTCTCCAGCTGACCGACAGGATTGTTTCTTGACTCTCAGACGCAGGTCAAGCTGTTACAGTGGATGGCAGTGGTGAGGAAGAGGAAATGTATGGAAGTGCCGACGTTCAAGTGTGCTACACGTACCCTTCTAAGCGGCACACCACAACTGTCCATTTCACTTTCCGTTCCTCAGCATTTGATCACAGCACTACACTGAAGGTCATCTATCTATCTATCTATCTATCTATCTATCTATCTATCTATCTATCTATCTATCTATCTATCTATCTATCTATCATCTTCCTGTTTTTTTATTTTTTTGCATGTTTATCACACTTTAATGTTTCAAATCATCAAACAAATTTAAATATTGATCAAAGATAACACAAGATAAACACAACATGCAGTTTTTATTATGAAGGGAAAACAAAACCCACATGGCCCTGTGTGAAAAGTGTTTGCCCCCTAAACCTAATACTGGTTGGGCGACCCTTAGCAGCAACAACTGCAATCAAGCGTTTGCGATAACTTGCAGTGAGTCTGTTACAGCGCTGTGGAGGAATTCTGGCCCACTCATCTTTGCAGAATTGTTGTAATTCAGCCACATTGGAGGGTTTTTGAGCGTGAACCGCCTTTTTAAGGTCATGCCACAGCAATAGGATTGAGGTCAGGACTTTGGCTAGGCCACTCCAAAGTCTTCATTTTGTTTTTCTTCAGCCATTCAGAGCTGGACTTGCTGGTGTGTTTTGGATCATTGTCCTGCTGCAGAACCCAAGTTCGCTTCAGCTTGAGGTCACGAACAGATGGCCGGACATTGTCCTTCAGGATTTTTTGGTAGACAGCAGAATTCATGTTCCATTTATCACAGCAAGTCTTCCAGGTCCTGAAGCAGCAAAGCAGCCCCAGACCATCACACTACCACCACCATATTTTACTGTCGGTATGATGTTGTTTCAAAAGTTCAACTTTTGTCTCGTCAGTCCACAGGGTATTTTCCCAAAAGTCTTGGGGATCATCAAGATGTTTTCTGGCAAACCTGAGACGAGCCTTTATGTTCTTTTTGCTCAGCAGCAGTTTTCGTCTTGGAGCTCTGCCATGCAGGCCATTTTTGCCCCGTCTCTTTCTTCAGTCATGAACACTGACCTTAACTGAGGCAAGTGAGGCCTGCAGTTCTTCGGATGTTGTTGTGGGGTCTTTTGTGACCTCTTGGATGAGTCGTCGCTGCGCTCTTGGGGTAATTTTGGTCGGCCGTCCACTCATGGGAAGGTTCACCACTGTTCCATGTTTTCTCCATTTGTGGATAATGGCTCTCACTGTGGTTCGCTGGATTCCCAAAGCTTTAGAAATGGCTTTATAACCTTTTCCAGACTGATAGATCTCAATTACTTTCTTTCTCATTTGTTCCTGAATTTCTTTGGATCTCAACATGATGTGCAGTTTTTGAGGATCTTTTGGGCTGCTTCACTTTGTCAGGCAGGTCCTATTTAAGTGATTTCTTGATTGTGAACAGGTGTGGCAATAATCAGACCTGGGTGTGGCTAGAGAAACTGAACTCAGGTGTGATAAACCACAGTTAAGTTATGTTTTAACAGCACTTTTTCACACAGGGTCATGTGGGTTTGGATTTTGTTTTCGCTTCATAATAAAAACCTTCATTTAATAATTGCATGTTGTGTGTACTTGTGTTATCTTTGATTCATCTTTAAATTTGTGTGTGACAAACATGCATTTATAATAATTGTATTGAATTGTGAAGTGGCTCATGGATGTATGTGTTGTAGGTGTGGATGTCTTTAGTGGTGAAGATACCAGAGGCAAAGCTCGGCAGTACCGTCACAGTCCATTCTCCATACACAAACTCCACTAAACAAATTCCTTCAAAAGAGGAAGGTAAATATGCTGTAAAACAAACACATACGCCTCTTTCACTTATCATATCTGAGACAAATAAATGACAAGTTTGTCTCTTTCAGCGTGTTCAAAGGGTCTAGATGCCATCTTCTGTAAACGTAAGTGAATCTGTGTTCAGTTTACACATCTAGTTTAGTTAATTGGTAGAGTGTGACATCAGCAAAGCTGCAGATCATGGGTTCACTGTATAGACTGAATGCACTGTAAAGACAAGTTCACAGCTTCACACTGCCAACAAACAGCTACCCTGAAATCAAACTCTAATGGCAGAATAGCAGCTAAAATAAGTTACCAGTGATCCATTATGGAAAAGTTTACTCAAAAGTGTCAATTCATTAATGCAGTGCATGTCAGGTGTCACTGGATCTGTCATGTATCTGTAGTCCATCTATGACCTTTGGTTTCCAGCACCCAGGCTGCACAGAAAAACTGACCATGTGACAGGAGCAATAAAACTGTATGCGGCCGATGCAGATAAATGGAAATCCCAAAAGTTTTACGCATGCCAGAGGCTGGACAGGAATGGGCGCTGTGTTAAGGTGGAATGGGTATGTCACCCTGATCAATAATACAGTTGCATTTAATTGGTCAATTGAATTAGTTTTAACTTCTCTTTCTGTCTCTTCCTTAATGTAAAGAACAACGCTAGCCATGAGTTTGAGATTTCACTGAGCTCTGTCGCCCCCTGTCTGTGCTTTGAGGTAATGGTAACAAATGTATTTCTCTTATTGAATTATTAAACAAATTAATAGAAAAGCAGCATATATTAAAGTCATGCATACAAAGATACAGAATAAATAGGTTATATTAGTAACTGTCTGAAGACTGAAAGCTATTAGCCAGTACAGTGATGTTCACATATAAATGTGAAAAGTAAAGTGGGAAGCTAGTCATATTATTGTTGTTGCATTTTATCCTGATGCTTGTTATCTTTCTACCTTTGCATAGATATGGGGGAACTTTCTTCGAACAGAGTATTGTCCGTTTTTGAATGAAACAGGTACGGCATTCACTTCCTACTTTGAATACTGGCACACCATGTTTTAAAGGAATATTCAGGGAATTTTCAGAATATTCAACCACAACTTGGTATAGTTAAAGAGTTTTCAGGCTGGAAGTGGCTTTTTGAATTCTTCACCTGGGAACAATACACCATTATAACTAAAAGTTTGCCAAGAAGTATTTCCTACTAAAGCAAGGCAGTATTTGACTCTCTAAATGTATTCATAGCAGACTGGTGGGCGTGGCCTTGGATTGTAACGTGCCCAGTGCATTATGGGTGCTATTTGGCAAAAGGGAAGAAAACAGCCTTTTTTTCTCTGTTTTCTTTAGTCAGGTAGCATCAATTTCATTTTATTTCTGCCTTTCTAGTGCAGCCATGTTTTATTGAAAGCCCATTTTGAGGAAACATTACATTTTATCATTTTGCAAACATTATGGGAATGTTACTTTTGAATGTTCTATGAGCGTTCTGAAACAATTAGTAACATTTAAAAAAATTGATGTTCAATGAATGCCCAATTAAAGCATTTCAGAAAAAAAAAACATTCCACGAATAATGTATAAATAATGTTTTTGTGCTAACGCTTTTAGAACATTATTAAAGATGTTCTATTAATGGTACTGGAAGAATGTTTGATAATTCAAAGCGTTTTTTCAAAAACTACTACATGCATAAGCAATGCTTTCATCACTTGTTTCTGCTCCTTTTTTGCCCGTGTTTTGATCCGGAGATTCGGTACTCTTTCAGAAGTTGTGAATCAGTGCCCTCTACCGTATAATAGTAAAAACATGGAAAGCCTGAACATTCCATCAATGTCAGGGACAGAGTTAATAACATTGAGAGAACCTTGCCAGAACGTTCTGAGAACCTTCCCTGTTAGCCGGGTCAGTAAATAACAATGCAGTCAGTGCAAACGCTGCTGACTTAATCTGCACTGTATGACAGTTACACTCTGTTTTCATTCTCGCCAGTCTCAGGCTCCAGCGTGTCAGTGTCTTTGGCAGAGACTGTAACTTATCATAAGCGGGCCGCTCTGGTCTGGACCCTCACCGCGCCCTGCAGGCTGGAGGCTGAGCTGTGGCTGTGTAGGAAGGGCTCAGGGCTGGACAGCAGCTGCCATGCAGTGAACACCAGCTCTCATGTCCACACCCACCAGAACGACAACTGGACCCAGACCGACCACAGACACTGGGTGGGAAACTGTGCTTGAGATATCTAATATGGTGTGGGACAAGTTACATGATGAAGTTTAATATTTTGGGTTAGGGGTTTGTTCAGATGTAACTGTAAGCAGTAGTAATAGTAAGCAAACACAGCTTACAGTACAAGTAAGAGAAAATTGATTACATTTTATGGTAACACTTTATTTTACAGTGTCCTTGTTACATATGTTACATGTACTTACCATAGTAATTATGCATAATTACATGCAAATAACCCTAATCCTACCCTAACTATATAGTAAGTACATGTTGTTAATTAATATTACTCAGTACTTAAATATATAATTACACTGTAACAATGACACCTTAAAATAAAGTGTAACCCACTTTATTTTAGTGATTTTAGTCACTTTAATTACACAAATAGGTACAGAGTAATATTAATTAACTACATGTACTGACTATAGTATAGTTATGCATTTAAGTACTGAGTAATATGAATTATAGTTTTTACGGTATCATTTTATTTTACAGTCCTGTTTCGCATGTACATACTATATACTTAATAATTAATAACTGGCTAATAACTAGGTACTAGTCCTGAACCTAAACTTAACCCATGCATTGGTTTAAAGTTAGTTGCTTGTAATTATGCATAATTTATAGTTATTACTATAGTAACTATATGTAACATGCGTAACATAAAATAAAGTGTTACCAGGTTTAGGGTTTGGATTATGGTTTGCATGATTTATAGTTTGAATTACTATAGTGAAACGTGTAACAGACACTGTAAAAAAAATAGTCTTACCAGATTTAGGGTTTGGTGTACGGTTAGTTGCTTGTAATGTATGCATATTTTACTGTTATTACATACAATAAAGTGTTACATTATGTTTACTTCGCTAACACTTATCTATTCTTTCATCCATTGCAGCGGTTTCATGGAGAGTTTCTACAAGTGGAACGTCATCCTTTATTATGTGTGCAGGTACCGATTACATTTTTTGCACAATGTTTACAGTTCACTTCTGATATCTGTGTGTTTTGGGAAACTGGCAGTGTTATGTCTCTTGTCCAGGTTAAAGTGGCGGGAATGGAAGGTTACGTGGGACCAGTGTGTCCTTTTGAAGGCAAGCACTCACATCCGTTAGTTCTGATGAGAGAACAGAATTAATGTGCCGTAATACTTTAGTACTACAACATAACGCATTGCAGATATAATGCCGATTGTGATGTAATTTAATAACAGCTCTCTCTCCGTGTTCTTGTCTCTGTCACTGCTGCAGTGAAGAGGGCTCACTGGAGCTTCCCGCTGGTGCTGTGTGTGCTGCTGGTGTGCCTGTCAGTGCTGGGAGCCTATGCAGTGCAGGGAACACTGAAGAGTGAGCATCACACACACACACACACACACACACAGACCAGAGCTCAACAATAAGGATCTTTTTCTGTTTCAGTAGTTCTGAACTTTCTATTCATCAAAGAATCCTGAAAAAAATTTATTGTTCTGATTTTTGGGTGAAATGTGTATCTTTGTGGGCTGAAGTGTTAATCACTCGTCTCTCTTTATAACAGGTTGGGTGTTCAGATGGCTGAAGGTGGATGACGTGAACAGTGAGTTTCCTTCATGATCTCACCTCGCCACTTGCTCCTTATACAATCATAAAAATAAATCTTTATTGGCATCCATGGATCCATGAAGAACCTTTAACATCCATGGAAAAATTTTTATTTCACAAAAGATTCTTTATAGTGAGAAAAAAGGTTCTTAAGTTTATTAAAATGTTCTTGACACTAAGAAAAAATGGTTCTTTTAAGAACCGTTCACCGATACCCCTTTTCCACCAAGGCAGTTTGAGTGCTGGTTCAGAGCCAGAGCCTAGTTTCAAACCAGCTCTGAACCAGGGGTGCGTTTCCCGTACGATGATGTAACTCGCTGCTTCACTATCATAGTACGATGCATCGTTGAACAAATCAACTAGCTAGTCACGACTGTTTCCTGAAATCGCAAACTTGTCGTTCAACCACGTTGGTGAATGATGTCACGCAGATAATAACTTCTTTAAATGAATCTGTTTGAGATCGAATTAATGCTAGATTTTTTTTGCAATACATTATGGACATGGCATCTGAGGACTAATTCTTATTTTTCTCAGTTATTTTGCCTTATTTCCAGATTCAATCATAAACTCGTTCTTACGTACCAGAGCACGTACGCACATGCGCACTCTTCAAAAACTGTGCTTTAAATCTCTTGACATTTGTATATACTCAAAATAAAAGATATACATTTAAGATAACGATTTATCAAGTTCACATGTCATAAAAAAAGAAACTCTGCTTCTAACCACAGCTCGAGAACTGCCGTTCCAGCCACAAGTTTGCGAATGTTCGTTTGAACGATGGTTTCGGGAAACACCAAATCGTTCAACTATGTTAGTAACAACGGAACTTGCGATGTTAGTTGGCTAACGATGCTTTTGGGAAGAAGTGGTTCGTAAGCAGTGTTGGGGAAAGTTACTTTTAAAAGTAATGCATTACAGTTTTGCGTTACTCCCTAAAAAAGTAACTAATTACGTTAGTTACTTTTTATGAAAAGTAATGCATTACATTACTTTTTCATTACTTTTTCACACCTTCTGGGCTTGCTTGTTTGTTTTTTAATAACAAATTTAAAGACCCTTCCACACCAAAAGTGAAATAAATAAGGAAATGCAAATTCACACCTGTACAGTAGAGGGCGCAGCTCAAACAAACAAACCTTTCAGCTGTTCAACACTCTTATTTCTAAATCTAATCTAAAGTAATTTTTGCTTATTAGTATGGTTGAATTAGATCATTGAAGGTCAGCAGCAAAGACATTGGTTAATAAAGTGAGGTTAAATACATTAAGTATATTTGTGAAATTTAATATATTTTATTATTACAGGTTTGCGTAAAATTCTGAGATTGCATTTGCAAATGCATGTTCACATTTAGTCTAGAACTACAATAACATCATGTTCACACAGCGCACACAACACCTCTGAGCTTTATTTCTCTCAACATGAGGACAGGAGAGCTGTCAGTCAATACATGTGAAAAAGTAACTTAGATATTTTGTTGTAAATTAAAAAAGTAATGCGTTACTTTACTAGTTACTTGAAAAAGTAATCTGAGTTATTTGTAATGCGTTACCCCAACACTGTTCATAAGTAGCACCAAAACATTGCTGGTCTAGAAGTAAGAACCGTTTGCGTCAGGGGCTGGAGGCGGGGTCACCGTGACCAACAAAGAAACTTGTGACCGCCATTTTTTAAATAGCAGCTAATCTAGCTAATAGCAGCTTGATTGTAATCTCCGTCTATACAAATTACAGCGAGCTGCAGGAACGTGTTGGATTCACTGTGTTTGGATGCCGCCGATGTAGGTTCGCAAAGCCATGAGCATCAGTAGTAACGCAATGTCCGCCATTGTTGATGGAAGGCTTGTTCGAGATGCATTGAAGCTGCACGGGCCGATCAGCATATGACATCAAAGTACTGCGTTTGGAAACCGGTTCTTAGAAGGCTCGTTAGTCGAACCAACTCCGAACCAGCAATAAATAGCACCAGCTCTGAACTAGTACCCGTTTCATGCTGGTGGAAAAGGGGTATGAGAGGTTCTTTGGGGAACCAAAAATGGTTCTTTTTAATGGCATCACTGCGAAAACCCCCTTTAATTTTTAAGAGTGTAGTTGAAGTGTCTACTGACATTGATGTGTGTTGTTGTTTCAGCTGCGGTGGCGGCTGGTGTGGAGCTGCTTCTGGTGTGTCCTCCTGATGCAGACGCCACCGTCATTCAGCTGCTGTGCCGTCTGTGCTCAAGTCTCTCCGCTCTCGGCTTCACCGTGTCTCTGGACTTGTGGAACCGCTCCGAGATCAACGCACTGGGTCCCGTGCCCTGGCTGCACTCCTGTCTGGAGCAGGTGCGGCGGCGCGGAGGCAAGGCGGTGATG
Source organism: Culter alburnus (assembly GCA_028476615.1). Lineage (NCBI taxonomy): Eukaryota > Metazoa > Chordata > Actinopteri > Cypriniformes > Xenocyprididae > Culter > Culter alburnus. The sequence continues at coordinate 389,025 of JAOTNS010002789.1, read as the reverse complement.
GTTCTGACCCCGGAGGCCTGCGAGCGGGCCAAGCGATGGAGCTGTCGAGGAACGAAGCAGGAACCGGAAGAAGAAAATGAGACCAACAGTGGTGTCCAATCATTGTCGTGCTCCGAGGTCTTCGATGCATTGCTGAGCTGCATTCTGGGTGACTATCTGCTGGGTCGTGCGGGAGAGCGGTTCGTGCTGGCGCAGTTTGACGGGCGGTGCACTGCCACGGCCCTGCCGGAGTTCTTTCGGGGACTGCCGTTGTTCAGCTTGCCTTCCCAGAGTCTGGACTTCATAACGGAGCTCACACAGGGGGCTCGTACGGGAAGACGAGTGTGTGAGCGGTGGGAACGAGCGGGGGCGTTGAGGGCAGCATCACGGTCCATATCAGGGGCGCTCAGAGAGATCACAGGAGGCACCGGACACACGTGTGCAACGCTCCCTCAGGACTCTGGGGACGGATAACGACTATGAAACTGTCCCACTACAGGCAGAACAGTCGAGCCTTGCTCTCGGCACCGAAACAAGCACTGTAGGCTGGGTCTAAACTAGTCTTAGACTGACCTACGAGTAAACGCCATGAGGTCTGGTCCACGCCGAGCCTCATTCTGGCCAGATGCAAGAAGCTTGTAAGGTACCGTTGCTCGCCGAAATCATTTCAATGGGCATTTCGCATAAGGGGGAAAAAGTTCCCCATGCAGATTTTGCTCACATTCAGGTTGTTCACATGGATTCATCGCCAACTTAAACCAACAAAAAAGCTGCTTTGTTTGGAAGTGACTTCTTTTGACACGATTGATAATTCACCGCCCTGCATTGTATTTGCTGAATGAAATCCAATACTTGTTTCTTACTAATTTTGGGGTGCTGATTCCAAAAATAGTGCCTGTTTTGCATAAGCACATCACACTTTCTCACAAAATATGATGTGCATTTTGTTGCATTTCTGCTTTCGACAACCATTTGTAAGGTGAAGAAGGCTTGCATGATCGCATAATCACCAGAAAAACTGCCTCAAAGACATGATTCCCAGCTTACAACTGTTTGTTAAATTCTCAGCCGATTTTCACGTTTGACACATTATTTTTGATTTCAAGGTTAGAATTATGGCCAGTGTCAGAAGAAAATGCAAACACAAACCCAGATGTTTTCTGCGACATCTCTGAGTGTTTACTACATCCAAAAAGCGACAGAAAATTTTGTGAAAAAATCTAATTTTTAAACTTTATTTATCTAAATGTTTATGCTTATACACAATGGAGGTTTTTTGCTTGCAAAATCTCACCTAAATGTCGTGGCCACACCTTTATACATGTAAATGAATGTTGATTAGGGGCGTGTTCATCTAAAATAGATTGTTCATAACATTCACTGATCAGAAGAGCTGTGAGAGTTTAGGTGGCGGTTTCAGATATGAACTCGATCTGACACTGATGTAAATATGTATATTGTATGATATGTAAATATGCCTTATCTCAAGCTCAGAATAGAAGAAACACAAGGAAAACCACAATGGACCAGCTGAAGACAGATGTTTGCACACCTACACATGGAATTGTGAAGACAAATGTAGGAGAAGGGCAAGATTGTGAGAGACGTCACTTTCTTCTTTTCACTAGTGCACAATAACATTTCCATGCCATAAGCTCAAAGGCACAAAGGCTATATCTAACTCAGTAACTCAGAAGGTAATAAGCTCTCTTATATAAGCTGTAACTGTAAGATTTTCAGTCAGATGTCCGGTTGCATGAATGATTTGTCTTTTTTTCAATAGCAATGTTGTGTGTCTATGCTGTAAAAAGTGTGACAACTTGCCCCTAATTGTTTTTGTAGACAAACATTAAACATATTGTGATTTTTTTTTTTAATTAATTAAACTGCATGACTAGTGTTAAAATTGCACTGTGTAAATAATACAGTTATGAAAAGGAGTTATCAATTTTATAATAATAAAAATAAAATAAAATAAAATACAAGACCAGCCACAGACTTTGTTATAACAATGTAAAAATGTCATTTAAGTAACTTTGAATTATTAATATTATTATTACTCAATTATTATTATTAATATTACTCAAACACAATTAAATTTCTTTAAAAAATGTTAGATGTGGTTTTGTAGTCTGACATGATTAAGGCGGGGCTATGACGACACGCGATCCGCACCTTTCATTTTGGCACACGGCGGTCTGTGATTGGCGCACTAGAATCCACCTTCAATAAGGATTGGCTGTTCGCTGGAGGAGGCGGGGCTTGAGCGATCAGCTGCAGCACACACAGAATGAACTAGAAGAGCGAGCGCTACCCCGAGAGGTTTAATGCAGCGATATAACTGCTCTTGAAACGCACCCGAAGACCTGTTTCTGTCGAGAAGGTTTGGAGGAGGTTTATCACCCAAACGCACCCTTGTGAAGTGAGTATACAGAACAGAAAAACAAAGCATCTTGCGTCAGTGTTCAAATGAAAGAGCTGGAGAATGCAACAATGTTTCAGTCCGGCGTCACGTCACAGCTGTCGCGAGAGAAACATTGTTGCAGTTTCATTAATCGAGTGTAGATGAGCAACGCGATGAACGAGCTCTTGTGTTTCAAGTCTTGAGCTGTGATGTTGCATGAATGTATGAGCTCCAGCAGTCAGTCAGTGGCCTACATACATGCAGCATCAGCATCACTCACTGGAGATGATCTCAGATCAGTGCTGCACACAAACAACCAGCATCACACAGGAAGAGGAACTGATGCTTCAGTCAAAGAGGGGTTTGAGTCAGGTTGACTGCCTTGCACATATAATATGGTAACTGCACAATAACAAAAAAATTATACTATTTTTATTATTTTTTTTTTTTTAACAAATTATATTGTTAACATAACAGTGAAAGTCACAAAAATGTATCTGATCATATTATTTCCCACAATCATTAATAATTGGGAAATATGATTTCATTGTTAAATGGTGAATACCAGGCATAAAAATTAATAAAATCTTGCATATTGCATTAGTAAATATATTTTTATACTCAAAAATATTTAATCAGCAAGATCTTTGTCTTATCTTTGTGAGTGCAGAGCCTGTATAAAATGATTTTTAAAAGTCTATTTCCAGTAATCACATACTCCTCCTGTGGAAAACATCAAAGGGTTAGTTCACCCAAAAATGTAATTTCTATCATTAATTCCTTTCCCTCATGTTGTTCCACACCCGTAAGACCTTCGTTCATCTTCAGAACACAAATTAAGCTATTTTTGATGAAATCCGAGAGACTCATCCATAGACAGCAATATAATCAACACTTTCAAGGTCCAGAAAGGAACTAAAGACATCGTTAAAACAGTCATGTGACTGCAGTGGTTCAATCTTAATGTTATGAAGAGACGAGAATACTTTTTGTGCTCAAAAACAAAACAAAAATAACCACTTTATTCATCAATTTCTTCTCTTCTGTCATTATCTTACACAGGTGACGCAGTAACACAGTGAAGCTTCCGTGTTTACGTCCGAATGCCGGCTCAGTATTGGCTGAAGCTGATCACGTGATCAGCTGACGCAGGAGCCGGCCAATAATGAGTCGGCGTTCTGACGATGAACCTGGAAGCGCTGGACGTAATCAGCGTAAGATAATGACACAGAAGAGAAGAGATTGTTGAATAAAGTGGTTATTTTTGTTTTGTTTTTGCGCACAAAAAGTATTCTCGTCTCTTCATAACATTAAGGTTGAACCACTGCAGTCACATGACTGTTTTAACGATGTCTTTAGTTCCTTTCTGGACCTTGAAATTGTTGATTATATTGCTGTCTATGGACGAGTCTCTCGGATTTCATCAAAAATATCTTAATTTGTGTTGTGAAGATGAATGAAGGTCTTATGGGTGTGGAACGACATGAGGGAGAGGAATTAATGACAGAAATCTCATTTTTGGGTGAACTAACCCTTTAAAACGAAGTACCATGACAAACTCTTATCAACCCACGGCAGGATGAGATGAATGACTCTTTTCATAAAGCCCTTGAAGAGCTTTCCTCCTGAAGCTGTTGTGTTGTGCAGGGCGGGATGTGGTGGTCCTGGCCCCTGGTGTCTGTGCTGGTGCTCTGCTCTCTGCTGTCGGTGGGGACCGTGAGAACCGCACCCTGTCAGACCTGCCGCAAACTCACTGACCGCTTCCTCCAGGTGTGTGGGACTGCATTCACTGTCATGTGACTGTAACTTACTTCAGACACAGAGAAACAGAACAGGCATTCACTGAGCTTCACTTTATAGGAATAGGTGTGCACATCCAAAACATGAATGAAGCTCAGGACAACAAAACAACAATAAACAGTAAAAGATACAGTAGTTTTGACATCTTCACCCTTTATTCAAATATTATGAATAATTCATTAATGATTTTGTAAGCATATAGAGCAGCTGGGTTCGGGAAGTAAAAACTCCATAGGCAAAATGATTTTTGAGGATAACTTATAAACTGTTAAAGACAGCACTACAGTGAGCTGTGAGGTTGTTAATCAATGATGAAGCCGTCAGCCTGCATTATTTCAGCTTAGTTTTAAAATAATAGTTTTTATCAGTGGAATTGGTGAAAAACTACATTACCCATGATGCTGTACAGAAAATTCCACCAATCAGAGTCGTAAATGCGCCAAAAGATCTCGTTAGCTCCGCCCACTCCCATGAAGCACAGTTAATGATGTCATCGATTCGGTCTCCATACGCTCTCAAAATACTTAAATATTAGAATAGACAAGCATATTTTGCATTAAACTTAAAATATGTTGTTTTTATATATAATCAACATTTGTAAATGAGTAATTTTATATTTCTCTATCGTTTTAAATTCGATCATGCTGTTTGCAATGCTTCATGGGATTGTAGTTCGTTCTTCACTAAAGCCGTTACGTTCACAGTCATGTGCGTTTTGTGTTATTTTGTCCATTTTCAAATAACTTTTTAGCTTCAAATTAGAGCTGCACATTTCTGGATTAAAAGAGAATCACGATTTTTTGGTTTTAAATAAAGATCACAATTCTCCCACGAACATGTAATTTACTAGACAAAAATTTTTGTGGAAAAATGTTTAATTAATTTGAATGAATTCAGTGACTCATTAATAAATACTTGTTTCATTACTGGATGAATCAGTGTTTTTGAACGAATCTTTTGAATGAATGATTCAATGACAAATACATTTTTAACAGTCACTTGTCGTATTATTTGAAGTGCCAAGTTAGTTTCAAGGTGATTCGCTCTATTTTCATTGCTATCGTAGACATCAGTGTTTATATCTGAACTATAAACTTTTATCCAGTACTTCTGTGATCATCTGAATATTTGTAACTACTGTGTGTTTCGAAGCTGCTCTCTCTGGCTCAGCGCGGCAGAATGAACACAGATTTGAATATTCCCGTATGATTTTGGCAAAGGTTTAATAGACACAGGCGAATCGTTGTCAATAATAAAATAAGAATCGAGATTGCAATCTTTTTATGATTAATCGTGCGGCTCTACTTCAAATCAAAATTTGTAGAGTTGTGATTCTCCTCATAGCTGGTTGGATTGGTTTATGGTTTGTAACGCTTGAACAAACACATTAAGAAATTATGAACATCCAAAAACAAGAGAAAATATTAATAACTGATTATGTTGTAGTTGATGTTTCCTGTCAGCCTTTTGTTTTTCTGTGCATTTGTTTTTCATAGTAAAATCAAACCTGTAGCTGTTTGTCAGATAAATACATTAACCCAGTTTAGTGTTTTGTTCTTCTCCATATTCAAATATTTTAAAAATTGAACTTGCAGGGTCATTCAAATCAATATCCCTCCGGATGTCTCTTTTGGGCACTGCTGTAGATGTCTGTGTGCTGAAACTACAGAAAATTTGTTTACAAAATCAATGCAAGGATTTGACCAGTCAGGTTTCATTCAGACTCAATCCCCAGACCTAAATAACTTTGAACGCATGTTCTTTTACATGCACAAATAAATTTTAAATAGTAATAAAACTCTCATATTTGTGAGTCCAGAGACACGAAAGGATTGTGAATCTAATGATGCGGTCTTAATTTCACATGTAAAATCTTTGCAAATATATTTTCCAGCCTGATTGAGCATGTGTGTAATTTATGCATCATTTTCTAAACCTAGTGATAAGACCTGTTCACATCAAGAACAATAACTGTAAAGATAATAATAACTAAATCAGCGTTCACACCAACAGACGATATCGTATCATTATTAGCGCTGCAGTTTTGTGTCTGTCTCTTTAAATGCTGGAGTTCATTAAAGCAGGATGGATTCTGATTGGCTGTCAATGTTTTTATCATTCATGAGTTGGAATATAAATAATTCTGAATGTGATTCCAACGATATCCTTATCCTGTCGTTATCATTATAGTTCTGCTGTGAACTCTGATATTCTTTGGAAAGATTTATATCTTTATGTGTATCATTATAGTTGTGGCTCTTGTGTGTTGGCGAGAGCGCTGTCATGTTCAGATGATGTGCTTCTTCTGTATGAAGTGTAATGACTGTTTCAGGGCTTGGAGCGAACGGCCAATAAGAATTTTGGAGGAGGGAATACGGCTTGGGAAGAGGAGAAACTGGCGAAATATTCCCGCAGGTAAAGATGTTTTTAGTCCAGCTGTAAGAGTAACATGTCCGTGTGTGCAGTGTTTCCTTAATGAATAATTTGCATCAGAATAACTTTTTTTCACTGACAAAAATGAGATGATAACTAAAAAAAAACAGGTTTGAATGACAAAAACTGACAAAAATCTTTTGACATTTTCATCAATGAATAAAAAGGAGACAAAAATGTTAGGGATTTGGGCAGAGATCCAGTAGATGCACACATAACTGACGGGACATAAGTTGGCATACACTTGCTGCATGTCTCATAAAACATTAAAAAATGTAAACGTCTGGGAGAAAGAAGAGCAGACATATGGATAGATCTGAAAAAGCATGACGACATGAAATTTCTTTCTTGTTTTCTTAACTCTCCTGTGCACACAGAAAGCCGCCTCTAGACAGCGTGCAAAAACTGAACTGAGCTCTCTTTCACAGCTTTCCACTCTTGAACAGACAAATACAGAAAATTATGTTAAAATATCCGTTTTGGCGAGTATTCACGTAAACACAGTCAGTTCTGTCTGAAGTGAACGTAAACAGTTGGGAGAATATCGGATGTGTATCAGTATATTGGATCCGTGCGTCCGGCCTTAAAGTGACAGTAGTCTAATAAACCTGCCGCTGTCCATCATTAATAAAATAAAATTAATAAAATAAAAGAAAAAGAGAAAATCACTCAGTGTTCTTGACTTAATAGCTTGAAGGATTAATCTATATTTAATTTATACAAATAAATATGTCTGCTTGAAAGAATGAAGAATGTTATATGCAAGTTGTTATAAAGAATGCATCATTTATTAAAAAGAAGACTATGTTCTTGTTTCTTTCATTTTAAGATAAAGACATGTTATATATCACAGCAGTTAAACCTGAGTCTGTATTGCATGTTCAAACCTTAATATCTGTCATATTAACAGCTTAATAGATGTTTTCTCCAGGAGTATAGAATGAGTTTGGACATTTTAGAGAAATTCTTAATTGAAGCATTACAATTTAACTAAACACATTTGATTTTAGTTGACTAAAACTAGACGAAAACTAAAACAATTCAGATGACTAAAATATGATTAAAACTAAATGGCATTTTAATGCAAAGACTATGATCTTAATTAACACTGCATGTGTGGTTGTTTCAGAACAGAGGTTTGTCTTCATATATATGTTTAAAATGTTGGTTCTGCAGCCTTTGATGAAAGCTGTGTGTGTGTGTGTGTGTGTGTGTGTGTGTGTGTGTGTGTGTGTGTGTGTGCAGTGAAACGCGTCTGTTAGAGATTGTAGAGGCGGTGTGTGACAAATCCGACTTTGATTGCAACCGTCTGCTGGAGCAGATCGAGGATCAGGTGGAGACGTGGTGGTTTCACAGGTGAGAGCGCAGGTGTTTGCACACATCAGGAACACAGGGTTAACTTACCGTCACATAAAGCCCTGAATCTGGACTAATGCAAACCTTGTTCACTCATGGATTTCGGTTCCAGTCACACTCAAAGATGTTCTGAACAGAGAGTCACTAAGGGTCTGTCCCAGTATTCACACATGACCACTTGTCTACTTACATGACATACTTGCATGATGTATTTGCGGAGTGAGGATGTGAAAAACACAAGATTTTTTATTACTCAATGAGACAAATCTAGGAGAATTTTCCACAGAGCCCCTGTCGTTCCCTTGTGGAGCTCAGTTTGAGAACCCTGTAGACCACAATCATTATGATGGAAGCCGTTGAGTAAAACATCTTGTAGCTGTGAGTCATGGAAAGTGTTTTTCACAGGATCTTGTGTCTATGAGAAAGTGTTGTGTGAGGTTACAGACAGCAGGAGTCTCCAGACCTGTTTGAGTGGCTGTGCATCGAGGAGCTCCGACTGTGCTGCCCACCTGGACACTACGGGCCTGACTGCGCAGGTGAACACACACCACACACACACACACACATTCATGCACTCAACATGTCTGTGATCGACTACAGTGTTCATCACTGCAACCTTCCATGCCACGATCTAAATATAATGCTATAATTGACTTTTCACAATTAGTTAACCTTGAGAGCTGTAATGGAAAAAACGCGCTAAAAGAGAGAGTGATACTGAGCTATTTCATATGCAAAGATGTCAGCCAATCACAGCAGTGGGCGTTTCCACTGAAGTCTCACACAGACACGCCCTTAAAACAAAGCGTTCAAACCAGAGGATAAAATCAGGGTAGGAAAAATGCCTTTTTTTTCTAAATTCTAAAATTTTGATGTTAAAATCATTCTAACATTATAAGAGCACCCCAGGAAACATTATAAAACAATAAAACGACACAGTTCATGACCCCTTTAATATTTATTTGTCCTGTTTATCACTGTGAAGCTGCTTTGAATCAATCAAAGCACTATGAAAATAAATGTCTTGACTCTTGTAAAATTGGCCCCAAGCTATGAAATTTGAGTATCTGTGCCTTACAGCAGCTCAAATAATATAATATATTTGTTCAGATACACCAAACCAGCTGATTAGCTTTCCCATACTTTCCACAGAAACAGAGGATGGGTTCTGTTGACTCTTAAAGATACAGTTACGCTTCACCCTTTCATGTGCCTGTATCATATTTACCACTGTATTAATAGAGATGCCTGTTCTTATACTTCTCTGTGTGTGTGTGTGTGTGTGTGTGTGTGTGTGCGCGCAGAGTGTCCCTCCGGCCCTGGAGGAGTGTGTGGAGGTCTGGGCCGCTGTGAGGGTGAAGGCACACGTCTGGGAGACGGAGACTGTGTTTGTGACCCGGGATACTCCGGCGTTCTGTGTCAGGACTGTGCAGACGGATACTTCAGAGAAAAGAGCTCCAATCACACACAGCCGCCCTGCTCAGGTCGTCTCATGAGTGGATGGGAATAAAACAGAATTTGGGAAAAATTAAATATCCAGTGTTGACCTTCTCAATGACCATCATTCATAAAGCGGATATTAATTTTATGATCTGTCTTTTGTTTTTAGCTTGCCATCATTCCTGTAAAAAGTGCAGCGGTCCTCAGGACGACAGATGTCAGGACTGTAAGCCGGGATGGATCCTGCACAGCAACAAGTGTGTGGGTGAGTTACACATGACGGCCTCAGACATCAGCCACGGCGAGTGTGACGTCAGACTCGTGAAGCTCTCCTCCAGAAACACAAAATGATTTGGGAAAAGGTTTAAACAAAAGTCGTATTTGTAAAAACGGGTTTGACTCTGATTTAAAGCAGTAGTTCTCTGATCTGAACCCATATACAGGATGTTTCTCTCACATTTATATCAAATGATATAGTTAAGTAATATCACATGAGCAAGTGTGCTGTTTTTCCTGAAGGTCCACCTTGTAGCTTGCATTTTAGATACAATATTGTCCAAATCAAACCCTGAGTAACACTGAGCAACACATGCTGTAGCAGTGCTTCATTACTGAATAAATACATTTTGAACAAATCAGTTTAATGAATGATTGAGGGGGCGTATACATGACACCGTTTTCAACTATAAACTGACACTTTTTATGCGTTTTGGACATCCATTTACACGACAGTGGTGTTTTGGGGGACTGAAAATGAAAACTTGAAAACTTTCGGTTTCAAAGTGCAAGTTTTTGAAAATGATACCGTTATTGCCTACATGTAAACTTCAAAAACACAAATTTGTGGAAACGGTGACGTCATGTGTATTACGTGATCAGTCTATAGCTGCATAGTGTTTCTTTACAAAGTGACATCGCCATCTACTGGCCTGACAGCAGAATACAGTGATTTTTAGTTCTTTTCACAAATCTGTGTGAACGGGGATCGATTTAACAACATTGTCGTCTGTACGCGAAAGTTTTTGGTACGTTATTGCTTTTTACCAATTTTAATTAAATAATTATAAAATTATTATTAAATATTCAAATACTTGCAAAACACAAAAAACAAACTATTGACTGGTAACAGTGTCTTTATATTGTAACTGAATTTGATTAAGTGTATGCATTATCTTTTATGACAGATTCATTTAATGAGGTTAGACAAATTGCCCTTACAAAGATAAAAAATTACCCTGTAAAATGAATTTAAAGGCACAATATGTAAGATTTTTGGATTAAAATATCCAAAAACCACTAGAACAGTGTTATATATTTTGTTGATTTGTGTACTTACATTATTACAAATGTTTCCAACAATGTTTAAATCAGATAATTCACCAGTTTAACGGCCCGTGTCATCGCGTCACCTGTCAATGATGTCATATCCGCATTACCCTCGATTTCCGGTTCCGTAGAAACCATGAAACACCAAAGACGCTTTCATATATTCGTTGTTTTATTAGACAGATGAGCAACTGTTTGGATACGTTCATCGACAGAAAACGAATCATTGTTATAACTCAACACGTTTAGTCTTATTGTTTAAATCTCGCTTTCTTGATTTACGGCGAGTAAAATGTTTGTACCTCAGAGACGACATTATTCCGTCGAGTGACTAACATCATAATCAGAAAGAGCTTTATCTGTACTAACACGAATACAACATTTTCTCCAACATACAATATATTTAAAATGAATTTCATGCCATTTAGCAACACAAGAGATCCAGCTTTTATTAATATGATATTCTAATATCGATCTAGTTTACTGCAGCGTGAAAAACACACAATCTTAATTCATCAGATAAAGTGAGCTGTATTAGTACTTCAGCAGCTGTTTCATTAGAATGAGATCAAATAATGTGAACTGAAGTGATCAAACGAGACGGTAACAAAGTTCAAGTTCAGGGAAGAAGGAGATTTTTAATCAGAAAATAAACAAACGAAGCGAAAGGAGCGGCAGCGGCGAATCAGCATAATAAAAACAGAAACGTAAAATGTCCCAGGCTCTCGCTCCGTCCTGCTTCACTCCACAGTAACGTTAATAAAACTTTAATACATGATCTCATGAACATGAGTTCTGCCCGAGTCCCGTCGGATTGATTTCCATCGGCTGTGGAAATGAAGACGACAACTCCCATGATTCCACACTCATTCACAGCTTCACCTTTGTTATTGTTTTGAATGAGCGACCTCTAGTGGAGAAACTTACACACTGTGCCTTTAAGGAGCAAATGTTCCCCTTGATGGAAAAATGAATTTCTGTCACTGCTGTGAAGGACCACAAGAATATGAAAAGATCAAAATCACATTCAAAATATTGTCTAATTATCGTTCTTGACAAAATCCCAGAAAGTGTCTTTTGTCAATATTGCAGATGTGGATGAGTGCGGCACTGAGCTGGCTCGCTGTCCTTCCAACACGTACTGCTTCAACACCGACGGCTCCTACGAATGCAGAGGTCAGTCTCACACTCATCCTCAGTAATGCAGTGGTGTGTTTGCGTGTCACTGATGCAGTTGTGTGTAGGGTGTGATCAGGCGTGTGTGGGCTGTATGGGCAGCGGACCGGCTCGCTGTAAGAAGTGCGCTCGAGGCTTCAGACTCACTGGGGCCAAGTGTCTAGGTAAGACTTTCACCAGGATTATTTAGAGAAGACAGCTGTTGATATGATGTTTATGAAAATCTCTCGCTGCCTTCGTCAGACATCGATGAGTGTGCAGAGAGAGCCATCGCCTGCCCCCCGGACTCAATGAAGCGTGTGTTAACGAGGAGGGCTCGTTCCGCTGCGAGTGCGCGGAGGGATTCATCCGGCGGGACAGCATCTGTGTGGAGAATCTGCCGCCGAGTGAGTGCAACACACGCTCATACTTCAGCCGAAAATGAACATTCTGTCATCATTTTCTCACCCTCAAGTTGTCCCAAACCTGTAAGAATGTTCTGCTGAACACAAAGGAAGATATTTTGAAGAATGTTGGTGTGACATCATTGACTTCTGTAGTATTTGTTTTCCATACTATGGAAGTCAATGGCCATGTACACTGCAACTAAATTCGTTTAACCCTGTTGTGTTCACACACAGTTCAGTCATTTACAGCAGTGACAACTGCATTTACAAAATTCTGCTCAGTGTGAACTGAACAGCTGGTTAATAGTGATGGAAGAAACAAAGCTTTCTAAAACTTTAAATCAATTGAACCAATTGCTGTTCAAAAGCGTTCGAAACGCCACTAGCTGGTGACGCCTGTTGGTCAGAACAGTGTAAATACAACAAAAACTAGATTTGAAATAAAATTTGAAAATAAAATCTATCAAATGCAATTAACTAATCATCTAATGAGATATCAAGAGTCTGTATAATAGGTGTTTTTATCAATTTTCAGGCTTTGTTTTGTTTGTTTCATGGATGGCTCAGCTAAACAGGTCAATAAGAGACTATTAACTACTATTATTCCTTTAATTATACTAATGTCTCATTAAAGCATCTACAAATGTATAAAACTGATCAGAGATCAGGTAAAAACCATAGACGCATGATTCATGGGTTCACAGAGATCATCACCCCCCAGTGGTGAGCCAGTGCAATTTTGAAACAGTTATGACGTAACGAAGCCTCGTTTAGTGAAATCACGTGACTTTGGTAGTTTGATACGCGCTCTGAACCACTGATTCAAAAACAAGATTCGTAAAGTTTTCGAAGCTTCATGAGGCAGTGTTTCGAAAGTGTACTAGTTGTTAATGACATATTTTAATGTGCATCTCTCTTCTGTGTGTGCGGTTAGTGTAAGAAATCATGAGCCTTGGCCCATTTGTGTTGCCAGATCTTGCAAGAAAAATAGCGAACAAGAACATGCCCACAATAAACTGAAATAAATCCAAAAGATTTATACTGAAAATAAGACCAAAATATTGTGCCCACACTGGCTCATTTTAATAACTACTTGATAGCTTTATGAGCCAATTAAACAACAAGCCCAAAACCGTGTATAATAAGTGGACATGGCAACACTGTTAGCGCATTCTGTACCAGATATTTTCCACCCCTTTGCATTCATGTTGCCAGATCTACGGAAGAGGATTAGGGCCAAGCCATAATAAAAAAATAAAACCATCTCGAGATTAAAGTTGTTACTTCGAGAAAAAGTCGAGTTAAAATGTTGAGAATAAAGTCATTAAATTAAAAAAAGAAAAAAGTCAAGTTAAAAATAAATTTCCAGAAAAAAGTCGAGATAATGTTGAGAATAAGTTATTAAATTACGAGAAAAAGTCGTTAAATTCATTTTTAAATTTCCAGAAAAAAGTCGAGTTAAAATGTGAGAATAAAGTCATTAAATTACGAGAAAAAAGTCGTTAAATTTCCAGAAAAAAGTCGAGTTAAAATGTTGAGAATAAAGTCATTAAATTACGAGAAAAAAGTCGTTAAATTTCCAGAAAAAAGTCGAGATAAAATGTTGAGAATAAAGTTATTAAATTACGAGAAAAAAGTCGTTAAATTCAGAAAAAAGTCGAGATAAAATGTTGAGAAAAAATTAAATTACGAGAAAAAGTCGTTAAATTCCAGAAAAAAGTCGAGTTAAAATGTTGAGAATAAAGTCATTAAATTACGAGAAAAAAGTGTTAAATTTCCAGAAAAAAGTCGAGTTAAAATGTTGAGAATAAAGTCATTAAATACGAGAAAAAAGTTGTTAAATTTCCAGAAAAAAGTCGAGATAAAATGTTGAGAATAATTATTAAATTACGAGAAAAAAGTCGTTAAATTCAGAAAAAAGTCGAGATAAATGTTGAGAATAAAGTATTAAATTACGAGAAAAAAGTCGTTAAATTCCAGAAAAAAGTCGAGTTAAAATGTTGAGAATAAAGTCATTAAATTACGAGAAAAAAGTCGTTAAATTTCAGAAAAAAGTCGAGAAAAAATAAAATTAAATTACGAGAAAAAATAAATTTCAGAAAAAAGTCGAGATAAAATGTTGAGAATAAAGTTATTAAATACGAGAAAAAAGTCGTTTTCGAGAAAAAAGTCTGAGAATAAATATTAAATTACGAGAAAAAAGTTAAATTTCCAGAAAAAAGTGAGTTAAAATGTTGAGAATAAAGTCATTAATTACGAGAAAAAAGTCGTTAGATATTCATTAAATTTGAGAAAAAGTCGAGATAAAATGTTGAGAATAAAGTCATTAAATTAGAAAAAAGTCGTTAAATTCCAGAAAAAAGTCGAGATAAAATGTTGAGAATAAAGTCATAAATTATGAGAAAAAGGAAAATTTAAATTTAATGAGTTTATTCTCAACACTTTTTCTCGTAATTTAACGAGTTTATTCTCAACATTTTATTTTGACTTTTTTCTCGTAATTTAATGAGTTTATTCTCAACATTTTATTTTCAACTTTTTCTCAAATTTAACGAGTTTATTCTCAACATTTATTTCGACTTTTTTCTCAAAATTTAACGAGTTTATTCTCAAATTTTATTTGACTTTTTTCTCGTAATTTAACGAGTTTATTCTCAACATTTTATTTGACTTTTTTCTCGTAATTTAACGAGTTTATTCTCAACATTTTATCTTTTTTTCTCGAATTTACGAGTTTATTCTCAACATTTATTTGACTTTTTTCTCGTAATTTAACGAGTTTATTCTCAATTTTATCTTGACTTTTTTCTCGTAATTTAACGAGTTTATTCTCAACATTTTATTTGACTTTTTCTCGTAATTTAACGAGTTTATTCTCAACATTTTATTCGACTTTTTTTCGTAATTTAACTTTTTTATTTCGACTTTTTCTCGTTTTTTTCTCAACATTTTATCTTGACTTTTTCTCGTAATTTAACGTTTATTCTCAACATTTTATTTCGACTTTTTTCTCGTAATTAACGAGTTATTCTCAACATTTTATCTTGACTTTTTCTCATAATTTAACGAGTTTATTCTCAACATTTATTTCGACTTTTTCTCGTAATTTAACGAGTTTATTCTCAACATTTTATTGACTTTTTTCTCGTAATTTAACGAGTTTATTCTCAACATTTTATCTTGACTTTTTTCTCATAATTTAACGAGTTTATTCTCAACATTTTATTTCGACTTTTTTCTCGTAATTTAACGAGTTTATTCTCAACATTTTATCTTGACTTTTTTCTCGTAATTTCGAGTTTAACATTTTATTTCGACTTTTTTTCTCAAATTTAACGAGTTTATTTCAACATTTTATCTTGACTTTTTTCTCGTAATTTAACGAGTTTATTCTCAACATTTTATCTTGACTTTTTTCTTGAAATTTAACAAGTTTTTTTCTCGTAATTTAATGACTTTTTTTCTCAACATTTTATTTTGACTTTTTTCTTGAAATTTAACAACTTTAATCTCGAGATGGTTTAATTTTTTTATTATTGCTTGGCCCTAATCCTCTTCCGTACAGATCTTACTAGAAAAACGGAGAACATAATAAACCAAAATAAATCCAAATGCTTCATACTGAAGCCAGCCAAGACCAAAATATAACACCTGTCTGCTTTAATAGCTCCATAAACTTGATCGCTTTATGAGCAAATCATTTCCTTCACAAGAGTCAGTTTAGTTGGTGCTTGTTTAGTGCTAAAATAATACTTATCTCAGTTCATCAGGTTTGTGTGACAAAACCACATTTGTGACCCTGGACCACAAAACCAGTCATAAGGTCAAATTTTTTTAAATTGAGATTTATACATCATCTGAAATCTGAATAAATAGCTTTCCATTGATGTATGGTGTGTTGGGATCGGACAATATTTGTTCGAATTGTTTGAAAATCTGCAATCTGAGGGTGCAAAAAAATCAAAATATTGAGGAAAATCGCCTTTAAAGTTGTCCAAATGAAGTCCTTAGCAATGCATATCCGCTCACAAAAATAAATTTTTGATATATTTATGGCAGGAAATTTACAAAATACCTTCATGGAACATGATCTTAATATCCTAATGATTTTTGGCATAAAAGAAAAATGGATAATTTTGACCCATACAATGTATTGTTGGCTATTGCTACACATATAGGCCTACTTGTGTGACTTATGACTGGTTTTGTGCTCCAGGGTCACGTTTGTCATCATAGTCTGATTCTGTCATCATACACGGGTAAAGCATCGATTACACATTCTGTGCTCTTCATTTAGTAATGCTAAACTCCTGCATTCCTGAATCGGTCAGGAAGTGAAAAACAGGTGAAGGAATATGAACATTCCATTACAAGGAAGCACAATCCTAATTTTGCCTGCTATATAGGATGACTAGTGCCAGTTTGTGAAGAGTGTCCCTGTACAGAAAGACGCTCTGTAACCGACTCCATCTGTGTCCTGCAGCGGGTCCGGAGAAGGGATTGTTCGATGACATGACGGACGACGAGGTGCTCGTCCTGCAGCAGATGTTCTTCGGGGTGGTGATCTGTGCGCTCGCTACTCTCGCCGCCAAAGGAGACATGGTCTTCACCGCCATCTTCATCGGCGGCGTGGCTGCCATGGCCGGGTACTGGCTCTCGGAGAAGGGCGACCGCGTGCTGGACGGCATCCTGAAAGGACGCTGACGGATCGAGGGACTCGGACAGGCTGATGCCGCTGGAACGGGAAGCTCTGGGTTCGGTCGACGCCGTGGCTCTAGGAATGCATGTGAATCGGGGACGTTTAGGACGGGCCGCAGTGGCAGGGCTGCTGGGTAATGATGATGATGATGATGATGACGCTGCTCATGTAGAACACTGTGTTTCAACAGTTCAGCTGCTGCTGTGTTTATGAGACGCCACACGGTAGTGAATGGATTTGGAGACGTATGCAACCCATTCAGGTAGAAGTACTGTACATATGCTGGCATGGACATATTGGCACTCTCGCAACATTAAAGGATTAGTTCACCCCAAAATGAACTTTTCCTGATTATTTACTCACCCCTGGGCCATCTGGGATGAGAATGACTGTCTTTTCCTCAGCCGAAGAGAAATGAAGGTTCCAGGATTTTTCTCCATCTAATGCAAGGGAATGCTGCTCAACGTAGACCATTTTTTTGATAGTCTAAAATCCATATTTAGGCTTCAAAGAGCTCCACGCGACCCCAACTGACTAATAAGGGTCTTCTCTAGCAAAACATCAGTCATTTTCAGAAAAAAATAATTATATACATTATAAACATGAGGTCATGAACTCAACCGTCTCATGGACGCGCTTTACAGAGCTGGACCAAAGTGAATATTTGTAGTTAAAATGTATATAATTTTTTTTTTAATTTTTCTTTTTTTCTGAAAATGACTGATGGTTTGCTAGAGAAGACCCTTATTGGATGGCCCAGGAGTGAGTAAATAATCAAGAAAAGTCATTTTAGAGTGAACTTCTTTAATGCCATTCACATCCCATTTATACATGGATACTGTGTTCATTTCTAACGTTTGTCCCAATGTGTAAAACATTAAGATTATGAGTAGATGCAACATTTCCAGATGCATGAATGCAACACTGTCACAGAGTGTGTGTGTGTGTGTGTGTGTGTGAGAGAGAGTGTGTGTGAAAGTACTGTGTTTTATGGCAAATCATTTGACTCATTTCAGCAGGGTTCCCACATTATTTGATCAATAAATGGATAAGGATTTTTTTTAATGAATCTTTTTGAATTTAGATCAGTTTGAACGGGTTCAACAAATTTATTGAACGACTGCAAATAAGACGTCACCGTGGCTTGCAAGTTTTACTCTTCACAAGCACAACATCGAGTGCTTAAACCTGCCGCAGCCGAGCACAGCTAGAAAATTTCATGAGTATGCTGGAAATCCCCCATTTTAAAACATAAAATCTAATTTTCCGTGGGAACCCTGTTTTGAATATGCAATGTGAAGAAGAAAGCAGTAATGAATGTGGTTCAGTTCTTCACCTTCAGTGTGTTCAGCACACGTGGCCTTCAGTCATTTCAGACGGATGTCTTTAGTTTCAGGACAGAGCTTCAGTCATCATAGTGTGTGTCTGCATGCTTTAAAAACTTCATCTCAGCTTCTATTTATGTTGTTTGTCATATTTATTTTCTTCCAGTGTAAATATGCCCTATAATGATTGACAGGTGAGATTGTGAATTCTGCCAGCCTTAATGTGAATTATGTTTTAAATGTCTGTGGTTAGGGTGGAGGGCACTGATTTCATTAAAAACTAATTTAATTGACTGGCTTTACTCATTTTTAACTAGACTCTACAATAAAAACACTTTGAAACTACTTGAAAGTAATCTTTTATATGCACACCATTTGCCACGCAAGAGAAAAGGAAGCTTCTCGTCTCTTCTTTCAAGGTCATCGTGAAATCAGAAATGCAAACGCTTCATCTGCGCTCGTTATTGCACAGATCGTTTATCAACCCTATATATGTATTATTCATTTGGGAGTCACACTTGTGGTGTTTGTGGTCAAAAGTGATCGAACGCCTGAAAATTTTTCTTTTTTTATTAATATAAATGTAATATATTTTTGATCAATAATATTTTTCTTTTGTATTTTCAGACGATTTTTATGTTACTAATTAATATGTAAATAATTATTTTTTTCATATTGAAAATACAAAAAAAAAAAAATAATTTAATTAAAATTATATTTCATGTTTAAAATAGAGACAATGCCTTTAAAACCCAAAATTTTGTAGGCTGATTAGTGAAAACAAGAAAAGCATCTGTATGCCGTGGTTTAAGCACTAAATTCGTATAATATCTCTCTAAAAACTACTGCAGAATTTACAGGCCTCTTTAAATACATAAAAACTTACTTTTATTAAATTGCCTAAATATATATACACAAATCCACATTCTCAAAGACTACTTTTTGGTCAAGGTTTAGATATTTTTTGTTTGAAATGTTGATTTGAAGTGTCAGTTTTTGCATAAATTTGACTACAGTCAAACTCGCATATATCAAAATTCAATGAAATGTAACAAACTAAATAGGAATACTTTATCAGAGCTTAATCAGTCTGGGTCTGATCTGATTTCAACCTCCAAATTTGAGTGTTTTGTATCAATTTTGCCATACTGTTACAGCCACACTAGTTCATGTGTGTGTATAATAGTGTGTCTGTGAGTGTGTGTGTGTTTTATACTCTCGATGTTTTAGAGTTTAACCCTTTCCTTGCCATCCATTTTTTCTGCATTGTGGCTGAATTATTTTATTTCATGCATTTTTAATGCAACTTGTTGCCGATTTGTAGATTGTACACACAAAAAATGCTCTCTTTTTTCATATTTCTTATCATTCATTTCCTATGGTGGTCATTTTTTAATATGAACACAAGTGTGACTGTTTTTATGACCATTTAGCTTTTTCAAATAATAGTTTTTTTTTTTTTTGTGGTCACATAGCGACTGCCATAAGTCATCTTGTTTTGTACCATTCTGATGAGGTAAAATGAGCGAACACCAGAAGGTTAAAATATAAGCTTCTTTTGCTCTGAAACAGTGTTGCCAATTCAGCACTAGATCTTGTGACTTTTCAGACCCCTTTAGTGACAAATCTAGCAACTTTTTGGACTGGTTAACATGTAGTCACTCACTATCATACTAGTCACAGATATGCTAACTGGAGCATGACATCATCTGGTGACATTTAGGGACTTTGAGCAGGCTTCAGCTACTTTCCTTTGAGAATAGTTAGCGACACTGCCGTCACCAAAACCTTCCTCCAACCACGTTTCAGCATCCAGTCATTTCCCCACAGATGAGTGTGACGTTTTCCCGTCAACTGCACTGTTTCTGTCAGGAAAGTGAACTGGACTCTGACTTCACAACCGCTTCAATAAACACAAAGCATGTACAAAAGATAAAAAACTAATTTATTTTTACATATCTTATTCCTCAAAGGTTTCTCTTGAACTGATGAACAAACATGATGGAACATGTTTTCAGGTCATGTTCACTGGTACAGCACTGACTCACATGTGCTCCTGCAGGCATTATGGTTTATTAAAATGAGTAAAATCAGATTCCTAAGCGCTCCTGGTTTCTCCACAGCCAGGCGTGATAGTCGTTGAGCTTGTGGTCATCTGGCGTCACCTGCAGACACACAAACACACGTCAGCCATGGCTCTGAGCGCCGCTCGAGTGACGTACCTTTACGTCTTTACCTCTCTCCACTCCTCCACGCAGAAGATCCGGTACGAGTCATTGCCGTATTTGCCGATGCCGTGGAGCTCAATGGGATATCGCCAGGATTTACTCAGATACTCGTCTGACAAACGAGAGAACGTCACACAATCATGATACGACCACTACACCAAACAACCCAATAAAATCATCACAATATACACTATGGAAGCTTAATTTCCAGCTATCCATGTTTACACTGTAGGGGGCGCTATTACACATCTACTGAAAGAGTACAGAATCTCCTGATCAAAACACAGATGAAGAAGAAGCAGAAACAAGTGATAGAAGCACTGCTGACGCACATGCAAAATAACATGATCATCAAACATTAAACAGCATATAAATCAAAAAATCTGTCTAATGATACTGAATGAAATGATGAACCCATGAAGAGGAAACGACTGAAGCTTTGAGGTGTTGATGAACTCGATCTGCTCTGAATCCCATCCGGATGAAGACCTTGACAAATACGTGAGCTTTTTCCAAACAATTCTGACTTTTTTCTCACAATTATGTTTTTTTAAAAACACGCAAAAAGGTAATTGTGATGTTTTATCTCTCATTTTATCTCAGAATGACGAGTTTATATATTGCAATTTGAAATTATATCACAATTTTGCCTTTTTTTCCTCACAATTGCAAGAAAAAAAGTTTTCCGTGACGCACCAGAGAAGCGTATGAGTGTCTTTGCGCGGAGCGTGCTGAGACCCAGCGGCTGCAGCAGGAGCGCCAGAGGCCGCCAGTCACTCGCTCGGGTCGCGTCTGCGCTCGGGTAGCGCTCGAAAAACTCCCACAGCGTCGGGATCGCCATCTTACCTGCAGAAATACAGACAACACTTCACATACACACATCAGCTGCTTCAGAACCTGCTGAGCACCTCGAGACGTGACCGATCTGACTCAGCAACACTCAACATTACAATCGATTTCAACTGATGCTTGTAACACAAGGTCATGGGTTCGATTCCCAGGGAAATCAATAATTGATCAAATGTAAAAGTACATCTTGAATGCAGTTAAATGCATAAGTGTAATTTGTGCTGCACCCATGATGCGTGGAACAGGACTATAAACACCAGGGACGAAAACAGCACCGATGTTATGAATGTGTGCGCGTACCGCTGGTCTTGTTGAGGAAGATGGTGGCCACCAGGAGCTTCCAGGGGTCGTGAAACAGGGTCTCCTGCACTAGATTGTAGGGCGAGCGCGGCGGAGTCCACTTCCTGAAGGCTTTGCGTTTCGGCTGGCTCAGAGCTGAGAGAGAGATTTATAACTCATCACCTTTAGTGTTGAAACAGACATGATCCAGCGAGAAGTTGTGTCCCAATGCTGGGTGATGAATTACAACAGATTTATTCAAACTCATATTAGCATTTAAACAGGACTCTAATATGAATTTTATAGGTCTTGTGTGAGTCTTATGTAATATTTTTGTTTATTTTATGATTATTGTTGTGTTGTTTTTGCATTATTTGTTGAGCCTTTGTCTGAAGACACTTTTCTACTCTGCGGATGAAGCTTCTGAATTAAACTGAACTGAAATCAAAGTTTTAAAGTGCATGTTTAGGCACATGCTGTAGCTGGTTAGGACAAGAATGAACAGCGGTGTCCAAAAGTGACGTCCGGAGGAGATATTTGTTTTTAATGACCCTACAGATCAATTAAACGTTTCGAGTGTCGAACCCCTGCGGTGTTTAACACCCTTCTCTCTAACACACACACTGCAGTCACGCCCTTCCATTAAACCACAATATTCTCCCCTTAAAATGATTTTTAGTGGCAGTTTTTAACTTTATAAAGGCAAAGATTTTGTAAACCTGTTATCCCTCTGCTCTGGTGCTGTTTGTGTGGCGGTCAAAAATGACTTTTCAACTAAAGGATTGTACCATATTTTAGTTTGATCATTTTTTTAAATATATTTATTTTATGGTGCTAAATTATATTTATGAAGTAGTTATGATCCATTGATTAACTTTTTGAGCATAGACCTGAAAATGAAATTTCCAACTTAAACTGTCATAAATCTTGAATGTTTTAGAGCACAGACTGAAGTTCGGTCTCTTTTTAAAGATGTCACATGGTAGATTATTGCTGAAGTGAAAAAAGTTTAAAAAGTGAACTTGAAAAAAGTTATACAATTTTACATTTATTGTTATGAAAAATGCACAAAAATACCATTTTTTTATATGAAATATATATTTTCCAAAACACATTTAACTTGACAACTGTGAAAAAATTAAAGCCATAATAAAAACCTCAAATTTGAGGTGGATATCTCAAAAAATGAGCTTTCAGTAAGAATGTTTGTGTGCAGTAACATGTTTCCAATAGATCATTTTTGATAAAGTGTGACTATTTTTTTCAGGACCATTTCACCTTTTCAAAAGTGGTCCATGATTTGTGTGTGTGTGTGTGTGTGTGTGTTCACACAGCAAGTGCCAAAACCTTTACCAAGTAAAATGAAGTAAAAAAAAAAAAAAGATTTAAAAAAAATACATTAAAAAAAAATAAACTATTTCAGTCAAAAATGACCAAACAGCCAGAGGGTTAAATGTATATCGCCAAATTCTTAAAATTCCATTCATTAATTAAAGTCACTCCTTTCCATTAAAAGACAACATTTTCCCACTTAAATTGATTTTAGGTGCATTTTTACCTTTATAATGGCAAAGATTTTCTAAACCTATTAAATGTATGTCATATTTTATGTCAAATTCATATTTTATGTCAAATTCAATTACTTTAATTATTAATACAATAAATAAAGCAATAAATTAAAGTAAATCAATTTCAATCAAATAAAATCAGTATCAACAAAAGCCATCCTTACCCTGCAGCGGCACAATCTAGATGTGTTTAATTCATAAATAATGTTTTCATTAAAATAATGTTCAATAGAGAAATATGAAATGATGGTGAAAATGAAGTGATACTTTTAAATATTAAACTAAAACCGCCAGTAGGTGGCGCCAAGTCACTGTCTTAATGAGTGAGTCATCGAGTCATTCACTGATTGATTCATTCAGTGAATGATTCGTATATATGAATGTGTCATTGAATCATTGACTCTCTTGAAGCCACAGATTCGTTCAGGAAACACTGCTGTGTGTTGCAGTTCTTCTGTTTCAAAATAGTGTCAATCGTACTGACAATACTGTGTTTAAATGTACATCGCTTCATATTACCCTTTTGTTTGTTGAACTGTTGTATAAATCAGTGTCACGTGTGCAATCATGTGGATATTCGGGGAAAATTGCATTCTTGCTCATATAATTCAGTATCAACATTAAAACTAGAACTCACACAGGGTACGTTTCTGCATCGAAGAGAGTTTGAGTCTTGAGTCGATCTCCATGCACAGTCTAGATTTGAGAACGGCAGTAACGTAGTGCCATTTACTAAAGCAGTATAATCCGCATGCATTTTATTTTACTATTTAAAAAAAAGCGCACAGGAAAAAGATTGACTACAATATAATCCGTTATTAATATTTGAATAACGGTGAAGAGGCCG
The DNA here is from genome assembly GCA_028476615.1 of Culter alburnus. Classification (NCBI taxonomy): domain Eukaryota; kingdom Metazoa; phylum Chordata; class Actinopteri; order Cypriniformes; family Xenocyprididae; genus Culter; species Culter alburnus. The sequence goes on along the minus strand of JAOTNS010002789.1, from coordinate 364,930 downwards.
AGCATCTCTTTTGGCTCACGTCTGGTTAGATCACAATAAAGACCCACCGTTACTCCTTCTGCTGAAGTACGGACTCGTTTTCCGCTTCTCTGCGAATAACTTCGACCCTGAAAAGAAAATGATTACAGAGCTTTTGAAAATGACCATTTATGTGTTAACATGATTAAATGTGACAGTGGTTCGAGGGGAAACTCACTGGGTGGAGACACACCGTCCGCGAGGTTCAGGCGCTTGTTTTCATCCTCGACTCCTCCGGCTGTCTCTGACGGATCGTGTTCTTGGCTCTCTGAAGCAGATGAATGTTCATCTAGAGCAGGATTTAATGTATTCGCTGGTTCTGTGTCCGGGACGGTCTCGCTCTCCTCTTCTCCACACATGTCTTCATTTGCCGTCTCTCCAGCTCTTAGAGGACAGCTGGATTTCTCTTTCAGCGTTCCTCTCGTTTGTCGAGTTTCATCAGACGCTGAGAAGTCAAAGTCACTGATCTGCAGCTCCACGTTAGTTTGTGAGAGCAGATATCTGCGCAGCTGAGTCCTGGACCTGAAGATCTTGCCCTGAGGACTGAGAGAGCAACGACAGCTGATTCACCGTCTGCCAATCATTAATACACAAGAAGCTGAATAAACAGGAGGGAGACGATTCAATGAAGCAGGAGTGATGAATCAATGATTTTGGAGTTAGACTGTTTGGTCAATGAAAATATCGTGATTTATTCATGTGTTTAAGTCACACTTTGGAAGTTTGCTGAGCTCGTCTCAATCACTCTTTTAACCCTCTGGAGTCTGAGGCTGATTTGGGCCCTGGAGAAGTTTTGACATGCCCTGACATTTGTGCTTTTTTCAGTTGTTCATAAACATATTAATGACACAAGTGTCATTACACTGTATTCAGCACAAACTAGGCTACAATAATATGTGAGGAACATGTATGTACATGTTTTTGTTTTTGAAGGAATAATGTTTATGCGTGGTTATTGAAAAAACAAAAAACTTAAGTCAGTGAAATAAGGCCAAAAAAAGTATATTAAATCTGTGTTCACAAGACTTCTGGTTATTGGAGGTTGTAGACTAGAGTTTTTGCTTCAGAATTATGTAAAAATTATGCTGCCTACTCCTTCATATAAAACAATATATTGATTTAGTTTTTGTAAGACACTTTTTGTCAAGAAACACAGTATGCGTGGAGGCGTGAATCATCATGAATAATGGGCCATTCTCACCTGAGAAGACAAAGAATCACATAATAATGACCTGAAATGACTTGCATATTAATGAGGCCTTTCAGTCAAGTAGGCTGTGAAAAAACCTCTGTAATCATGTCTCAGCTCAATTTAAAATAATGGTATTCTATTATATTATTTAAAATACCATGTATTTCTGTGATGCAAAGTGTCTGAACAATTATGTTACCTCTGTGGCATTTCATATAGCCTTTTAGCTTAAAAGCATGCACATTTGGAGAAATATTGATGGATTCTTATGTTTATGTCAATTTTCTATAGAGGAGTATATTTATTCAATATTTATTGTCATCACTATGAGTGCTGGATACTGTGTTTTCAATTCATACTTGCAGCCGGAGGGCGCTCTCTGTACACCTTTAGTCCACAAATTCATATAAAGAAGAAAAGGAACCAGGAACTAACGGCATGTCTTCTAGAGATCGCTAACCATGGCTTTAACATCCAGATAAACACTTTTCAAGACAATAAATACACGATTGAGACAATGAATGCATGTATTGACTGAATTTGCGTCTGAATAGCGCTGGCTCCGTGGGCGTGGCCGCATTAGCGGGTAATGAGCTGAATCTCGGACTTCTGACATGGCTCTCTTTTCATACAGATTACATAAATACAGAAGGTTTGTTTTCGATTTGACTTGCACGATTTAAAACCTGACATTTCAACGTTTCTTTAGACATAAGTGTCATTTTTTTGTGATTAGTATTCATAAGTTACAGTTCATTTTCTGAGAACTATCAGATTGGAGTTCGTTCAGAGGGAGATGAGAGATCACGCATCATGTTAGTTTTCTTTATTTTACAAAAAGCACAACATTGTGTTTTTACTCTGAGTGTACACAAATAAAAGAAGATATTCTATAGTTTCAATTGATATATTACTTGTGTCTCTATGACAAGAAACGACGGAGTATTTTAAGTCTGTTTTGCTCCAATGTGAAAAAAATCCTGCAAAACGCACCGGCGCGTTAACGGACTCCAGAGAGTTAAAGGTGCAGCAGAAACACTGTTGAAAACTGAAATCAGCACCTAAACTAACACTTTCTGACTGTTTGTTAGATGTCTGTTCTGTGTGTGTTTGTACAAAGTCCTGGCTAAAAGAGGCTCGGACCGATCAGACCAAGAACCACAACACTCTTGTGGCCAATCAGCAATAGGGGGCGGAGCAAAGAAGGGAGGGGTGTGTTTGTGCAGTGTTTCTCAGAAATCACTTACTGCACCTTTAAATGAGCGGACTGTGAAAGAGACACTGGATAGCTATACACACTACCGGTCAAAAGTGTGGAAACATTACTATTTGTTTTTGAACGTCTCTTATGCTCATTAAGGCTGCATTTATTTGATCAAAAATACAGAAAAAAACAATAATATTAATACTACTATTTAAAATTATGGTTTTCTATTTTAATATACTTTAAAATATAATTTATTCCTGTGATCAAAGCTGAATTTTCAGCATCATTACTCCAGTCTTCAGTGTCACATGATCCTTCAGAAATCATTCTAATATGATGATTTATTATCAATGTTGGAAACAGTTGTGATGTGTTAACTTTTTATTCATCAATGAATCCTGAAAAAGTATCACAGGTTATAAAATAATATTAAGCAGCACAACTGTTTCCAACATTGATAATAATCATAAATGTTTCTTGAGCGTCAAATGATTTCTGAAGGATCATGTGACACTGAAGACTGGAGTAATGATGCTGAAAATTCAACTTTGATCACTGGATATAAATTACATTTTAAAGTATACTAAAATAGAAAACCATAATTTTTAATAGTAGTATTAATATTATTGTTTTTTTCTGTATTTATTATGAAATAAATGCAGCCTTCATTCAGAAGAGACTTCATTCAAAAACATTAAAAATAGTAATGTTTCTAAACTTTTGACCGGTAGTGTATATATATATGTATAAAGTGTAAAGACCCAATTTATCCAGTGAAAACTAACATTATAAATGTGTAAAATATTATTTGGAAAATATTTCGCTATACATCATATACTATAGTAGTGTATGATGTACCTATTTATTTATTATATATTTACATAATTCACTTTATATATATTAATCACTTTGTTTTTTTAAATAATTTTATATTTATTTTTTACAGTTTTCCTCCTGATATAAACCCTCCGCTTTAGTTTCAGGAAGTTTCGAGATCTTTACCAATCATTTGTTTCGATTCAGCAGTTCAAACCCCCAGCAGCGAACCACTGAACAAGTGTCTATGGTTTTTACCTGATCTCTGATCAGTTTTATACATTTGTAGATGTTTTAATGAGACATTAGTATAATTAAAAGCAATAATAGTAGTTAATAGTCTCTTATTGGCCTGTTTAGCTGAGCCATCCATGAAACAAACAAAACAAGCCATGAAAATTGATAAAAGAACACATATTATACTTGATATTTGATCTTATTAGATGATTAGTTCATTACATTTGATAAATTATACTTTGCAATGGTTTGTTAAAGTTGTTTTGTATATGTTCAGCCAGAGTTTTTGTTGCAGTTACATGGTTTTGGCCAGCAGGTGTCTCCAGCGTGTAGCGTTGCGAATTATTTTGCGAAGCATTGACTCAATTGATCCGAAGCTTTCAAAAGCATCGTTTCTCGCACGGCTACAGACACACACACACCTGATGAAATACACAACGACAGTTACACACACACAAACACACCTGATGAAGTACACATCGACTCTGCCAGCGGTCCTGCCGCTCTGTCTCTGTCTGCTCTCTCTCCTCCAGCCCTGCAGCTCCGCGCCTCCGCCTCCAGATCGCGACATTCTCACGCGCGCGATCCTGCGGCTATAATGACGCTGCGGCACGTCGTCGCTGTTCTGAACACATGGAGAAAGTGCTCTGAAATACAAATCACGCGTTAAACAAACCAGCTCAGATGATGAAGGATTCACGAGAGACTGTAAATACTACGGAAGCTCAGAGACAGCGGCATTAGGCGTTTTGGATATACATTTGTGTTCTTTCGACACCTAGCGCTTCGGAGGATAATAACGCCAGTCTCAATTCAATAATAAAACTTACAGTGGCCTAAATCAAGAAAAAAACAAAACAAACCAATGTTCTTACCTTTTTTTTGTTTATTAACAACAATAACAACAAAAATTATATTTCGGTTCTTGCAATTAATTATTCATAAGGAAAAATTTACATAATAACCGAAAAAGGTGTAAAAACCTCTGCTTATTATGCCTACCCTTTATACATCAAATGAACGTCACTTTTTCCCCTGGACTCGATTACTAAAAGATAACACAAGACATTTTCAGATCATTTCAAAAATACACATTTCAAATAAAAATATAGTTTAAATATTACATACTCAAATATTTCATATTAATTTATATAATTATTTATAACCTTGTTTTTAAACATTTTCTTGAATTTACAAAGTGATGTACACAATTTTAACTCCTTGTCACAATTATTCCATAAGTTTACCACTTTGACAGATATACTTCTACTTTTTATATTAGTTCTTGCACTTAATTTATTAAACGTACCTAATCCTCTTAATTTATACTGACTTTCTCTGATTGTGAACAGCCTCTGAATACAATTTGGAATTGAATTATTATATACCTTATACATTACCTGTGCAGTATGAATGTGATAAAATGACTCTGAAGGTGTAATAAAGCTGTTCTGTTGGAATATTGTAAATGAACACTGCATTTGTCCAGCAGTAGTATCTGCGAAGTGCCTCATTAATAGCAAAAGTGATGGATATATTATTGCACATGATATGAATGAAGTTATAACTGAACTGAAGATCAATCACTGAATCATTATTATACAGAGCCATCTCTTAAAACGATTTGCAAACTAAACAACAGCATCACAGTTAAATGCAGTTAAAAATCACTCTTCTGCTAACATCTGTACTATGAGAGGTTAAAAGAGCCAGTCATATAAAGCCATCGTGTCTCTTCACAAGACTGGATTATGTTTTATGACGCCTTTATAACCTTTTTGGCCTTTTTAAGTTTTGGTTACCTGAACTTTCAATAGATGGAGAGAAAATTCTCAGGTGTCATTAAAAATATCTTCATTTGTGTTTCAAAGATGAACAAAAGCTTTATTAAATGATGACAGAATATGAGTTGTTGCTTGATATGATGACCCTGGTCTATTTGGGTTGTGACATCAAAAGTAAATTTATATATGTATAGTATAAAAATAGTATAATTCCACGCATTTCATAAGTGTCAAAGGCTTTTATTGACAATTACATTAAGTTTATGCTAAGAGTCAATATTTGCAGTGTTGACCCTTCTTTTTCTTGGAGTTTGTCAGAATTTGTGGGCTTTTGTTTGTCCAGCCGTCTCTTGAGGATTGACCACAAGTTCTCAATGGGATTAAGGTCTGGGGAGTTTCCTGGCCATGGATCCAAAATTTCGATGTTTTGTTCCCCGAGTCACTTAGTTATCACTTCATGGCCAGGTGCTCCATCATGCTGGAAAAGGCATTGCTCATCACCAAACTGCTCTTGGATGGTTGGGAGAAGTTGCTCTCGGAGGATGTTCTTGGGTAAATCTGTGAGTGAGCCACTCCCTCGGCTGAGAAGCAAACATGAATGGTCTCAGGATGCTTTTCTGTTGGCGTGACACAGGACTGATGGTAGCACTCGCCTTTTCTTCTCCGGATGCCCCAAACAATTGTAAAGGGGATTCATCAGAGTATATGACTTCACCCCAGTCCTCAGCAGTCCAATCCATGCACCTCTGCAGAATATCAGTCTGTCCCTGATGTTTTTCCTGGAGAGAAGTGGCTTCTTTGCTGCCCTTCTTGACACCAGGCCATGCTCCAAAAGTCTTCACCTCACTGTGCAGATGCACTCACACCAGAGCCCGTTCATGTTTGCTTCTCAGCCAAGGGAGTGAGCTCACTCACAATTTTGAAGAACACAGCCATGAATGAAGAATGGTGGAAAAACATCCTCCCAGAGCAACTTCTCCCAAACATCCAAGAGCAGTTTGGTCTGACCCCAGACTGACCTCAAATAGTAGTGTATATTGTTACAAAGTTTTCTCTTTTGAATAAATGCTGTTTTGTGGGTGCCGATAGCCTTGTGGGCAGCATGCCGACATGTGGTGTGGTTGCGCTTCAGACGTCCCGAGTTTGAGTCCCAGCTTGCGGACCTTTCCCGATCCAGTCCCCCTCTCTCCCACTTGTTTCCTGTCAAGAATCTACACTGTCCTATCAAATAAAAGGCAAAAATGCCTTAAAAAAAGTATATATAAAATAAATTCTGGTTTTTTTTTTGTTGCTGTTGTTTTTTGTTTGTTTGTTTTTTTACTTTTTATTCATCAAACAATCCTGAAAAAAGTATCACAGGTTCCAATAAAATATTAAGCAGCACAACTGTTTCCAGCATTGATAATAAATCATCATATTAGAATGATTTCTGAAGGATCATGTGACACTGAAGACTGGAGAAATGATGCTGAAAATTCAGCTTTGATCACAGGAATAAATTACACTTTACTATATACACTGCGTTCCAAATTATTATGCAAGAGACATATCAATAAGATTTCAGTAGAATAAACATTCAGATTTTAGTTTTTCTAAGAAAATGTTTGTTTGTTTATTTATCCATGTCTTTTTAGATAACTGGTACCAATCTCAGACAAATAATTTGCCAGGTCTATGGAAACCCTACTTAGAGGTTGTTCCACATTATTAAGCAAGTCACAGTTCTCATGCAATATGGGGAGGAAGAAAGATCTTTCTGAGATGAAAAGCATGAAATGCTGCAATGTTGTGCAAAAGGCATGAAAACAACTAATATTGTGTGAAAACTGAATGGAGATTATGAATTATCATAAGATTTGTGAGTGATTTAGAGCACAGCAGAACTCGGTCAGATAAAGGCTTATTAATGAAAGTTCCTATCAAAAAAATTAATTGCATTAAAAGGGCAGCTATAAAAAAGCCAGTGTTGAGCAGCAAACAGGTATTTGAAGCTGCTGGTGTCTCTGGAGTCTCAAGAAGCTCTCCATGCAGGCTGGCAGTTGTGCGTAAAGATGCATTTCAGCCACTCCAAACCAAACCTCACAAAGAGAAACATTTACAGTGGGTTTATAAATGCATGAAGACTCATTTTTAAATAGTTTTATTCACTGACTAATGGATGGATGGATTTATGGATGGTTGGTGAATGGCTCCACGTTCCAACAAGACTGCGACGTCAGCAAGGAGCTGGCGGGTGATGATTTGGGCTGGAATACTGGGAAGTGAGATGGAGGGTCCCTTTAGGGTCTCTGAGGGTGTCAAAATGACTTTTGCAAGATATGTGAAGTTCATAACTGGCCATTTTCAGCTATGGTATAAAAAGGAGGATAGTGCCTTCTGAAATGCAATGCACTATGCACTATCCCATGCTGCAAAAAAACACCACAGCAATAAAACTGTTTGAAAATGTATTTCTACACCCACTGTAAATGTTTCTCTTTGTGAGGTTTGGTTTGGAGTGGCTTGAACTGTGACTTGCTTAATAATGTGGAACAACCTCTAAGTAGGGTTTCCATAGACCTGGCAAATTATTTTATCTGAGATTGGTACCAGTTATCTAAAAAGACACGGATAAATAAACAAACAAACATTTTCTTAGAAAAACTAAAATCTGAATGTTTATTCTACTGAAATCTTACTGATATGTCAATTGCATAATAATTTGTAACGCAGTGTATTCACATAGAAAACAGCTGTTCTACATTGGAATAATATTTCACTTTTTTCTGTATTTTTGATTAAATAAGTGCAGGTTTGATGTGCATAAGAGACTTCTTTCAAAAACATTAAAAATAGTAAAGTTTCCAAACTTTTGACCGGTACTGTATCCGCTGTCGCCTTTGGCTTGCTTAGTTGGGGACACTTGACATTTGACTTGACATTTGATATTCAACAGTGCTTTGATCTGCTGCATTGACACTATTCTTTAAGAGCTGCTGTGCAGCCAAAATAATGTACCAGTTATCAATGTAAAGCTGCTTTGACACAATCTGCATTGTAAAAAGCGCTATAGAAATAAAGGTGACTTGACTTGACTTGACTTGACTACTGTACACATACCCCCGGTTTCACAGACAAGGCTTAAGCTAGTCCTAGACTAAAATGCATGTTTGAGCTGCTTTAACTAAAAGTAACTTGCACTGACATATCTTTAAAAATGTCAAGAGCCATTGTTTTGTCTCAAGATGCACACCTATAATGTTTTTTCTAGGGTATGTTTATAAAAGCTACTTAAATACCTTAATTGAAATAAAGCCTAATTCTGGCTTAGCCTAAGTCCTGTCTGTGAAACCGGGCCATTGTGTTTTTGCTCACTAGAAAGCTTTTTCTTAAAAGTGTGCTGATCGTGAGGACTCCATCATCACAGCAAAAGGAAATTGTCTCTCCCACTCATTAACCATCAGTGCACTATTTACTGACATAAAAACAGTGTGAAGGACTGGCTATTTTCTGCTTGTTTATCAAAGCTTCTGTTGTTTTGTTTTGTTCCTGCTTCCTCTCGTTAGTCTCTGATTGTTTCCGGTGTGTTTTCTAGTCTGCAGTGTTTGCTGTGTTCATTTCTCAGGTCTGGTCCACATGGATGTTTCGTCGGCATGGTTGGTTTTTTTCTGGTTCTCTGTGTCCAGTTCTTTTTTTTTATTTTTATTAATTAGACTATCTGCACTTGAATGCACTTCAACATCCTGACATCACACAAGCCATGAGTCTGAAATCTGTCCAAAGTGTTGTGATCATAGCTTCATGTTGTGTGAAGAACCTGAACAATACAGTGCAGATACACAGACCTTTATAAACCGTATGAGCTGCTGAAACTTCAGTTATCCTCTGACACACACAGTTAAAGATTCTTTACTGGCATCCATGAAGAACCTCTAACATCTAGAACCTTTCCATTGGACAAAAGCTTCTTAAAGGGTTAGTTCACCCAAAAATGTAATTTCTGTCATTAATTACTCTCCCTCATGTCGTTCCACACCCGTAAGACCTTCGTTCATCTTCAGAACACAAATTGAGATATTTTTGATGAAATCGTCCATAGACGGCAATATAATCAACACTTTCAAGGTCCAGAAAGGTACTAAAGACATCGTTAAAACAGTCATGTGACTGCAGTGGTCAACCTTAATGTTATGAAGAGACGAGAATACTTTTTGTGCGCAAAAACAAAACAAAATAAGGACTTTATTCACAATCTCTTCTCTTCTGTGTCATTCTCATACATTGTCATCAGAACGCCGACTCATATTGGCCGGCTCCTGCGTCAGCTGATCACGTGATCAGCTTCAGCCAATACTGAGCCGGCATTCGGACGTAAGCACAGAAGCTTCACTGTGTTACTGCGTCACCTGCGTAAGATAATGACAGAAGAAGAGATTGATGAATAAAGGGTTATTTTGTTTTGTTTTTTTGTGCACAAAAAGTATTCTCGTCTCTTCATAACATTAAGGTTGACCACTGCAGTCACATGACTGTTTTAACGATGTCTTTAGTACCTTTCTGGACCTTGAAAGTGTTGATTATATTGATGTCTGTGGACGAGTCATATACCTCTTGGATTTCATCAAAAATATCTTCTTCTAGAATGAATGATGAAACCCCCTTTATTTTAAAGTATAGACTGACAATCATTTGAAATATTAATAATTAAACATTTGTGATTTATTAAATATCATTTTGTGTGTGTGAATAGCATGGACACCTCTCAACACAAATTATTCTGGAACAATCATCAGTGGTGTTTGTAATGACCATGTTGTGTGTCTGGAGATTCAGATTAGTTTAAACCCATATAGAGTTTGTGTACAGCGAGTCTCTGACACTCATTTATACTTCTTAGCTAAACGTTAAACTTATATAGGGCACAATAAGTTAAAGATAAAAATCTGATTATAATTGTGTGATATGCGTGACATGTTTATTGTGCAGGTTGATCTGAAAGCTGGATCGATCCACCCACGCCAGCGACAGCAGATGAGCTCGACGTCTCTGAATCTCCAGTAAAGGCTGATTAACGGACACCCCATGGACCGCTGCTCCCTTGAAGTCACAGCTCTGATCCCTGTCCTGATGTCTGCTGCTTAACACACAGAGCAGAGGTTTGGATGCACCCAGATCAATGAGAATATTTCTGTCCTCCAACTAAGCTTTGTTTTGCATGATATTACAACAAAAACACACTGGCATATTTCCAGTTCAGTGTAAACTGAAGGTTTTAAGCTCATGTTCTCAGAACAAACACATTCTGGCTTCATGGATGCTGTTTCATGAATTTCTCTCTTTATTTGCATTACAAACCCATTTAAGTTTCCAAAAGTGGTGTGTGTGTGTGTGTGTGTTTCCCCAGAGAACCTGTCAGTGATCAATTCTTAAAAGAACCATTTATGTCTTAGTGTGAAGAACATTTTAATAATCTAAAGAACCTTTAATGCAGTGGAAAGATTCAGGTTATTCACTGAACTAATAAAGAATCTTCATTTATAAGAGTGTATGGTCTCTTTCAGTTTATATTGTTTTCAAGGCATTTCTCTCAAATCAATCTCAACAACAGCCGGTTTCTATTGTGACAACATGCCCCGATCACAGGATTAGTTCAGTAAATCGCATCCAGCAACGGTGGAAATAGTCTCTTCTCGTGTAGTAAAGTTTGTTAAAAACCTTTATGCTTAAACTGGCCTGAAATAGATCTCTTAATGGACTGAATCTGATGTCTGCGCTCACGCGCTACAGCGACATGTTTGTCTGCGTTTTTCCTCGTGATTGTTGAAACCCAAAAACAGACATTCGCATCGAAAGCATTTTATTGTACAACATCATTGTCATTTATATGCTCTTCTTTATCAATAGAACAAAAATAAATCATGAAAATGTACAGGTCAGGTCATGCAAGAAGTACGCTACTGTAGAAAAATATCTCGGTAACCCGTTTCGTTGTTTTGCGAACCAAATTAAATGGGATTTACACTGGAAATGCCGCTGGAGATGTTTTCTGATCACATGCATTAGTGAAATGTTTCCCAAAACAGACCGAATGCGAATAGAGTATGGATCTAGTTCGGTCACACATGTATAGTATTTTAAGGTGTTCCCGCGCACAGCTGCTGTAGAAACGAAAAACAGAGTTAAACGAGATTTAGTGTTTTCCCTCTCTTGCTTTAACGACATGAGAAACGCAGTAAACACATGGAGACAGGCGCGTTTTCCATGGAAATCAACGCACACACACTTATTCATCCGCTTTATCAACTTCACACAGTTACTCTTGCTCCGTCAGATCGTCCTCTAACTCCCGTTTCCCGGGATGTTGTCGCTTCTCCTCCGCGCGACTTTTGTCCAGAAGCTCGAGCAGGATGCTGGCTTGATCACAGCCCGCCTCGTCCCAGTCCTCGCACAGTCTCTTCCCGGGATGCTGACGCTTCGCTAGGTCCGAAAAGTCTCCCGCTGCCGCTGCCTCGTGCAGCTCGCGCCGGCCGGGATGCTGTCGCTTGTGGAGCAGCATCAGGTAGCGTTTCCCGGGATGCTGCCGTTTGGACAGCTCGCTCTGGGCGCTGGGTTCCTCCAGCATCATCTGCTCCAGAGACAGACGCTTCCCGGGATGCTGCCTTCTCAGCCTCGCGCTCTCTTCGTCCTCGCGCTTCCCGGGATGTTGTCTCTTCTGGAGAGCAGGAGCGTCGTCTTCGTAGTCCGCGTCCTCGCGCTTGCCGGGATGCTGTCTCTTTCCCGGGTGCTGCCTCTTCTCCATCCAGTCCGTCGGGGACACGAGCTGCTCTCCTGGAGAGGGAGAAGGGTTTACGCACGCGTGTCAAACTTTTGAAACTCACTTTGATTGTCTTGATGATTATAAATACATCATTTCTGCACTAAGGACACACACAAATGTGCTTCTTTCATAGGATTCTTTTGCAACTTTGTGCTTTTTAATTTTTCGTTTCAACGCAAAATGTGTTACACTTTATTTAGTAACACTTTATTTTACAGTGTCATTGTTACATATGTTACATGCAGTTACTATAGTAGTAACTATGCATAATTACATGCAACTAACCCTAAACCAAACCCTAACCCTATAGTAAGTACATGTAGTTTATTAATATTACTCAGCACTTAAATGTAAAATTACAGTGTAACAAAGATTCCTTAAAATAAAGTGTAACCCTTTTTTTAACGTGTCCTTGTTACAGTGTAATTATACACTTAAGTACACTTTTTAATATTAATTAACATGTACAAACTATAGGGTTTGCTTTAGGGTTAGTTGCGTGCAATTATGCATAATTTACTGTTATTACTAAGTACATGTAACATACGTTACAAGGAAACGAAGTGTTACCAAAAACGCATAAACTGTATTGGTTACAATTTATTTTGTTGCACTGTAATTTTACATTTAAGAACTGAGTAATATTAATGAACTACTAAATATAGGGTTAGGATTAGGTTTTGGTTTGGTTTAGGGTTAGTTGCATGTAATTATGCATAATTTATAGTTATTAGTAACTGCATGTAACATATGTAACAATGACACTGTAAAATAAAGTGGGTATTTATTGTCCATTTGTTGCATGTAATAAACAGATGAACCAATGCTTGCTTTACAGATTTTCAATATTTTTTTAACTTTAATCATTTGGTTGAGTAATAAATGACACCATTTAGTGTGTCTCTAGAGAATAGTTTATAAATATACATGTAATTATTATTGCTGTTGTTGTTAATAATAAACATTTTAATATGCCTATATTCTTTTGGAAAAGTGGACAGTTATTACTGTATGCAAAAAGCAGAACAAAACAGTAATTAAAAAATAATCCGACATTCAAACATACTAAAGTAATCAAGGCTATGATAAAAATGATACATTTTGAATAAAGTGTCATAAGCGTTACTATGTCGCTTTTGCTATTTCGAAAGCTAGATCGAGTATTTTTCGACAGTGAGAGTGAATGTAAGCAGACACCGTTGTCGTTGTTCTCGTCCTCCATCTGTGTGAGAATGGAGCGGATGAGCAGAGTCTCCGCGCGCTGGAAGAGCTCGTCCAGAGACGGGTCACCCTCACCCGGCAGAGCCTGGCACTGGAGCCCGGGTGACAGGAACACCGTCAGAGAGGCCAAGATGATCACACACGCCGCCCTCATGACAACCTCTGTCCTGTTCACCACAAACACACCGACAGAGTCACAGAACGCACAGATATACAACAATTCTAACTTGAAGAGCTGTTCATACACTCCTTAAAAATAAAGGTTCTTAACTGGTTATCCATGAAATCTTTCCATTGACAAAAGGTTTTTTAAGTTCTAGGTCATTAAAATGGTCTTCACACTGAGAAAAAAAAAAGTTCACTAAAAGGTTTTTTGGAGTACCAAAACTCGTTCCTGCAAAACTCTCCCTTCTGGAACCTTTATTTTTAAGAGTGATGGTCATCTGAAGCGCACATATCAAGTGTCTCATCCTCGTCTTACCTGCAGTCGATAGATCTTCACTTGTAGCCTGTTGCAGAAACTCTGTTGATGAAGGAAAGTGCAGATGTAGCGTTCCTCGAGCCTCTGCTGTGGTGACCCGTTCAGGCCGAGGTCAGTGAGTGGAGCGTGAATGTCGCACGCGTGTTTTATATAGGCGCGCTCGCCTCCGTCATGACGCGCGCAGTGCGGGGTTGAGCCTGAGGGGGGCAGTGTGCTGCTGTCGCATCGACCGAGACTCTGTTCATTCATAAAACTGCTTTTTTTTAGTTTCATACTACTCTTAAAACGTTTATTATTGCATATACTTTCACATAATATTAAAAAATACAATAAAAACACCAGTAGACTTATATGTAGTAGTGATCCTTATAAGTAAAGGCAGGTGCCTTGGTATAGCATGACACTTTGATATGTATTGAATAATCGCCATATTCATACTTTCTGAGCTAAAAAAAATATTTGACTTGCTACATTTCTTTAAGGTCACCATGAAATGTAAATCGACATTTCTTGTTTTTTTATGGAATATTGCAGTGTTTATTAAAAATAATTTGTCCATGCACATTAATGTGCCATATCTTCCCCTTTCATCCAACAATAGCAAACCACAACAATCCAGTCAAGGCAGCCTTGCTATTTACACTAACCCATTTGAGCCAACATTTTTCTGAATGGTTTCATGCATATAGTCCTGTTAATAGTGTCCAATGTGAACATGTTCTGCATTTATTTTCCCCAGGTTTTTTTTTTTTTTTTTTTTTCTTAAAAAACGTATTTGAATGTGCGGCAAATATGTTGTATGCACCCCTTCAATGTAAAATTTGAATAGGAGGAGAACATTTATGCATCTAACTCAAAATAACTGCTTTTTCAACAGATCAACAGATCAATCAAAGCTGAAGAACATTCGATGTGAACACAAAAAAGCTGCATCTATCTTATAATCTCTTGAATATGAAAACACAACAAACAACAAATCCATTTGTTTTAAAGTGTGGAACAAAATGCATCCATTAACTTGCTCCAACAAAGCATTGTGCATCAAAAAGTTAAATTACATTGTTCATTAGAAAAAATTACTTCTATATGTGGCCCTGGACCACAAACAGTCACAGGGTAATATTTCTAGCTATAGCCAACAATACATTGAATCGGTCAAAATTATCGATTTTTCTTTTTATGCCCAAAATCATTAGGTATTAAGTAAAGATCATGTTCCATGAAGATATTTTGTAAGTTTTCTACTGTAATATATAAAAAATTATTTTTGTGAGATATACATTGTTAAGGACTTCATTTGGTCAACTTTAAGGCAAATTTCTCAATATTTTGATTTTTTTTGCACCTTCAGATTCCAGATTTTCAAATAGTTGTATCTCGGCCAAATGTCCTATCCTAACAAACCATACATCAATGGAAAGCTTATATATATTCAGCTTTCAGATGATGTATAAATCTTAATTTCATAAAATTGACCCTTATGACTGGTTTTGTAGTCCAGGGTCACATATAACAAAAAAAAAAAAAAACAAAAAATAACAAATAAAAAATAACAATATATAATATATAACAATATAAAATATGATGAAAGCAAAAAGCACTAAACAAGGCCAATAACTTTGATTTATTAACCCATTAAACACAGTATACCCCATTTCCCCATGATATGTACTTACAAGTAATTTGCCCACCGGCAACTATAGTTGCCACTTGGACTTTTGACTAAGTATACAAAAAACTATAGATCTCTTGTAAGATTTGTTTTGTTTGGATGATTAGAGACCCTCATGATTATGTAGATATATATATATGTCAACAAAAAATTCTTAATATTAACATGAAAATTACTTTTCTTTGGGAGGGTTTGCCTTCGCTATGCTTCCTGGAAGTAGGGGTAGGAAGTTGACAGCCTCATGTGACAGGAAGGAAGTGAATACCTTTTTTTTTTTGTTCTTGAAATCCTTTATTTGGTTGTTTGCTTGCATATCATTGAGACATAAAACATGGAAAACATCTAGAAAAAAATTTACAAAAGGAAAATGACAACCATACACTGCGGCAACTATAGTTGCCGGTGGGCTAAAATGAGCTAAGTGACAATAGCAGCATTTTCTCAGCAATATGCTATTTACACTAGCTGAAAATAGCGATAGATTTTATTTACGCCATGTAAAAGTATCAGTTCTTTGCAAAGAGTAAAGATGCTATCTATACTTTATACGGGCAGATACTATTTACACCTCAGTATTTTTGTACATTAACAAGATGCAATAATATCATAGAGTGTAAATGATTATATTTATTAAAATTATTAATTGGATGCCGCCTTATTAGGAGAATAAAAACGTCAGTAACACTCCAGAGGTTTGACTTGTTTGCTTCCCTCAGCTCGCTTTACTGACTGACATGACGTTCATGGAGAGCCGAGTGTTGCGTCACTTTCGTTCTTTAGAAGCCGTCCTGAAGAAGCCTTCATTTTCTTTCAGAATTACAGTGAGGCGTATAACTGATGGGCGAGCAAAAGCTTATTCTTAAAAGCAAACATCATTCTGCTGGGCAGCCTCACTGAATTCATTACGCACAGCTCACATCATTTCAAAATCTTGACAAACTCTCGTACAGTCGGACAGCTGATGGCAGAACGGCAGCGAGGGAATCACCGTGTAATGGAATAAATCAGGCCTCTTTATGCGCTGTCACGTCCAATACTTCAGCTGTCAATACCAATCATTTCCTATGGATAGAGGAAAAAAGAAGTGGAATTAATTGGTTTACATTTTAGGAGGACTTCCTTGCATGAGATGACATGAAAGTAAGAAATCAGTATAACTCACTGAATGAACTGAACAATAAACCGTAAAACATGTGGATGATTTCAGTCTTCAAGGCCTGAACTGCACAATTTGAAGATTTGTCCAGCCAACATTCAAAGTTTTTCTCGACAAACTTTCTTTTAGTGTTCTAGCGGCTGATTGTGGCTTCCTACACCTACTCTTGAAATCTGCACTTTTTGTTCTGTGAAATAGTTATCGTTTTGTTCATAAACACACACACACACACACACAGAATCACTTATAATAGTGCAAATTAGCTGACGAGGAGATCTGACCCAAAAGGTCACGCTGTCAGGCAATAATTACTGCATGAGCGTGAACACACACACACCACACACACAGTTTAATGGTGTACAGAACGTCACATTAAAATACAGTCAGCTTATTTATTTTGTGCAAAACTCAAAGGGAAACCATGAAATACCAGAGGGTGGAGAAAACTCTTGTTCAGACATAATGATCAGTGTATGTTTCGTTCTTTCCTTTGGGCATTCACTCGTTTAGTCTTAGTAGACATGAAAACTTGCAGATGCAAATTGTTGTGGGAGTGTGTGTGTGTGTGTGTGTGTGTGTGTGCATGTACATTTCCTTTAGCAACAAGATACGAGTGTCTAATAAACATGGATAATATGTCCTGCAGACCTGTTGATTTTTTCAAAATACTGTGATGCAGTTCCTGATGATCCTGAAGCCTTTTCTTCAGTGGATTGATTGAAGATTAACAATTGATTACGATTAACACTCAAATCTAACCACTTTTTTCTTCAGTGTGGAGCATCAAATAGTCATTACTCAGTTCAGAGCAATATTTAGTCAAATTCTCTAATAGAAAATACATCTGCTCAAATTGTTTAACCAGCTCTTTTAGCTCTTTTTGTACATCAGTAGTCTTACTTTTAGATATCCCAGAAATATAACATACATAAGCTGGACTTTTTTGCTCTTCACAAATAAGAAATGATTTTCAGAAGTACACTTTTTTCTAATGTAAACATCTCACACACTTGCATCACTACCAGATATTTCAGGTTAGGTAGCATGGATGCCTCTTCTAACGAAGGAAGACCCCATCACTAAATTGGCCCACTTCGTAGTTGAAATTCATAGTGTGGATGTCGAAACCATAATGACATATTACTTAAGAGTGAGTTAATACTCATGTATATTAAGAAGTCATAGCATAATGATATATTTGTAAACCATTACCTAATGATTCATTAAAACAGCTGGAAGTAAAACATGGCTTTGACCCTTTGTGGAAATTAACATATTCATTTACATTATTAGTTAATTGTCATGTACAGGCTTAAACTCAATGACGATGGAGAGACAGATAAGATAAAACATGTAAGTTTATTAGTGAATCAGCAGGAATAAACAGATAAGATGATCAATAGAGAGATATTTGAAATGCAGGATGACTTTGCAGTAACTGTGGGTTGGGTTTTGAAGGCTGAGAGAGTCTAGTGTGATCGTGACATTCCTCCCCTCCACGTGTCACTCCAGAAGACTTGACGCCGTGACCGGCCCCGTCCACGTTTAGATCTGATTTCAAGAATCTCACATTTAAATTTTCCCTAAAGAAAGAGAGAATGATTGGGATAACAAATATAGAATATTGGCTATACAAGAATTTCTTTTGCTTTTGTACTGATATCTACGGTGGCCCAGTAGTGCACACACAACGAAATTAAAAAAGCAAACATAAGTTCACAACACAACGGAATCAAGCCACAACACAACGAAATTAAACCACAACACAACGGAAATGCTCCCGACCACTAGGGGGCTCTCAGAGCTCGGTAATGTTAGTATTCCTTGCTACTGTTCTATAAAGTCGACAGTCTTACAAATATATCAATACCATAATTAGTTTTAAGTATGTAAACATTGTATATCGACATTAAATATTAATTAAAAATCAACTACGTGCACAATAGCTTCATATTTATACTTGTGAATGATTTGACGCGATACACGGCGCATGATGAAGGGAACGTCTGCCAATTCCACAAGTGGTTAAAACGGATAATTTGTATTCATTACAATGACTTTGTTTAACATTTAAAAACAGACATATTCAAATTCCAAAGCTTGTTAGTTCAGTTGGTAAGACTGACAAGCTTTGGAATTGAACATGTCTGTTTTTAAATGTTAAAAGCAGTGGCGTAACTTGTTTTTAAAAAGTGGGTGGGACAGGAATGTGTAAAGGGGGGGTGGGGGGGGGGGTTGTAATTGATTTATACAATAATAATAATATGATATGAAAATTAATATGATAGTTTCTTCGTTACATCTGCTATAAACAACATGTCTCGAGAGTATGTATATTAGTTAAGAAATACATGGATCCGGTGTTAAAAATAGATTGTCCTGATGGATGGAGGAATTATTTTCGTTTAGCATGCAAGAGATTCTGGGTTCGAATCCAACCATGATATTGTTTTTTTTTCCATTAAAACCAAAGATGTTGTCAGTGATTGTATATTCAGAGCAGGGAACGTTTGTGTATTTGTTTTGTGATTCAACGTAACGAATAGAGAGTCTCTGCAACAGTAAGCGATAGATTGAAGCGCTCGTCCGTGTGAACACTGCGCAGTGGCACGAGCGCCAAGAGAACACTGTTGCGCCTCTGATAACAGCGACAACGAGAACTCAAACATTATGTAAAAAACAACACATTCTAGCGCCAGTATCGCTATTATTAACTCAAATTGTAACAACTAGAGGTGTTCTTTTGTATTAGATATCCGCGAGATGAGCGAGATTGTTCAAAAAGTGGTGGGGACAATATCCACACCACGTCCCACCCGCAAATTACGCCTATGGTTTAAAAGTAATTTTAATGAAAACAAATTATACGTTTTAACCACTTAGTGGAATTGGCAGACGTTCCCTTCATCATTCGCCGGGTAGCGCGTCAAATCTTTCAGGTATCAAGATGAAGCTATTGTGCACGTAGGTGATTTTGAATTAATATTTCATGTCGATATACGGTGGTTACATACTGTAATGTTAAAACTAATCGGTGGTATTGATTATCACTGCCGAAAGTGGCAAGGAAAAACACTAATTACCGAGCTCGGAGAGCCCCTAGTGGTCGGGAGCATTTCCGTGTGTTGTGGCTTTATCGTTGTGTTGGGCTTTATCGTTGTGGTGTGGCTCGATTCCGTTGTGTTGTGGCTCGATTTCGTTGTGTGTGGCTTCGATTTCGTTGTGTGGGGCTTTATTCGTTGTTGGGGGATTTATTACTTGGGTTGTGGGCGATTCGTTTGTCGTTGTGTTGTGGCCGATTCGTTGTGTTGTGCGCGTTTTATTTCGTTGTGTTGTGGCTTTATTCCGTGTGTTTCCGTGTGTTGTGGCTTTATTTCGTTGTGTGTTGCTTTACTTTCGTGTGTTGTGGCTTTATTTCGTTGTGTTGTGGCTTTATTTCGGTGTGTTGTGGCTTTATTTCATGTGTCGATTCCGTTGTGTTGTGGTCGGCTTTGTTTTATTTCGTTTGTGTTGTGGCTTTAAAGTGGTGGCTCGATTCCGTGTGTGGCTTTATTTCAGTGTGTTGTGGCTTTATTCCGTGTTTGGGGTATTCCGTGTGGTGTGGCTTTATTCGTTGGTTGGGCTTTATTCGTTGTGTTGTGGCTTTATTTGTTGGTTTGGGGCTTTATTTCGTTGTGTTGTGGCTTGATTCCGTTGTGTTGTGCTTTATTTCGTTGTGTTGTGGCTTTATTCGTTGTTTGTGGCTTTATTTCGTTGTGTGTGGCTTTATTCCGTTGTGTTGTGGCCGGTGTGTTGTGGCTTTATTCGTTGTGTTGTGGCTTATTCGTTGTGTTGTGGCGTTATTCCGTTGGTTTGGCTGGCTTTATTTCGTTGGTTGTGGCTTTATTTCGTTTGTGTGGCTTTATTCCGTTGTGGTTGTGGCGATTCCGTTGTGTTGTGGCTTATTTCGTTGTGTTGTGGCTTTATTTAGTTGTGTTGGGCGTTGTGTTGTGGCTCGATCCGTGGTCTTGTGGCTTATCCGTTGGTTTGTGGCTTGTATTTTCGTGTGTTGGGCTTATTCTTCGATTCCGTTGTGTTGTGGGCTTTATTTCGTGGTTTGGGCTTTTTCCGTTGTGTTGTGGCTGATTTCGTTGTTGGGCTTATTTGTGATGTTGTGGCTTTATTGTATCCGTTGTGTGGCTCGATTCCGTTGTGTTGTGGCTTTAATTGTGGTTGTGTTCGTTTGTTGGGCTTTATTTCGTGTGTGGCTTTATTACGTTGGTTGGTTATTTCGTTGTGTTGTGGCCTTTATTCCGTTGTGTTGTGGCTTATTCGTTGTGTTGTGGCTTTAATTCGTGGTTGTGGGCTTGTTTTCGTTGGGTTGTGGCTTATTCGTTGTGTTGTGGCGCGATTCGTTGTTTTGTGGGCTTTATCGTTGGTGTGGTGGTTTAGTTAGTGGTTGTTGGGCTATTTCGTTGTGTTGTGGCTGTATCGTTGTGTTGTGGTCGATCCGGGGTGTTGTAGCTTTTATTCGTTGTGTTGTGGCTTTATTACCGTTGTGTTTGGCTTTATTGACGTTGTGTTTGGGATCGATCGTTGTGTTGTGGCTTATTCCGTTGTGTTGTGTGGCTTTATTCCGTTGTGTTGTGGCTCGATCCGGTGTGTGTGGCTCGATCGTTGTGTTGTGCTTTATTCGTATTGTGTTGTGGCATTTGATTACGTTGTGTTGTGGCTTATTACGTTGTGTTTGTGGCTCGATTACTTGTCGTGTGGCGTATTCGTTGTGTTGTGGCTTATTCCGTTGTGTTGTGGCTCAATCCGTTGTGTTGTGGCTTTAGGCCGTTGCTTTTTCGTTGTGTTGGCTTTAATTTCGTTTGTTGTGGCTAAATTCGTTGTGGTTGTTCTTTATTTTGTGTGTTGTTGTGGGCTTATTCCGTTGTGTTGTGGCTTTATGTGGTGGCGTTATTTTGTTGTATTGTGTTGGGCTTTTTCGTGTGTTGTGGGATTCGTGTGTTGTGGATTATTCGTTGTGTTGTGGCTGATTCCGTTGGTTGTGCTCAATTTCCGTGTGTGGTTATTTCGTTGTGTTGTGGCTTTATTCATGTGTCCGTTGTGTTTGTCCTTTATTCGTGTGGTGTGCTTTATTGTGGTTTGATTCGTTGTGGTGTGGCTTATTCCGTTGTGTTGTGGCTATTTAGTTGTGTGGTTTTGTGTTGTGGCTTTATTTCGTGTGTTGTGGCTTTATCGTTGTTGTGGCTTTATTCCGTTGTGTTGTGGCTCGATGATTCCGTTGTGTTGTGGCTTATTTCGTTGTGTTGTGGCTTTATTTCGTGTGGTTGTGGCCGTTGTGTGTGGTGGCGTTGTGTTGTGGCTCGTTGTGTTGGGTTCGTTGTTGTGGCTTTATTCCGTTGTGTTGTGGCGTCGTTGTGTTGTGGCTTTATTCGTTGTGTTGTGGCTCATTCCGTTGTTGTGGTGTTCGTTGTGTGTGGCTTTATTTCGTGTGTTGTGGTTTCCGTGTGTTGTGGCTTATTCGTTTGTGGCTTTTATGTGGCCGATTCCGTGTGTGTGGCTTTATTTCGTTGTGTGGTGGCTTTATTTGTTGTGTTGTGGTGGCTCGCGCTTTCGTTGTGTTGTGGCTTTATTCCGTTGTGTTGTGGCTATTCGTTTGTGTTGTGCTTTATTCCGTTGTGTTGTGGCGCGATTCGTTGTGTTGTGGCTTTTTCGTTGTGTTGTGGCTTTATTCGTGTGTTGTTTCGTGTGTTGTGGCTTTATTGTTGTGTTGTGGCTTTATTTCGTTGTGTTGTGGCTTTCGTTGTGTTGTGGCTTTATTTCGTTGTGTTGTGGCTTTATTCCGTTTGTGTTGTATATGTGTTGTGGCTTATTTAGTTGTGTTGTGGGCTTTATTTGTTGTGTTGTGGCAGATTCCGTGTGTTGTGGTCGATTTCGTTGTGTTGTGGCTCGATTTCGTTGTGTTGTGGCTTTAATTCGTGTTTGTGGCTTATTCGTGGGGTTGTGGCGCGTATTCCGTTGTGTGTGGCTTATTTCGTGTGTGTGGCTTATTCCGTTGGTTGTGGGTCGTGTGGCTTAGTGTGTGTGGCTTTATTCGTGTGTTGTTGCTTGTTTCGTTGTGTGTGCTTTATTTCCGTTGTGTTGTGGCTTTATTCTGTTGTGGTTGTGGCTTTATTTCTTGTGTGGCTTATCCGTTGTGTTGTGGGCGCGATTTCGTTGTGTTGTGGCTTTATGTAGTTTGTGTTGTTGGCTTTATTTCGTTGTATTGTGTGGCTTTATTCCGTTGTGTTGTGGCTCGATTAGTTTGTTTGCTTTTTGTGTGGTGGCTTTATTTACGTTGTGTTGTGGCTCGATTTAAGTTGTGTTGTGTTGGCTTTATTCCGCTGTGTTGTGGCTTTATTCCGTTGGTTGGGCTTGATTTCGTTGTGTTGTGGCTTTATTTCGTGTGTTGTGGCTTTAGTCCGTTGTGTGGGCTTATTTCGTCGTGTGTGGCCTTTATTCGTTGTGCTGTGGCTTATTCGTTGTGGGTGGCTTTATGACGTTGTGTTGTGCTTTAATTTCGTTGTGTACTGTGGCTTTTAGTCGTTGTGTTGTGGCTTATTTCGTTTGTTGTGGTGGCTTTAGTCCGTTGTGGGGGCTTTATTGCGTTGTGTTGTGGCTTGATTTCGTTGTGGTGTGGCTTTATTCGTTGTGTTGTGGCTCAGATTCCGGTGTGTTTCGGGCTTTATTTCGGGTGTGGGGCTTTATTTTCGTTGTTGTTGTGGGGCTTTTATTCCGTTGGGTTGTGTGTTGATTACGGTGTGTGAGGCTTATTCCGTTGGGTTATGGCTTTCTTTCGTTGGTGTGATGTAATTTAGTTGTGTTGTGGATTATTTCCGTTGTGTTGTGGCTCGATTCCGTTGTGTGGGCTATTATTCCGTGGTGTTGTGGCTGTATTTAGTTGTGTTGTGGCTTTATTGCGTTGTGTTGTGGGATTCGTTGTCAATTCCGTTGTGTTGTGCTTTATTACGTTTGTGGTTGTGCGTTGTGTGTGGCTTTATTTCGTGTGTGTGCTGGATCGATTCCGTTGTGTGTGGCTTTATTTCGTGTTTGGCTTATTTCGTGTGTTTGTGGATTATTTACCGTGGTGTGTTGCGTTGTTTGTGATTCCGTTTGTGTTGTGGCTTATTCCGTTGTGTTTGGCTTATTACGTTGTCTGTGTTGTGGCTTTATTTGTGTGTGTTGTGGCTTTATTTTGTTGTGTTTGGCTTTATTCCGTTGTGTGTGGCTTTATTCGTTGTGTTGTGGCTCGATTCGTTGTGTTGTGGCTTTATTCGTTGTGTTGTTGTGGCTTTATTTCGTTGTGTTGTGTTGTGGTTCCGTTGTGTTGTGGCTTATTCCGTTGTGTTGTGGGGCGTTGTTTGTGGATTATTTCGTGGTGTTGTGGCTTTTTCGTTGTGTTGTGGCTTATTCCGTTGTGGGTTGCCGATCGTTGTGTTTGGGCTTTATTCCGTTGTGTTGGGCTTTATTCCGTTGTGTTGTGGCTTATCCGTGTGTTGGGCTGTTTTTCCGTTGTGTTGTGGCTTTATTCGTGTGTTGTGGCTTTATTCGTTGGTTGTGGCTTATTGTTGTGTTGTGGTTATTCCGTTGGTTGTGGCTTTAATTTTGTGTGGCTTTATCGTTGTGTTGTGGCTTTATTCCGTTGTGTTGTGGGATCGATCGTTGTGTTGTGGCTTTATTCGTTGTGTTGTGGCTTTATTGTAGTTGTGTTGTGGCATTCGTTAGTGTTGTGGCTTATGTTGTTGGGCTTTATTTCGTTGTGTTGTGGGTTCGTGTGTTGTTGGTTGATTTCGTTGGTTGTGGCTTTGTTGTGTTGGGCCGTTGTGTTGGGATTTATTTAGTTGGATCTATTACGTTGTGTTGTGGCTATTCCGTTTATTTCCGTTGTGTTGTGCTTATTCCGTTGTGTGGTGCTTTATTCGTTGTGTTTTGCTTTATCCGTTGTGTTGTGGCTCGATCCGTGTGTGGTTCGCTTATTCGTTGTGTTGTGGCTTTTTAGTTGTGTTGTGGATTCGTTGTGTTGTGGCTTTATTCCGTTGTGTTGTGGCTTTATTACGCTATTGTTGTTGGGTGGCTTTTTTCGTTGGTTTTGGCTTATTTCGTTGTTGTTGTGGCTTTATTCCGTTGTGTTGGGCTCGATTCGTTGTGTTGTGGCTTATTTCGTTTGTGGCTTATTTCGTTGGTTGTGGCTCCTTTGTTGTGTTGTGGCTTTATTTCGTGTGTTGTGGCTTTATTTCGTTGTGTTGTGGCTATTCCGTTGTGTTGTGGCTTTATTCCGTTGTGTTGTGGCTTCGTTGTGTTGTGGCTTATTCCGTTGTGTGTGGCTTTATTTCGTTGTGTTGTGGGCTTTATTCCGTTGTGTGGTGGCTCGATTCCGTTGTGTTGTGGCGTGGGTTGTGGCTTTATTCCGTGTGTTGTGGCTCGATTCCGTTGGTGTTGTGGCTTTATTCGTTGTGTTGGGGCTTATTTCGTTGTGTGGCTCAATTCCGTTGTGGTGGGCTTTATTTCGTTGTGTTGTGGCTTTATTCGTTGTGTTGTGGTGATTTCCGTTGGTTGTGGGCTTTATTCGTTCGTGTTGTGGCTTTATTGTTGTGTTGTGGCGATTCCGTTGTGTGTGGCTTATTTAGTGTGTTGTGGTTTATTGGTTGTTGGTCGATTACGTTGTGTTGTGGCTTATTCGTTGTGTTGTGGCTTTATTACGTTGTTGTGGCTTTATTCGTTGTGTTGTGGCTTATTCCGTTGTGTTGTGGCTCGATTATTGTGTTGTGATGTCCGTTGTGTGTGGCTTAATTCCGTTGTGTTGTGGCTTTTCGTTGTGTGGGCTTATTTCGTTTGTTGTGGCTTATTCGTGTGTTGTGGCTTTATTTAGTTGTGTTGGGCGTTATTCGTGGTGTTTTGCGCTTATTCGTGTGTTGTGGCTTTATCTGTTGTTTGTGCTGGTTGTGTTGTGGCTCGATTCCGTTGTGTGTTGTGGCTTTATTCGTTGTGTTGTTGCTTTATTCGTTGTGTTGTGGCATCCGTTGTGTTGGGGCTTTGTTGTGGTTGTGTTGTGGCTTTATTCCGTTGTGGTGGGCTTTTGTGGTTGTGGCTCGATTCGTTGTGTTGTGGCTGTGGCTTTCGTTGTGTTGTGGCGTTATTTCGTGTGTCTGTGGGCTTATTCCGTGTGTTGTGGCTCGATTCCGGTGTGTGTGGCTTTAGCGTTGGTTGTGGCTTTATTCGTTGTGTTGTGGCTTTATCGTTGTGTTGTGGCTGTGTTGTGGTGGCTTTATTTCGTTGTGGTGGCTTATTGCGTTTGTGTTGTGGCTCGATTCCGTTGTGTTGTGGCTTTATTTCGTTGTGTTGTGGCTTTATTCCGTTGTGTTGTGGCTCGATTCCGTTGTGTTGTGGCTTTATTTCGTTGTTGTGGGGCTTTTATTCGTTTGTCTGTCGTGTGTTGTGGCTGGCGTTGTTTGTGGCTTTATTCCGTTGTGTTGTGGCTCGTTTTCCGTTGTTTGTGGCTTTTAGGGTCGTTCCGTTGTGTGTGGCTTAATTCCGTGTGTTGTGGCTTATTTCGTTGTGTTGTGGCTTTATTAGTTGTGTTGTGGCTTATTTTCGTGGGTTGTGCTTATTTTGTTGTGTTGTGGCTTTATTCCATTGCATTGTGCTCGATTTCGTTGTGTTGTGAACTTATGTTTGCTTTTTAAATTTCGTTGTGTTGTGCACTACTGGGCCACCTTAGATATTATATCATGCTCTGCGTAATATTATACTGATACTGAGCTTATCTATATAAAAGTCTGCAAAGGTGAACAGAGTAGATTTACCCGTTGATTTGGATGTGCTTCCGAGTTTGTTTGTAGCTCTGATTAATTGAATTCTGAATGTCCTCTTGGAGCTCAGAAAGCATCAACATCTCTGTGGCTCTTCAGTCCTGCTAGATTCTTTCCTGGAAGACGAGCTGCCTCAACCCTTACTGCGTCTGTTGGACTCCCACAAAACTGCACATGCACACTTCAGACTCACAAACACTGAGTGCTGCTTGGAAATGAGCAAACTTTGTTGTGATGACTACTGAGCTTCAGTTACAGAATATTTCTGCAAGCAAAAAGGTTAATTTTCTGTCCATGTTCACTGATCAATGTTTATGTTTGAGTAAAAGCCTAAACTCAATCTGTTCATCATATAAAGTGATCGAATCACTTGAGAAAATGTGGACTAAACTGCTCAATTCATATGGATTAGTTTTACGGTCTCTTTATGAACTTTTTGAAGCGTCAAAGTGTAAGTGTTATACTGACTCCTATCGGCCTGGCTGTATGAAGTTTGTTTAACCACTGCCGTATCACTGTGATGCTGTTTGTTCCATTCCTATTTGTCCATGTTTTTCTCTGTTTCACATCCATTATGGACATTCCTGGATTCAGTCTCAACAATACTGAGTGCATAGTTGGTGGTTTGTGTTGTTATGAGGCAGGATGCTTTATTGCACCGTGAGTTTTCTCCCTGCAGTGGCAGCTGTGACTGGTGTGTGTTCACGCTTGGTGCTTGATCCTCCATCTGTGTGTGGGAGCTGCTGAGGTCATTCCAGTTAGTTTCATCCAGCAAGAGCAGCGTGTCTGGACATTGTGTTTTCCACTTATGTCTGTGTGAACACCATTTTAACAATTTTTCTCAAAAGTGTTTATTCCTTTGTGTAAAACTTTTAATTAGCAAAAATGACTGACTGCACCTTTAAGGTAAAAAATGTTGCAATTGTTGACCATTTCCTGTGTACGTATCAATTTCTATATAAGCGTCAAAAGGGAAAATATAGAATTGGAAAGTTTGATACCTTTGGATGACCATTGCTTTATTTTTTCCTCACTAAGTTCCTTGAAAGTTTCCAGACGTCACCAGATACAAAGATACAAAGACAAGAGAAGACAGCTTGGACTAAAACAGCCTCGCCTGACTGACAGACCATGCAGGCTGACACACACTCTTAGCCCAAACTGCTTGTTATCCAAGAGATCTCTCTCCAGGTGAGAAGCATACATACACACACAAAAATAAATAATAAAGCCATTGCTTGTGTTAACATTGAGTTGAAATATACATGCCACTGACTGATACAAACCGCCCAGCCCTACCATCATGAGCACAAGCCACTTTTCTGTTATTTTTCCTGACACTTCACTGACAGGGGTCACCATGGCAATGTGTGATTGACACCTGCAAGGCGGGGTTCGGATGCTGTTTCAGCAGAGGTCAGGGGGTGCTGCGTCGTGACATGAGTTGAGTCACAAAGCCAGCCTTCACCACACACATGCCAACATGAGTCGTGACCCGACCACAGATGCACTGCCACATTCAAAGAGAAGAGTTTGCGGCTGAAAAAGATGAGGAAAAAAGAAAAGAGTATGAAAGCATGACATTGCTTTTATGGCAGATATGGAATATCAAATTCTACAAAATAGATTAATGTAGATTAATACATTTCAAAGCAATAACTATTGATTTTGAAGTCATTTTGCATGCTTTTTCATTAAAAAAAATATTTCATTAACAATAATTTAAAAAATAATTTTGACATCATTGATAGCCTGATGCATGTAACTCACAAAGCTGTCTGAAATCTTCTTCTAAACTAAACTATTATTTGGATGGGAAATGTTGACTCTGTATCAGCAGCTATGAACACCCATACATTGCATACCAAAAAAATGTAATCATTTTCCCAAAAAATCTCAATCAACTCTGTCTGTACTGATATGACTTGGTGAGAATGAATTCACCAGACAAAATAAATTCATTGCTTCAACTCTATTTCATTTTATTTTAACTTTCAAAAATGTACTAAATTTGCACAGACATTGCATCAGCATGTGATAGAAAAAATAAGACAATGGAATAATTTCTGCCATGACACTCTTGCAGTGTTGGTATGTAATGGATATGACAGTGTTGATATGTTTGGTCTAAGTGGAATAGATCTGCTACACTGCTGTTGCTGCTGCTGCTACCACTGCTGTTGCTGCTGCTGCGCTGATGGTTATTGCTGCTGCAGAGCAAGTACAGGACTTGCTACTGTCAATACATACATGACACACTGCTGTGAGCAAGACATGCTGCTGTTTTTGCTGCTACTGTTATTGGTTATTGCTGCTGCTGCTGTTATTGCTGCTGCTGGCTGCTGCTGCTGTTATATTGCTGCTGCTGTTATGGTTTTGCTGCTGCTGGCTATGCTGCTGCCTGCTGCTGTTGCTGCTGCTGCTTTTTTGTGCTGCTGCCTGCTGCTGCGCTGCTGTTACTGCTGCTGCTGCTGTGCTGCTGTTATGCTGCTGTTGTTGCTGCTGTGCTATTGCTGCTGCTGGTGCTGGCTGTTGCTGCTGTGTTATTGCTGCGCTGTATGTTATTGCTGCTGCTGTTATTGGCTATTGCTGCTGCTGGTGTTACTGCTGCTGTTGCTGCTGCTGTTTTTGCTGCTGCTGCTGCTTTTGTTATTGCTGCTGCTGCTTGCTGTTTGTTATTGCTGCTGCTGCTGTTGTTATTGCTGCTGCTGCTGCTGTTTTTGCTGCTGCTGTGCGTGCTGCTGCTGCTGTTGTTATGCTGCTGCTGCTGCTGCTGCTGTTAGCTGCTGCTGGCTGCTGCTGCTGTGTTATTGCGCTGCTGCTGTTTTTGCTGCTGCTGCTGCTTGTTATTGCGCTGTTGCTGCTGCTGCTGTTATTGCTGCTGCTGCTGCTGTTATTGCTGCTTGCTGCTGCTGTGTTATTGCTGCTGCTGCTGTGCTGCTTGCGCTGCTGCTGCTGCTGCTGTTGTTATTGCTGCTGCTGTTTGTTATGCTGCTGCTGTTATTGTGCTGCTGCTGTGGTATTGCTGCTGCGCTGCCTGCTGCTGTTGTTTTGCTGCTGCTGTATTGCTGCTGCTGCTGCTGTTATTGCTGCTGCTGCTGTTGTTAGTGCTAGTGCTGCTGCTGCTGCTGCTGTTGTTATTGCTGCTGCTGCTGCTGTATTGCTGCTGCTGCTGCTGTTGTTATGCTGCTGCTGCTGCTGCTGCTGGCTGCTGCTGTTATTGCTGCTGCTGCTGTTGTTATTGCTGCTGCTGCTGCTGCTGCTGTTATGCTGTGCTGCTTGTTATGCTGCTGCTGCTGTTTGTTATTGCTGCTGCTTGTTTGTTATTGCTGCTGCTGCTTCTGCTGCTGCTGTTGTTATTGCTGCTGCTGCTGCTGCTGCTGCTGCTGGCTGCTGCTGTTGTTATTGCTGCTGCTGCTGTTTGTTATTGCTGCTGCTTGCTGTGTTATTGCTGCTGCTGCTGTTGTTTTTGCTGCTGCTGCTGCTGTTATTGCTGCTGCTGCTGTTGTTATTGCTGCTGCTAGCTGCTGTTGTTATTGCTGCTTGCTGTTATGCTGCTGCTGCTGTTATTGCTGCTGCTGCTGTTTGTTATTGCTGCTGCTGTTGTTATTGCGCTGCTGCTGCTGCTGGCTGCTTATTGCTGCTGCTGCTTGTTGTATTGCTGCTGCTGCTGCTGCTGCTGCTTTGTTATGCTGCTGCTGTTATTGCTGCTGCTGCTGCTGCTGTTATTGCTGCTGCTGCGTTTGTTATGCTGCTGCTGCTGTGCTGTTTTGCTGCTGCTGCTGTTGTTATTGCTGCTGCTGCTGCTGTTGTTATTGCTGCTGCTGCTGCTGTGCTGCTGCTGGCTGCTGCTGCTGCTGCTGTTATTGCTGCTGCTGCTGTTGTTATTGCTGCTGCTGCTGCTGCTGCTGTTGTTATTGCTGCTGCTGCTTGTTATTTGCTGCTGCTGCTGTTGTTATGCTGCTGCTGCTGTGCTGCTGCTGTTATTGCTGCTGCTGCTGCTGCTGCTGTGCTGCTGCTGTTGGTTATTGCTGCTGCTGCTGCTGCTGTTGTTATTGCTGCTGCTGCTGCTGTTGTTATGCTGCTGCTGCTGTTGTTTGCTGCTGTGCTGCTGTTGTTACTGCGGTTTGCTGCTGCTGCTGTTGTTTATTGCTGCTGCTGTTTGTTATTGCTGCTTGCTGCTGCGCTGCTGCTGCTGTTGTTATCCTGCTGCTGTTTGTTATTGCTGCTGCTGCTGGTGTATTGCTGCTGCTGTTGTTAGGCTGCTGCTGTTGTGATGGGTTATTGGCTGCGCTGTGTTGGTTATTGCTGCTGCTGCTGTTTTTTAGTTATTGCTTCTCTGCTGCTGTTATTGCTGTTGGTTTTGCTGCTGCTGTCATTGGTTATTGCTGCTGCTGGCTTCTGCTGCTGTTATTGCTGGTTATGCTGCTGCTGTCTTTGGTTTATTGCTGCTGCGCTGCTGCTGTTGTTTTGTTTGTTGTTGTTGTTGTTATTGTGCTGCTCTGTTTTTGGTTTTTGCTTTTGCTGCTGTTATGCTGTTGGTTATGCTGTGCTGCTTCTTTGTTATGCGCTGCTGCTATTGGCTGCTGTTGTTTTTGGTTTTGCTGCTGCTGTTTTTGTTATTGCTTCTGCTGTTGTTTTTGCTGTTGGTTATTGCTGCTGTTGTTATTGGTTATTGCTTCTGCTGCTGTTATTGGTTTTTGCTGCTGCTGCTGTTGTTTGGTTATTCTCTGCTGTTGTTTTTGCTGTTGGTTATTGCTCTGTTGTTATTTTTATGCTTCTTGCTGCTGTTATGGTTGCTGCTGCTGTGTTTTTGGTTATTTGCTGCTGGGTGCTGTTGGTTATTGATGTGCTGTTTTGCTGTTCTGTTTTTGGTTTATCTTATGCTGCTGTTTTTTGCTGTTTTTATGCTGTTTTTTGGTTATGCTGCTGCTGCTGCTGTATGCTGCTGCTGTTGTTATTGCTCCTGCAGAGCAAGTACATGACTTGATACTGCAAAAACATACACAAACAGTAGCTGTAAGCAAGTAAGATATGCTGGTGCTGCTGTTGGTTATGGCTGCTGTTCTTATAGCTGGTGTGTTATAGGCTGCTGCTGCTGTTTTGTTGCTGCTGCACCAAGCCCACGGTATGTACCAGGGATCTGTTAAAACTGAATGGGCTCAGGGGAGGCAAGAGAGCCACTGCTTCCTGCTTAACTTCAACCACTGATGTTGCTGCCTGACAGTGTCACTTTAGAAAAATTAGTAATTTATACACAGTTTAATCTCATATTCCATAATATGCTTTGATTTATTTTGTCTTTGGGTTATTTTCCAAGCCATTTTTTTTTTTTTTTTGCAGTGACACTGCTTCCCTTGCCTCCTAAAGTAAAGTATGTGATTATAAAACAATAATGAATAATTCCTTTGGATGTTGTAACAGTTGTTTGGACTCAAAATCATTAAAGTGTGGATGTAAATGCAGTTTGTGAGCTGAGACATGTCACGGGAGATTAATTCAAATGCAGGGTTTCATTTACAAAACAAAACTTAATTTACAAATCTTAACATGCTAAGACAATAACTGACAAAGAACTGAGGGAAACAAAAGGTTCTCTTTACCAATTTTGTTTTTTGATCTATAAACTGTCCTACCCAATAATGCCAATAAATAAATAAATAAATACAAAATAAGTAATGTGTAAAGGTATGTATTGTTGTTCAACACAATTGATTTATTCTGAAGACATTTACATAGTGAGAGATTATGTATGTAGTCATGAAATCAGAGCCTAGACTCACAATCAATCCGTTCACTGAGAAGTGGTCTTAAGAGAGATATATTCACTAATAGGTGTAAACTGCCATCTGTGTGGCCTGACCATCTGAGATTGATCGTAATACCAGCCTCAGAGTTTCCAAAAGTGATATTGTTCTACAAATGTGAGAACACCTCTCAACTCACAGTTTTACAATCTAAAATGAACCTCTGCACAGAGAGTATCACGTTATCTCTCAGAACTAGATGCCTAAATACTCACTGTGGAACACAAACACATAACCCTCCCACATACACTCCCTGCTCTCTAGCCCTGAAGATAATACACACACACACACACACACCCTTGAAAGAGTTTGTCTGTGTGCGTAAGCATCTCGTCCATCAGCGCTTGCACTCTATTCTAGCAGAAGCATGGGGTTGTCTCCATGACAACAGCATGGACACAGGGGTACTGGTTGCTATGAAGTTGCTAATACTTATTTCTTTAGGGATTTTAGTTCCAAATCTTGGTGATGAGCCCTGCTGTCCTACCCGAGGGTCATGTTCAAATAACCACGCATTCTCTTAATCGTGTGAGGTGCGAATATGTTAACCATACTGATCAATGACACACATGAATTTTGCTTCAGGATCTCTCTTTTGGGAAAAAGTTTAGAAAATGTGATATTGCATTTTAAAGTCATCATGAAAGGGAAGTTGCGCTCATCTTTTGTCCCATATTGTGAAGTATATCTGAGTGAAACACTTCTCAAACAAGAACAAATGTAGGGCGGGGCTTAATTTTGTCTGTGGAATTGATTGGATGGTGTGGTTGCTATTGGTGGATCACATGTGATGACAGGTTGCCCCGCCCTCGTCATCAGAGAAGAGAAGAGATTCTGCACGAGGGAGAAGAAGATATTCTGATTCAAGATTATGAGGAACATGAAATTAACACAATAATGATGTGCTCCGATAAATATTATAATAAAACAGTGTATATTACATAAAAATGGTTTAAAAGAAGATTGGTTAAAAAACATAGAGGTAGATTTTTATGCATAATAGATCAAATCAAACCTCATCATGTTAACTCTACTTCTAAAGCTATTTTCTGGTCTTAGCTCATCACAAATGTTCGTATTAAATAATGTTAGTATGTGAAATATAAATAATATATAATTTATAGTGTAGGGCAGACACAAACAGTGCAATTTTAGCTCTAATTGGCAAATGATTTTTCTGGTGAGTAAAGTGCTGACCTCATTCGATGGCATGTTTTGTTGTGCGAAAAACAACAACAAATAAACCCTAGAAATTCTGTATAGGCCCTGTCTGTCATCTATCGGTTGTGTAGAGGAGTCTTTTATAGTCCTTTAAGGTGTTTTATTTAAACAAGAAGACAAAAATAATCCAATGAAAAAACACCAAAATGAAACAAACAACTCTGCAGGATAACACAGACATGACAGACAACAACCAGAGACAATGAGAAGAACAAGCAACAAGTAGAAATAATCAGAAACCATGGAAACGGAAAAAAAGTTGCTAAGAAAACAAATTAAAACACAGGTGAAAAGTGAAAAATTGAGCAATGATGACTAGGATTGATGTGAGGATTGATCAGAGAATGAGCTGACTCCCAGAGCTCTTGCCAGCTCACTCAAGTGTGTGAACTTTAATTGTGATATCAGTAATGGTTTAGCCTGGCCATTGAGACCAGAAGATCAGATCAGTCTGCCTATTACACACAGAAAGAGCTTTGGTCAGAAACCGAGAGAACCAGAGCATTAAGCTGTGGTAGATTCATAAGGAGAGTCAAGAAAAAGAAAGAATAGGAGTGAATTCACAAACAGCACGAGCAATGTTTTGGGTTTTAAGGGAGAACTTGTGTATGTGTGTGTGTTTGTGTGTTGATAAGTGGAGTAAGCAGAGAGAAAATGTTTGTGAGAGTGCACATGTAAGCTGATGTGGGTGTTATAATGTGTGCCACAAATGGTGAGGTATAAGGTCGTACACTGTAATCATTTCCTCTCGCAGCCGGAGCAAACGACACACATGGTCTTGTGAGGATATTGAGAGATAATAGGGTCATGATAAGGGTGACTAAATAAGAACCAGAACACTGAGGGTTTTTCTGGCATTAAGAGCTCCTGAGACACTAGGGCAAAAAGAGGGAAGGAAAGACAAGTGCATGAATTTACAGGTACCAAAGAGAAGGTGTATAGTAAATCACATAACATTGACAGGTGTTATTACTCCATGAAGCATTTGCATATCAAGGGTTGCTCTGTTGTCTGTCAGTGTCATGAACCCTTGAAGTCAGCTGTAATATCTGTTAAGCTACGCCATACAGTGACAATCTAATGAGTTCTGTGTTTGGGGAGGAGCATTTTCTATTTCCAGCATGAAGGGGATTCCATTGAAAGCTACGCAACTGACACTTTCAAGCCCCAGAAAGGCGTATAATAAAGTATAATTATTATTAGCACTCCAGCATATTTTTTACATATCTTATAAACTTGTTCAAGTTTATATTTTCAACATAGATTTGTGGTAAGTTAATTGTAAGCATTTTTATGAACTGTTAGTTAATTTACAATTCAGTCAAACAAAAAACTTGTAAAATGTTGTATGTCAATATGATTTGCTTATACATATTTTTGTTGAAAACATACTCTCAATTTCTTTTAAGTGCACATTTAAAGTGCAATAGTGCTGTATAAATAGTAAATTTTATGTATGAGTTTAAGTTCACTTAGAAAAAGTATATTTGCTGTATAAAAATTATTAAACTAGTAACTGAGAGTAGTCTTCAAAGTGTGCTTTCATAAACTAAAAGGTTGGCTAGAAATATATAACTAGTAAACTAACAGTCTACCTAAAGTTCACTTATAATATTGTTGGAATACTAAAAAGACACTTAAATGTAAACCACTTGTGCCTCTAAATTTAAATGCATAGACTTAAACTAAAACATGAGTCACTGTAGTCTCAAGTACATTGATATTAGGAAACTTACTACATAAAGTATACTTGAAAAATATATTTGAATTTTACTTACCTTTACTAAGGAAAAAAAAGGAAGCACTTTATTTTACAGTACGTGTACTTTCCTGGTACATATATAGTAATTATGTTGTACATACAGGTAAAAGAGTGGTAACACAAGGTATTACCTGACATGTATGACATGGAACTAATAAGAACACTGCTGTACTTTCCAATGGTACATACATGGTAACTACTTTGTACATATAGACAAGTTGTTGGTAACAGGCACTTACTTACAGTGTCCGTATATGATAACTAACAGACACATTACTGTACTTACTAATGGTATTTACATGGTAACTATGTTGTACTTATGGACAAGTGTGTGTAATAACAGGCACTTATGTGTGGTAACTAAGACACATTACTGTACTTACTAGTGTTATATACATGAAACTATGTTGTACTCACAGACAAGTGTGGACACAAATAGCGGACACATACTTACAGTGTGTGCATGTTAACAACAGTACAAAACAGAGCTTACCAAATAGTGTTTTCTCACTGATGCCATTTAAAAAACAAATTCCTCAAGAAATAAAGTCATTGTTTTGCTGCACTATGTATGTACTTTATGGAGTGTTTTATGAACTGTTAATACTAAATTGCTCTCCACAACAATGCATCTTATTTTACTGTAGTTTATTATTACAAAGTTTAAAGAGCTGGTAATTCCTATGTAATGTTTATGTACAAGGGTTCACTTTATTTTACTGTCCTATTTCCATGTACTTACTATGAACATACTAGTGAGTATACCAGTTAGTTAATGTGTAAGTTACACATTACTTTGGTTGGGGGGGGTTCCTGTTATTACCCACAATTGTCTACAAGCACTACATAGTTACTGTGTATTTACCATTAGTAAGTACAATAATGTGTCTTACAAGTTACCATAAATAAGTGGCTGTTATTACACACACTTGTCTGTAAGTACAACATAGTTAACATGTACTTACCATTAGTAAGTACAGTAATGTGTCTGTTAGTTACCATATATTTTATTTACTTATTTCCTAACATGTATGTACCATTGGAAAGTACAACAGTGTTTCTTATTACTTTCCATGTACATACTTGTCAGGTAATTACCACTCTTTTACCTGTATGTACAACATAATTACTATACATGTACCAGGAAAGTACACGTACTGTAAAATAAAGTGCTACCGAAAAAACAAACAAACAAACAGCTAAAGCCAGCCTAAGTTGTTTGGTTTAAGCTGGTCAAGCTGGCCTCACAGCCCAACTAGCTAAGACCCACCTGACTGTCTAAGGGCCAAAACCCCTCTAAAACCAGCCTGCTAAACCACCTAAAACCAGGCTGGAAGACCAGCTCAGACCAACCAACCAGCTTAGGCTAGATTTAGCTGTTTTTGTTGTTGTTGTTGTTTTTCAGCAGGGTAAGTTTACATAATAAAATGAATGTGAAGTACACGTCATGGCATAGAGAGTACTGACATTAAATAAAGCCTGGAGCAAAAAGACAGCTTTGTTATATCCATGTCTAATAGTCCCACACCTGACTGACTGCCTTGAGGACAGAGACAGGTTTCTTGAAAAATACACTGAATGGGATGGACATGAGTCAATTCTCAACTGCTCTATCTGACCGATCCTGTCCTGTACCATCCTTTCTCTTCTAGCCTCAGCTCAGCCTGTCCTGCCCTTCTAAGCAGGATTTCAGCCAGTCTTTGGCTTGTTGAATCTTGTTTGTTTGTTGTATCATGGTCGTTAGTTTTTAAGAATGAACTGGAGTGACTATGGCTTTAGAAATCTTGGACTGATTTTTATATATAGTTTATGACTTAGTAGATGCTGCAGGTATTTTGAGTCTTTTTGTGTGACTGACATGGTGCATGTTTGCATTTGCAGTTCAGTCACAATGACTTCATAATGTTAGTTTTTCATAATAGATTTCTGATGAATATATATTATTCAGCAATGACATGAAATTTTTAAATAACTTAAGTTCTATTATATTTGTTGTTTGGCAAAACAAGACATATTTTGTCTTATTACATTTCCACCAAAATCTTCAGTGTATGAAACAAGTATTTATTTCAACAGAACAATCACCATTCAGATTGACATGTCCTGGCAGACTTAATTACCTGGTATTTGGAAACAGACGGTTATCATCGCATCGGATTGCGGTGTCAGGTCTGATGGCTGTGTGTGTGATTGCTCTTGTCATCTGTCTCCTGTCCAATACTCATCTGTAATGTAATTCAGGCCAGTGTAATTTTCCAAG
This sequence comes from Culter alburnus, assembly GCA_028476615.1. Classification (NCBI taxonomy): domain Eukaryota; kingdom Metazoa; phylum Chordata; class Actinopteri; order Cypriniformes; family Xenocyprididae; genus Culter; species Culter alburnus. Next base: position 327,464 of record JAOTNS010002789.1, on the reverse strand, counting down.
ACCCAGTGAGAGCCTATCTGACTGTATTTTGCATACCTTGCTGAAACAAACAAACAAAAAAACAGTATTTTTGGGTTTGGATGCTGGTGCCCAGGTGACTGTGATTTCAGTTGGACATGATTGTGGATGAACATCCTTGATGGTCCTGGAACTAAATTCCTATCAACTTGTATGGTTAGACTCAGGACTGGTGCTGGGACTATAACAACATTCTTATCAAACTATCATTCCCTTTCTGGTTTATTGGTTGTTAATTCACTTTAGCCTCGGACCTTGAACCATGAGGCTAAAATCAAGGTGTGTTTCCACTGTCAGGCCAGTAGCCCCACAGTGCTACCCTAAAACTTGCCCTTAACACGCCTACATAGAACAACGTCACACAACTAGCTGACTGAAAACTACATATTAAGAGAACTTTTTATTAATTTTCCAGAAAATTATGTGATCTGAGGAGGTTTGAGTGATGTCTCCTGTCGCACTATACTGTTATCCTTTCAGTCAGAACAATAGAGGAATGTCACGAACAGAAAGTCTCAGGTTACACATGTAACCATGGTTCCCTGAGAAAGAGAACGAGACACTGTGTCCTCTAGAAGACACTTTGGCGAAGGCCTCCAGCATGACTGGTGTCTGAAGCAAGTGTTTAAATGTGAGAGTGTCATTGGCCGTGACCGTGAGTAAAAAAGGGCACCTGTATTAGATGTCATCAACTTCTTTGTCTGAAGGAGACATATACAGGCAGCACAAGCACAAACAAGGCCTCAAGGAACTTAGATGCTGGAGTCAGCTTCCCTTACTCAGCCGTGGAACTGTCAGTGACACTATTCCCTACTGCCACCAACTAAGCCCTAAGAAGGGCGGAGCTTTAAAGGTCTGGTAATGTCAGCCAGACATTATCTTTAAGGGAATACTGGCACAGGAGAACAAAGGTTCCCTCGCCTGTCACTCACAACCCAAAGGAGCTGTCCACTTAAGGGACCCACTATCAGAGGGAGACAGCTTCAACCTTGGTTTCACGAAGGAGCCACCTGCTTGGAAACTCAACCTGTGGGGATGCAACTGTGGCTTCATGCAACATAAGGAAGCTTACCTAGTTAAGAAAACCACCATTAGGGGGAGGCATGAACCCTATATATGTAGGGGGATCTGGTTCAAAAATGCTCCACCCTGTCTGACCTAGAGTCAGCATCTCGCAAGGCCAGCACTTCTGAATTAATGGTGCTTAACCAGAAGGAATGCAATGCTCAGACAAAAACCTCTTCTCACCAGGGCCCAGAGATGGGTTCTCTGGGGAGCTGAGGATTCAGCAGAAAGACCCTCTGAGTGAGAGGATGGATGCAATGCTCACCCAAGAATGTGATCCCCAACTTAGACTAGGCTAGAACCAGGGATAATAGACCCTATCAAAGAAACTCTATAAGGGAATGATGAACTACCCCCACTTGAGGAAACTAGAAAGTGTCAGACGTGCTATAGTATGCCTGAGCTGGAACAGAGCATGAAGGACCCAAGAGAAGGTATCCCAGTGACAGGGAGGGGTACACTCCAATATAGACCCTGTTGTCTGGGGATCATCTCAAGCTCTCTTATGGGAGCAGAGGACCCCTAAGGGGAGGCCCAAGCTCGACCACACTCGAGGAAACTGCCTGCTTAGATGGACCCTAAGTGGGGGAGGCTGTTACTACTTCACTGCTTACACAAGGGAGCCACCTGCTCAATAACCCATAGGGGAGGCAGCTACGACCTTGTGAATATGCTAAAGTTTGCATTCTAGGGAAACCTATAGAAAGAACCCGAAATAGGGAGGCAATTTCATCTACGAGCCTCCTACTTAGGGGACCCCCATTCTGGGGAAGGCAGCAACAACTTTATTACCACAAGGGTGCTTATAAGACCCCATTCAGGGGGAGGCAGCTGCAACCTTTAAACTTCAGCATATCACAAAAGGGAGCCACCTACTAAAGCTTGAAGGAGGCGGTGGGCCCCATTTTATCAACATGAAGATCATGAGTTCTCGAAAGCTGTGACAAGGACCTTGCTTAGAGCCCATAATGGGGAAGGTGCAACTCATTCTACCAGCCTCAAGGGGGCTTCCTGTTTAGCTTACACATTTTGGGGAAGCCCACATCTTGGTAAACCAAAGCAGATTCCTACTTACAGAACCCAAAACTAAGGGGAGGAAGCTACTACCTTGTTGGTATTACGGAGATTCCTACTTAAAGCACCCCCCTTTAGGGGTGAAGATACTCCATTAAGTACCTTTAAAGGCACTTTCAAATTAACGACTTAGTGAAGGAAGTTACACTTCATTACATAAAGGGACCGTTTACTTAAGAGATCCTTGTAGGGGGGAGACAGCTATAACCTTATAATAATGCAATAACTTGTGAATGGGGCACCTGCTTAAATGCCCAACCTTTGGGGAGGTAGCTGCGGCTTCAGAAACATAAGGGAGCCGCCTACTTAAGGCACTTACCAATAGGGGGAGGCAGCTTCAAACCTTAATACATTGCCATGGCTCTCACTGTCACGATGGAGCTCAGGAGAGTCGAAGCCTCAGCAGAATGACTCTCTACAGCGAGAGGAGGCCAAACTACACTCAACCTTATAGACAGCTTCACATAGCGGCCCACAGAGAGCCGACACACGTGATATCACTGTCCAGATGGAGCTCAAGAGAGTGGAGGCCTCAACCAGACAACTATTTATAGCAAGAGGAGGCCAAACAACACCCATCTTGAAGATATCTTACTACAATGGCCCACAAAGAGCCGACACACCTCAGCAGAGGGCTCAACAGAATGACTCTCTAAGGCAGTGGTTCCCAAACTGGGGTACGTGAGGTGACAAAAGGGGGTACGCGAACAAAATGCTTAGTAGTTCATTTAATTCTACCCTACCTTAAAAATGTAAAAAAAAAACGAGCATGTTTTTCTAACTTAAATCCATTAAATGTAATCAAATTACCTCATCTTTTGCAGTCAAAATCACTGCATCCACAGAAGCAGCATGCATAGATAGATTGCGTGCAGTCTGCTGCCTTAAATCGCAATAAATTACTGTCGTTCTCGACAATGCACCTTTGTAAAAGTGGGGATTTAGCACTTACTCACTTGTCATGATGTGGCTCCCTCGCTCATCCTCCGGACCACCGGAGGGAGCAATCACCCGAGTATTGACTGGTTATCATTCGGACTCCATTACCCATAGGCCCTCATTCCTGGGACTGATGAACCATGCACCTGCGCCATATCACACACACACCATTTAAGACGCTCACACACACACACACCTCGCGAAGTCTTGATTTGCTAAGGTGATCATTTCTGAGCGTTTTTCCTGTGGACTGATTCTTTGTTATTACCTGGACTGTTGACACTGTTTGATCCGTTGCCGCCTGCCCTGATTTCTGCCTGGACTTTGTACCTTGTTTGCTTGCCGCCTGCCACGACCATTGCCTGTGACCCAACTCTGATCATTGCTGCCAGCCCTGATCCACTGCCTGTCCCTGACCACGGTACTGTCTTTGCCCACTGTATATTGTGTCTTTAATAAAGCTGCAAATGGATCCGCACTCCTCTGACCCTTCATTACACACATGAAGAACAAATATAGACACAGATAATGGATTAATTTCGATTTAAGACTCAAACTTTCTCCGATACAAAAACATACCTTGTGTGAATTCTTGTATTTAATGATGATAACGAGCAAGAATGTAATTGTTCCCAAATATCAACATGACTGCAAACGTGACATTATTATACAACAGGTCAAAAAATAAAACGTAAATTTTAAACACAGTACTGTCAGTATTTACTCTATTTTGCATTGAAATAATAGTTCTAACAAAAACCACAGCAGAACTACAACACACGTCTGTGTTTCGCGAAAAATTCTTTGGCTTTGAACGAATCGTGAGAGTCAGTGATTCAATGATTCATTCACAGCCACTTGCTTCATTACTGAATGAATGACTCGATGACTCACTCATAAAAACAGTGACTTGCTGCCACCTACTGGCGGTTTTAGTTTAATATTTAAAAGTTTTTCTTAGTTTTACCATCATTGCATATTTCTCTATTGAACATTTTTTATTTAAAACATTATTTTATACATTTATTCATGAAGGTAAAAATATGAACTGGAAAATCAATTTAGGGGGCAAATATTGTCCCTTAATGGAAAAGCTATGACTGCAGTCTAAGCGGAAGAGATGGTGATCCCTTCAGGGGGTACTCCAAGCTAAAAAGTTTGGGAACCACTAAGAGGAGGCTAAACCATACTTAACCCTAAAGACAGATTATCACAGGTACTGGTCCAGTACTGTTTATAGAATGTTCATTTAAAGTTATTTGTCTGCAAAATGTTTGCACAAAAACATTATTTATACATCATTCATGAAACTTTTTTTGGTTGGACATTTGTCTAACTTTTTTTAAATGTTAATACTATTAACATTTTAATATGTTAAAATTAATTAATTAATATGTTAATATGAAAAATTATATTTCAGAACATTCAGAGAACATTCAAAAGTAATGTTCCCATAATGTTTGAAGAATGATAAAATGGAATGTTTCCCTAACCAAGAGAAAACGTTTTTAAAACATTAAAAAAACTGGATGTTTTGAATGTTCAAAGAACATACACAAATAACATTATTGTAACTTTATGGTTACATTGGTAACATTCTTAGAACACATTTTTGTTAGTTGGGATGAAACATTAGACAGTAATGGGTATGGATATGATTTATATGTAAATTTGTGCTCAGCCTTCCAAAAACAAAAACATCCTCCCCACTCTACCCATGAGTCTCTGTGTCAGTGTGTGGCATGTCTTTGACAGTTTAAGCAATCAGACAGCTGACTGGCACTGCTGTGTTAAACTCTCTCAGACTGGGGTGGTGTGGGTTTGAAGCGCAACCGCCTAGTTAAACCTGAGCGTCCAGTCGCCACGGCAATCGATGAAGGACGCAGCCAGAGCGGAGGCCTGCAGAGATGAAGAGAGAAGCCAGATCCCACAAACACACACACACACTAGCTCTAAACGTCATTCACCTAACCTTGGTCATGTAGAAAGGACTGTTAAAAGGGCTTTGTGTGAACAACAACACATGGTAAGCTCAGTAGTACAAACGAGCTTTGTATTGATCAGAAACGCTCACAAGACTATTTATATATGTACACAAACACAAACACTTACCCACAGCACGACCACCAAAAGCTCTTTAAATAGACATGGCTCTGCTTTGGGCTCTCAGTTACCTGCCTGACTGGACCCATATCATTCTGATCAGGTTCATCTGAAGGAAATCACAGTCAGACCTCTATCATCTGTCTCAGTGAAAGTACTCTCATGATGCATCACCTGGGTTTACAGCTTGATCTGTAACTGAGCCTGACACAAAGTGCATTCATTTGTGCATATACGCAATATATAAAAGGAGATGAGACATTACGCAGACCGCTTGAAAACCTGCATCTCCATGAGTTGTTTGTTCTTTTAAAGGAAATTCACAATATTTTTCCTGTAAGACTTTTTGCATTGTAAGTATGGAATTATTTTTGTGTCTTGATTGTGCATCCAAAACATTATCATTCTGAATGCTCTTGTGTCTCACACTGAGCTTTTTAGATAGATTTCAGCAGTAGGTAAATATTTACTAGGAAAAGTCAATACTGTAGTACACAAAAAGAAAATGTACATTTGGTCACACTTTATATTAGGTGTCCTTATCGACTATGTACAAACAATAAGTACAGTGAACACTTTTTAGACATTCATGCATCTTCAGAAATGGCAGTGATTGTGCTGGGCAAACTCCATATAATCTACTGTATGCTTCCAAACTTGACTGGTTGATTGGTAAGATTGTGATTCCTATTTCATTACAATACAATTAAACATATGCACAGATGAATCATTCACACTAAGGTCTATAACATGCATTTAGAAAACAGATTTCCCATTTCAGTCCAACTGAGTAAGGAGGCTTGTCTTTGTGGAGTTGCCTGTTTTCTTCCAGGTTTATTGCTGCTCCACACATTCAGAGGCTCTTTCTGTATCATTTTCATTTGCTTTTTGTTACGATTTCACATTGGTGGTTTTAGTTTGGGTTATTTGTATGGGTGATGTGTATGTTTGACCTGTCAGTGGTGCGGCTGTGTGTTTAGAACAGCATTAAGAGCTCTTCTCTAGCTTCCATTTGTAGTGCTTCTCATTGAAGAGTGTCATGAGGGCTTCATCTGTGATGTTTTCAGAAGGTAAGAGCTCTCCTCTGACCATTAATTATCACCAGCTATCTGCCTAATTCAGAAGATTCATTCACACTATTGCTTGAACACACATACTGATCAAATTTGTACCTCGAAGGCATAGTAAGGTGCTTTGGGATAAAGTGCACTTCCCATCTATCTATCTATCTATCTATCTATCTATCTATCTAATCTCAAGCCAACATCAAACCTTTTTAAGTATATTAAACAATTAAATACATATTTCCTTAAACTTAGATTAAAAATAAGAGCATTTTTAGTGTGCTTGAATGTGTAAGACATATATTACAAGTTATTCCCTTACAGTTTTTCCTTTAAATTAATTTCAAGTGTGTTACCTGAAAAAAATACTTTTTAAAACAGCTTACTTGTAAGTATGTGAGTAATACTCTTAAGTGCACTTTATCCAAAACATTTGAGCTACACAATAGAATACAAATCTAGTCTCGTCCTGGTTGTCATTGACTGTCACTGCTCCTTTGTGTTCTGTTTCCCGCCACTCATCACTCACCATGGACCTGATACACCCACAGCTGTTTTCATTAGTATTGTGTATTTAGGTTCCTCTCTGTCTTCAGTCTAGGGTCCGGTATTGTTGCATGTTACCTGTGTTCTATGTTACCTGCTTATTCTGTGAGATTAAACTACGTTATCTTCCTTGAGCCTGCCTTCCTTGTCTTCCCTGGAGAACCACTGTAACAGAATACCAGACCGAAACTGAAAATAGATTATGGCGACATGTTCACGATCGTGGCTCGGGAGAAACACGATTTTTTTCGTTCACGAAGGAATTCATCTGTGTTGCACTCGCTTGCCCCTACACGACGAAACCCTGAAAATTGTTCTGGATCGGGGCCAACTACCGTCGTCCCGTGGACCTCCCAGACACCTTCGGACTCAACTCTGGAGAGTGTTCGTCCCCGATCCAGAGCACAGCCAGACCCAGAGCCTGAATTTTCCCCACGGACTGCAGAGTACTCGTGCGAGCCCCCCGCAGACGGAGAGTTACCACCGGCAGCTACCGGTCAGCCAGATCCCGAGACCCCGAGGACAGAGGTGACCCGCACCCCGGAAGTGGAACTCCACCTGACGTCTGACCAGGGGTGTAAGCCCACGACATCTGCTGACGAGGGAGAGACAACTACGGAGAGGGAGGACTGGCTGATTGACTTTAGCAATGAATCAATTCCCACCCAAACCCACCCTCATGTTCATCATCGTCATCCAACAAGGACATTATTATGGACTGTTTTCCTTTACAGATCCGCTACTCACCTGACAACAACACCATGCTCAGCCAGTCCTCCTACAACATCGCTGCTGGATGTCATCTGCCCTGCGACGTCTCCGGGGAACTCCTGTGATGTCGAGCCGCAGGTCACACTCCCACCAGCAGCACGTAGGCCAGAGGTTTCAGTGGCTTCGCCTCCAGCTGCCGACCTCATCGCTCCTCCATCTCGGCCTGTCGACCTGCCTGCTCCATCCAGGCTCTGCCCATCTACTGTTCCTCCGGTCTCCCTCGTCCGGCCGGCTCCCCCTTGGTCAGTCGTCCCTCCTCTTCCGCAACGGACTTACGAGACGTCGTTAACACTCTGTCCCTCCCCCTTCAGCTACAGAGGGCTCCTCCTTCCCCTCAGAGTCGCCTCTGTCCTCGGCCGACGTCACCGCAGCCCTCGGGATCTCCAGCTCCACCTCCGCCGGTCGTCGCCAGAACATTGCCGTGGTCTCCCAGGCCAGCGACGTCGCAGGAGTTCGCCAGCTCTCCGTCTGCGCCCCGGAATCCACCTGCCGAGTCTCCGCCGGTCGTTCCCCAGATGCCGTCAGTACACTCTACAGCATCTGGACACTGCCCTCCATCTACTCGGCCGTGGACTGTCGGATCTGGGGAGCTCTGGGTCTGTGCCAGCGGTCATCCACCTACGCCGCCAGGGGATCGTCGTCCTCCTTTCATCAGTCCGTCCACCTCCAGAGCCCCCTATGATGTTCCTCCACGGCGCAAGGACGTGCCTTGCTGAAGGGGGGATCTAATGTTACATTCACCGTCTCGTCCTGGTTGTCATTGACTGTCACATGCTCCTTTGTGTTCTGTTCCCGCCACTCATCACTCACCATGGACACTGATTACACCCACAGCTGTTTGTCATTAGTATTGTCTATTTAGGTTCCTCCCTGTTTTCAGTCTAGGGTCCGGTATTGTTGTATGTTACCTGTGTTCTATGTTACCTGCTCATTCTGTGAGATTAAACTACGTTATCTTCCTTGAGCCTGCCTTCCTTGTCTTCCCTGGAGAACCACTGTAACAGAATACCGGACCGAAACTGAAAATAGATTATGGCGACATGTTCACGATCGTGGCTCGGGAGAACCACGATTTTTGTTCGTTCACGAAGGAATTCATCTGTGTTGCACTCACCTGCCCCTACAACGACGAAACCCTGAAGTCGTCGTTCTGGATCGGGGCTAACTACCATTGTCCCGTGGACCTCCCAGACACCTCCGGACTCAGCTGGATGGGAATTTATCATCAGGTGTCTGGAGAGTATTCGTCCCCGATCCAGAGCACAGCCAGACCCAGAGCCCGTATTTTCCCCACGGACTGCGGAGTACTCGTGCGAGCCCCCTGCAGACGGAGAGTTACCACCAGCAGCTACCGGTCAGCCAGATCCCGAGACCCCGAGGACAGAGGTGACCCGCGCCCCGGAAGTGGAACTCCACCTGACATCTGACCAGGGGTGTAAGCCCACAACATCTGCTGACGAGGGAGAGACGACTACGGAGAGGGAGGACTGGCTGATTGACTTTAGCAATGAATCAATTCCCACCCAAACCCACCCGTCATGTTCATCATCGTCATCCAACAAGGACATTATTATGGACTGTGTTTCCTTTACAGATCCGCTACTCACGCTGACAACAACACCATGCTCAGCCAGTCCTCCTACAACATCGCTGTGGATGTCATCTGCCCTGCAACGTCTCCGGGGAACTCCTGTGATGTCGAGCCGCAGGTCACACTCCCACCAGCAGCACATAGGCCAGAGGTTCCGGTGGCTTCGCCTCCAGCTGCCGACCTCGTCGCTCCATCTCGGCCTGTCGACCTGCCAGCTCAGTCCAGGCTCCGCCCATCTACGGTTCCGCTGGAGACCCTCCGACTGACGGCTCCTCCGGTCTCCCTCGTCCGGCCGGCTCCCCCTTGGTCAGTCGTCCCTCCTCTTCCGCAACGGACTTACGAGACGTCGTTAACACTCTGTCCCTCCACCCCTTCAGCTACAGAGGGCTCCTCCTTCCCCTCGGAGTCGCCTCTGTCCTTGGTCGAGCCTACGTCACCGCAGCCCTCGGGATCTCCAGCTCCACCTCCGCCGGTCGTCGCCAGAACATGGCCGCGGTCTCCCAGGCCAGCGACGTCGCGGGAGTTTGCCAGTTCTCCGTCTGCGCCCCGGAATCCACCTGCCGAGTCTCCGCCGGTTGTTCCCCCAGATGCCATCAGTACACTCTACAGCATCTGGACACTGCCCTCCATCTACTCGGCCGTGGACTGTCGGATCTGGGGAGCTCTGGGTCTGTGCCAGCGGTCATCCACCTACGCCGCCAGGGGATCGTCGTCCTCCCTTCATCACTCCGTCACTCCTCCGTCCACCTCCAGAGCCCCCTCCGGCCACCACTATAATGTTCCTCTACGGCGCAAGGACACACCTTGCCAGAGGGGGGAGCTAATGTTACTTCACTGTCTCGTCCTGGTTGTCATTGACTGTCACGTGCTCCTTTGTGTTCTGTTCCCGCCACTCATCACTCACCATGGACACTGATTACACCCACAGCTGTTTGTCATTAGTATTGTGTATTTAGGTTCCTCTCTGTCTTCAGTCTAGGGTCCGGTATTGTTGCATGTTACCTGTGTTCTATGTTACCTGCTCATTCTGTGAGATTAAACTACGTTATCTTCCTTGAGCCTGCCTTCCTCGTCTTCCCTGGAGAACCACTGTAACACCAGTGATGTACAGTAGTTTTATTATGCATGCGTCATGGTGAATGTTTCAGTCAGAGACGGGTAGGGTCAATCTTTCTCTCTTCCCTTTTCTTGCAGTTTCTTTAATTTCATTATCCAGCCATGGCTTTATTTAACCTCCCCACACAAACCCACAGACTAGCCTTTTTGTAAAAATCAGTCGACAGCTTGTTATTTTACAATGACTTGTAAATGGCTGATGAATGCTCCACAAATATGAGAAACGTCAGAGATGGAAAAGGTTAATAGACAGTTGAGGTTTTCATGTTTTCAATTCACTTCAAATGTATTTGTATAGTGCTTTACAAATCGCTTTACAAAGAACAGAATAGTGCTTACAACCCCCCAGTGAGCAAAGCAAAAGCCACCATGACAAGGGAAAACTCCCATCTGCATGCATAGATGAGCCTGTTTCACACAGTACAGAATGCTGAAGAAAACAACATGCATTATAACATGTAAAATATAAATGTGATGTGATTAAATGACACTCAATAATTATAACACATGAATATGTGTGTTGTTTATAGACTACTACAGTGATATACATCAATCAGGCATAACATTATGACCACCTTCCTAATATTGTGTTGCTGCCAAAACAGCCCAGACCCATCGAGGCATGGACTCCTCTAGACCCCTGAAGGTGTGCATCTGTAGATGTTAGCAGCAGATCCTTTAAGTCCTGTAAGTTGTGAGGTGGAACCTCCATGGATCGGACTTGTTTGTTCAGCACATCCCACAGATGCTCGATTGGATTGAGATCTGGGGAATTTGGAGGCCAAGTCAACACCTCAAACTCATTATTGTGCTCCTCAAACCATTCCTGAACCATTTCTGCTTTGTGGCAGGAGCATTATCCTGCTGAAAGAGGCACAGCCACCAGGGAATACCGTTTCCATGAAAGGGTGTACATGGTCTGAACAATGCTTTGGTAGGTGGTACGTGTCATTTAGTGATTCATCTGACCAATGAGCCTCGGCCACCCATGATCCTGTCGCCGGTTCTCCACTGTTCCTTCCTTGGAGCACTTTTGATAGATACTGACCACTGCAGACCGGGAACACCCCACAAGAGCTGCAGTTTTGGAGATGCTCTGATCCAGTCGTCTAGCCATCACAGTTTGGTCCTTGTCAAACTTGCTCAAATCCTTACATTTGCCCATTTCTCCTGCTTCTAACACATCAACTTTGAGGACAAAATGTTCACTTGCTGCCTAATATATCCCACCCACTAACAGGTGCCGTGATGAAGAGATAATCAGAGTTATTCACTTCACCTGTCAGTGCTCATGATATTACGCCTGATCGGTGAAGGTCTAGCTGATCTTTTGTATTATTGCTGTGGAAAGATGCTAAGAACTTTTGCTAATGTTCTGTCAAGGTTCTCTCAAAGTTATGAACAAAACATTAAACACAAAAACATTATTTATACATCGTTCATGGAACTTTTTTTCTGAAACGTTTCAGTTGGACGTTCATCTAACTTTTTTTTAATGTACTTGTTTCCGAGAACATTCAAAAGTAACATTCCCATAATGCTTAACGTGCACATAACCAATGTTTTAAACCGTTTTTAAAACACTGAATGTTTTGAACATTCAGAAATAACGTTGAACGTTAGCTAAATGTTCTTAGAACTTATTTCTTTTAGCAGGGAAGAACCAGAAACCATTGCAAACACACAACCTATTCTGTCTGCCACCTGTTCATGTACATCTTACACACACACACACACACACACACACACACACACACACACTCACTCACTCATCATTTAAAAACAACAGCTCGCCTATCATGATGTAGATGATTTTTGAAAGTGCAATGATTGGGTCTTTGTTACTCTTGGGCAACATCGATCTTGTGTCTTTCCTTAAGAAAGAGTCTCTTCTGTGTGGAAGCGTCCGTAAAGACAGACAGTTGTGTGACAGATGGCTGCACATCTGTCTGTGTGTATGTTTCTGAATAGAGGCATTACATTAGAACTGCACGGGTTTTGTCACTCTTAAAGCAGTATTGAGCTTTACTGAAGGTAAGCTGATTTGACTGTAATGCAGCACAAGCACGGAAGCTGTAATGACAGGATGAAAGGAATCTGAGAGAATCGAGAGCTTTTTGTTGAACATTCACCCACCCACAGACTCGAAGAAAGAAAGTCACACAAACACACTTATCTTCAAACAACTAGATTTTCCTGAATGTTCTCTGCATGTTAAAAATGAAGTTTTTAAAATGTTGGTTATGTGAATGTTAAGGAAACATTCCATTGTATCATTCTTCAAACATGTGAACGTTACTTATGAATGTTTTCTGAACGTTCTGAAACAACATTTAAAAACGTTAGATGAATGTCCAACTAAAACATCAATAATGTTTTTGTGCTAACATTTTGAGAACATTATTAAAGACCAGATATCTTGAAACAAACGTTCTATTAATATCACTGGAAGAATGATTGTTCATAACTTTGAGAGAACTGGGGAGAACTTTTATTATCCATGCTTTTTGGAAAATTCGGTTGAAGTGAGAGGGTAAGCCTGACATTTCAGAGTCTGGCATGAATCATGCCTAAAACCAATCAGTTTGAAAACTCTGAGTTCAAGTCTAAATGGGTGAAATATACGGGGAATCACGTTGATTCAATCAGGTGCAATTGATTTATATCACAGAAGACTCAGTCCAGCATGAATGAGGTTTCAGTGAGAAATGTGAAGTGGAGGCATGCTTATTTAGTTAAAGGTTAGAGGCTTCTAACGTTATTTCTCTGTCTCTGACATCCTTCAACCCTTCATTTAGATGACTTTTAATCTGGCTCTAAATCTGTCAGATGTACCGGAGACATCTAAAAGAGCTTTGGATTTGTTTTCATTTTTGGATGAAGGAATATTTAATTAAAAGAGTGAATGAAAGTCACCATGATTAAATGAATTTGCGAACGTGCTCAGTGAAGCAGTGGAAACCATCATGATTTTACTTTTAAGATTGCTTAAATATCAGGTAGTTTTTCCAACGAAAGCGAGCCATTGGCAGGTTGTTTCCCCGGGGAAGTATAAATATACTGTGATTCTGTGCTTCTATGACTGATGGACAGGACCTAAAAGTAATTTTGGAAAAAGGAGATGCAAACACAGGGTCTAGGCCTGCATAGATAAAGTACAAAGTCATTTATTTGAGGGCACTGCCCCAGTGTTCACTCTCAGCTGTGTGGATGCGGCGGGAACAGTATATCACTGCAAAGGTATTTTAAACTTTTTTACCCCTAAGCGAAGAACAAAAATGAACTTAAAGGTGCAATTTTTGCAAATTTTTCAGACAGTGTTGGGGTAAATATTGACAAATAAACATTCACACTTGACCACAGTCAAGTATTCAACCCTAATGGCATAACCATCAGAGTGAATGTCTGTTGGTTCACATACTTACGCTGTGAGGAGGAATAATGAGGGAGGGGATCGGCATGACTCACAGATCAAATCCAGCCGTCCAGCAGCCAGTTCTGCAGCTTTAACCATTACAGTATTGATCTCATATAGCTCTTACCCACTGATTCATGAGTCTGCTCTCCAGAGAATACACTCTGTGATTCAGACTGACTTTAATATCCCTCAGGGTGAGTGAAACACAAGGCAATTTTATGAACCAGTTTGAACTGAAGAGATCCTGGTGTATACAGTACCATCTGTGTTGTTTCTCCCAATATTGGCTAATCAGTTCCAAAGGCAAGGGTCAATACTATACAAATGTGAAACCAAATTTAGGGTCCTTGTGGACATTTTCAGTGGTATTCATGACAATACTGCATTAAACTTAAAAAAAGCCATACACTGCCTATAGTGAAAAATAAATGTACCAAATGAAATTTACGTCAAGTATACTACAAATACATTTACATATTTATGTACTTAATATAGATACCCTGCAATTGTACTTTTGGTATACTAAACTGATATACTTAAAGTCTGCTAAATTGGAACAACTAATTTTGTACTTGATGCACTTTAGTGCTGAGGCCCAACTATATTTGTGCTAAAGTGGAACTATTTCAAGTATACTTTAGGTACACTTTAAATATCTAGTGGTTTTAAAACATATTTTAGGCTTAATATTAAGAAATGTGCATTGTGCAATAAAGAAGTACTACAAAAAAGTAATTATAATATTTATATCACTAAGTCTCAAGCAATATGTCAGTAAATATGTTAATGGATTTGTAGTATACTTAATAATATACTTAGTAAATGTATTTTAAATATATTTTGGTATAGTTTTTTTTTCCCACTAGGGCTGGCATCAGCATTACACTTTCATTTCACACTTTATTGACTTTGAGCATTGCTCAGTGTGAAACATTAATAACAGTGGAAGCCTAGAGGAGAAGATGGGCAGTGATTTGTCCACCACTGCTGACCCACCATTAGGGCTGAAATACCCAGAAACACTAAATAAATCACATGTAAAACTTTTTCTGCTATGTAGCAAGGAGTAGGAATGGGCGATATGACCAAATCTTATTTCACGATACAAGTAATTTTCTCAGTATAACAGTATTATATATAATAATATAGTCTTTTTTCTGTAAATAAGGTTGTTCTGATACTAAAATTTTGAATACCAGTGAAATTTCACTTTTCTCACTAATAGTTTTGATTAACTCACTTTTAAAAGCATCAAGCACATCCTGCTCTTTATTACTCATTCATACGTGTTTCTTTATCACACTAACATGTCAATAACTCCAGCCCACTAAAAGCTGCACGGATATATTTGCATACTGTGATATATAAATGATATAGAAAAAATTACATTTATATATCGACCCAGTCCTAGCAAGCAGTAATGTTTAAACACATTAGACTAGCAGGATGATGAAACCAACAATCGATTAACTATTAAGACTGACTGGCTAACACTATTTTCCCCTTCCCAGTGCTTTTTTATCTGAATGATGTTCAATTTTAACCTTCAACACCATGACATCCTCAACTTAACTTATTCATAATTAATGAAGATAATTCGCTCACCCAATGCTAGATAGAGTCGCACACAGTTGGGGTTGGTGAGCCTGAACGAGTTGATGCAGGAAAATCTGCAGCCTAATAAAGAGCTTGACTGGCAAAAAGTATTTTATGTATTTTGAAAGTACTTTAATGTATTTAAATACAAATACAGTGCAGAGGTGGAAATCAGTTCTGGTGGAGATGATATTTTTTGATGTTGGGAAAGTCTGTGTTGCTTTAACTGCCATTTGTTCCTGTTATGTCATTTGTCCCCACATGTGTGATGTGACTGGGACCACCAGGTTTATCTCTGCCAAGTTGTTATCTCTGTCCATGTGTTTGGGCACCAAAATTGTAATGTTTTGTGGTTGGGAAAGAGCTGATGATGTTCTATACGCTCACTGGATGTTGTCTGTGAGAGCACCAGTTCTCTGAGTTCCACCAGTTCAGCCTCCTGTAGGGACAGACTGCTCCAGCTGTGTGTCACAGTCCAGGATAGGCTCCTCCTCCTCCTCTAGCTCCGCCCCTGAACTCCTGAGCTCAACATGGCTGTCTGCTCTCTCTGTTCGAGGAAGGGGCACTGCCTCTGTTCCCTCCATTTTCAGCTGCCACTGACGTCACTCACTCACAGTCAACAAGTTACTTGTGTCTCTCCTATCTTAAGTATTATATTCTATATATATCCCTTGCCAGGGCAAGACATTGTAAACATTCAGGGCTTAGCCCAAATCTATTTTGTCCAATGACAATTTAATTTTCCTTTAACAGCTTTACTGTCATGAATGGAACTTTGTAGCAGTATGCTGGAGTAAAGTTCATCAAATGTACATTGTTTCCCACAGGAATTTGCAAAACTTTGTTGGGAGTACCTCCTCTAGGGCATATTTTTCTCCCCCTGGAAGAACATTTTGTACATTTTAAGGTTAAATGCATCAATCTGGTGCACTTTGAGAGCTTGAGCCCATGTACAGTGTGCACATTGAACAAAGAAACAGCACTGACTTGTACCTGGACATGAAAGAGGGCTCAAACATCTTTATATAGTTGTGATATAGAGTCTCAGTCTACATTACATTGACACTGGTGTTTTAGGATGCCAAACAATTATTAGGCCTACAATAATATTATATTATAATATGATTTAGGCCTTTATAATTACTCATGTGACAGTAATATCCATATATTGTAACAAATGCACTGTAAAAAGTAGTTACTTTACAATACAGTATAGGGAAATTAAAATACTTTTGTACTAATTTCTTCATTTGCAAGAGATAAACCCTTGCACTTTTATTTTGATCACCAGCTGATCTCTTTAAAACACGCAGCACAAACAGACTGTATATATACTTAATTGCTGTATTTTGCTGTTTTATAAAGGCACAAAGCCATATCACAGTTTCAATTTTAGTTTGTTGGCAAAATACAGTGTTAGAGACTATTTAAGTCAAGTCACCTTTATTTATATAGTGCTTTTTACAATGTAGATTGTGTCAAAGCAGCTTTACACTGATAACTGGTACATTATTTTGGCTGCACAGCAGCTCTTAAAGAATAGTGTCAATGCAGGCAGATCAAAGCACTGATGAATATCAAATGTCAAGTCAAATGTCAAGTGTCCCCAACTAAGCAAGCCAAAGGCGACAGCGGCAAGGAACCCAAACTCCAACAGGTGACATCAGGTGGCAAACAGGTGTTAAAATGGAGGAAAAAAAAACCTTGGGAGAAACCAGGCTTAGTCGGGGGGTTCTCCTCTGGCGAACAGTGCTTTGTTACGAATCAGGTCGCTATCATAAGTCTGATAGGATCACAACATTCAAAGTATTTATTTCAGTTCCATCCAGTTGAGGATCGTATTCATCACTCCGGTATGGACGGTTTGTTGATTAGCTGTGCTACTGGCTGTCATGTCGATGAGGCCTTCACAATGGATGATCTAGTTGACTCAATCTGACTCGATTCTTCTTCTGATGTAACGAGTACATCTGGTGTTATAGGAAGTGTTCCCGGTTCCGGCTGTCCTAATATATGCAGCCTAATAATCCTTTAATGGATTTGAAAGTATAAATTGATGATGTGTTATGTGTATGCCAGGTTAAAGAGTTGCGTTTTTAGTCTAGATTTAAACTGACAGAGTGTGTCTGCTTCCTGAACAATGCTAGGAAGATTGTTCCAGAGTTTAGGTGCCAAATAGGAGAAGGATCTACCGCCTGCGGTTGAATTATTTAGGCTATGTATGTTTTAAATTTTCGGTTCATTATGAAAAAATGGCGGCATAGGATAATTAATGGGAAACACTGAATGAATGTTTAGCTGACAAATGTGCTAAAGTTGTTGTATCAGTTGTTATATCATAACAAAAACCCTTCAACCGGACCGAATGAGAGTCTTGACACCTGCCGCTGCTCTGAGTGAGTGACAGGAGGCGTGGCTCTGTACTGAGTGACAGGAGGCTCTGTACTGAGTGACAGGAGGCGTGGCTCTGTACTGAGTGAGTGACGAGGCGTGGCTCTACTGACAGGAGTGGTAAGAGACAGGAGGCGTCTGTACTGAGAGTGACAGTGGAGGCGTGGCTCTGTACTGAGTGACAGGAACAGTGCCTGTACTGAGTGACAGGAGGCGGCTCTGTACTGAGAGTGACAGGAGGCGTGGCTCTGTACTGAGTGACAGGAGGCGTGGCTCTGGAGTGACAGGACGTGACAGGAGTCTGAGTGACAGAGGCCTCTGTGAGTGACAGGAGCGTGGCTCTGTACTGAGTGACAGGAGGCGTGGCTCTGTACTGAGTGACGGAGGCGCTCTGTACTGATTGACAGGAGGCGTACTGAGTAGCTCTGTACTGAGTGAACAGGAGGCGTGGCTCTGTACTGAGTGACAGGAGGCGTGGCTCTGTACTGAGTGACAGGAGGCGTAGCTCTGTACTGAGTGACAGGAGTCCTCTGTACTGAGTGACAGGAGCGTGGCTCTGTACTGAGTGACAGGAGCTCTGTAGAGTTGGCTCTGTACTGACAGGAGGCGTAGCTCTGTACTGAGTGACAGGAGGCGTGGCTCTGTGTGACGAGGCGTAGCTCTGTACTGAGTGACAGGAGGCGTAGCTCTGTACTGAGTGACAGGAGGCGTGGCTCTGTACTGAGTGAACGAGGCTCTCTGTACTGAGTGACAGGAGGCTCTGTACTGAGTGAGTGAGCTCTGTACTGAGTGACAGGAGGCGTGGCTCTGTACTGAGTGACGAGGCGTAGCTCTGTACTGAGTGAGGAGGCGTGCTCTGTACTGAGTGACAGGAGGCGTAGCTCTGTACTGAGTGACAGGAAGTACTGAGTGACAGGAGGCGTGGCTCTGTACTGAGTGGATGTACTGACGCGTCTCTGTACTGAGTGAGTGACAGGAGACTGAGACTGAGTGACAGGAGGCGTGGCTCTGTACTGAGTGACAGGAGGCGTAGCTCTGTACTGAGTGAGTGACAGGAGGCGTGGCTCTGTACTGAGTGAGTGCTAGCTCTGTACTGAGTGAGTGACAGGAGGCGTGGCTCTGTACTGAGTGACAGGAGGCGTGGCTCTGTACTGAGTGAGTGTCAGGAGGCGTGGCTCTGTACTGAGTGACAGGAGGCGTAGCTCTGTACTGAGTGAGTGACAGGAGGCGTGGCTCTGTACTGAGTGAGTGACAGGAGGCGTGGCTCTGTACTGAGTGAGTGACAGGAGGCGTGGCTGTGTTCAACTGCGGTGTCCGTGAACTCGCTGTCGGAGAGAAGAAAGCGCTGCAGGTATCGGTGTATACTGCAGAAAAGCGATATTGAACTGTTTAACATATTTTATAGAGAGATTAGAAAAATTATATTTTGACAGCACTGTTAAGAAACCTCAAACCTGAAAGATTTGGGGCTTTTGGAAAAACATTTGGGGCTCCAGCATTTTTTGACATGACGCACCACCCGGCATACCCAGTTAAAGAAGTCTCCGCTCGCCACTGACTTACATATATAGAAATAAAACACTCCCAGGTTCATCAGAAAGAGACACAAGAAAACTGATAAGAACTTTTTATGACTGTCAGGAATTCGTGACTCTGACTTCATTCTTTCTGAGAAGGACAAATAGACCCTCTTAATCCTATATTCTATATATAACCGCATGAGAAATGTATAAACGTGAATCCAATTTTCCCCTCTCATGATTTTCCTTTTAAAGGGTTTGGCCTATGTATTAATTCTCTCTTTTGAACTCTTTTGGTATTAATGTTTCAGAGTTGCAAATTTATGGTTAACTAAAATCCCATGTTTGGTATCGATGGACTCCAACTTCAAATTCAAAGCGATATTTATATTTTTCAGATTAATTGATTGTAATATTAATTCAGCTACATTAAGTTAATTTGATTAACTGATTCAAATATTTATAATTAAGTATAACGAGTTATGCTTAATTATTCATGTTTCTTTTGAGCTAATTTGCTTACACATTCATATAGCCAAAAGTAAAAAAAACACTCAAAGTGCAATAAAAAAGCTTTCTGTTTTATTATTTCATGCAGTTGTCTCTGTCTTTGATGTCTTACTACAATAGTATAATCCACTAATTAATTCAGGAATGTTTCAGTCAGGAGACAGGTAATCCATTCATCTTTTCATTCGTCGACAGAGCTATAGATCAGACCCACAGCTTGCCATGTTTATAGATTAGTGTTGGTAAATGCAACTCAAGATGAAGAGTGTTTTAATTGGCCGAGACTGATTGAGGACTTGCCTAAATGACCGCGAGATGATTGGAATTAGTCTGGGAATTCAGCAAATATTGCAGTGCCGTCAGTGCTGAAGGTCAGCTTCCTTCATTCTCCCTGTTAGTGCTTATCACGCCTCGCCGTTGATTGCAAACAAAACAGTCAATTAACTTACTTCTGCAGTCCCTACAGCCTGGGGAACATATTTCATTAAAACTGTACCACAGTACTAACAAAGCCATCATACAGCCATTTTAGTCTCTTTGGAGCAATTCATTAGTGACATTCCAGCATTTTTACTTTGAGAAAAGATTCAAGAGATTGTGTTTAACCAGATTAATATGATTTGTGCTCTACAGAGGAACTCCTGTGATGAGTATGTATGAATGGAACAAGCCTACGTAATATAAAAGATATTTAGTTGTGATTATAGAGTTGCTTGACAAATATTGTGCACAGAAGATTAATTAGCATATGTGAGATTAGCAGACCGTAACTAAGAAGGGTTTAAACCATCCAAGTGTCATGTTAGTGTCACTGACAGTATAAACCTCCTTGAGGAACTGTTTATTAAGGACAATCTTTTAGAGACCAGTAACTTTAGTGACAGAAATGGTGACAAGTTCAGTTACGCCTTTCAATATACACTATGTCGGAAGTTAAACAAACCTGTTACATTTCAAAGGTTAATATGACAATTTAAGTGTAGCTACTGTCATTTGAGCTCAGGTTTGTCCTAATTAGATCAGGCACTATAAGATGCCAAATGACGCTGTTACTCCAGACACGTGTCTGAGTTTCTCTTTGTCAGCCTCTGACATAGATTATGAATATGAATCTGAGAGTTGAGATCTCAAAACTTTTTCTCATTTTCAGAAGAAACGCAAGTGTGTTGCCAGTGTCCCAGTTAACAAAAATCTGTTTTAAAAACGTTTTGCTAACGTTCCCATTAAGTCATGAAAATGTTATATCTGAATGTTCTCTGATCGTTCAAAACACCCAGTTTTTAAAAAAAAAAAAAAAAATTAAAAAAGGTGTTTTCTTGGTTATGCAAATGTTATGCAAAAAGGGAACATTCCATTTCATCATTCTTCAAATATTATGAGAACGAACATTACTTTTGAATGTTCTCTGAACGTTCTGAAATAATTAGTAACATCTAAAAAACGTAGACGAACATCCAACTAATGTTTTAGAAATAAAACATTCCATGAATGATGTATAAATGATGTTTTTGTGCTAATGTTTTGAAAACATTATAAAGACCAGATAACGTTGAATGAACATTCTATTAACGTTACTGGAAGAATGTTTGTTCACAACTTTGAGAGAACGTTCCCTGTTAGCTTCTATTATACACACGTGACTCTCACCAACCTTTTTAAGCCCAAGATCCCTGACCTCGACCTTTATGAAAGACAAGATCTACTTGATAGAAAAAGACAGCCCAGATTGTATTTAGTTTTTTTTTTTTTTTTCGTGGCCAATTTAGATTCTGATTTATTTATTTATTTATTTTTACAAGCAAATTGGCCGATTCTCATACTGGTTGCAGATATTTATTATTATTATTATTATTATTATTAACAAAAATACATAGCCATTTCAAATTAGAGGGAACCACTGCTTTTTAATCACAATCCAAACAAAGATGCTATCACATTGTATGAGCAGTTGTTTTTCATTTGAATTAATTGAGATTTAATTTCAAGATTTAAAGCAAAAACACAACGGTCTGACTTTATCTTTGTGAAATTATATGCTACACAAAAAAGCTTGAAACAAAAACAGCAGGCTGAATGAGACGCAAATTCACTCTCTGACAGCAGGTGGCACTTATGGAGCAGCAGTGATACAGTGTTTCCTTGGTTACCGCTGTAAACAAAGCTGAACTGCGCTAATAATTAGCTACTTTATTCAGAGGTAAGAGGAAAATAAAATGCCATTACCCTCGATTTTTTTTCTGAAGACAGTAATTCCTTTTAGAGATGCATTCATATAACCCTTCACCCCTAATTCAATATTTATATTTTCATCCTATATTTCGAGCATCGTGAACAGTGAGCTGCTCTGCCTGCTACAGAATTGTTTCCTCTTTGCGTCCGTCTTCAGCATCTCTGGCCTCTTGTTTACGGCCGTTTACAGATTCGGACATGATGTGGGCTATTTACCTTTATCACTGCCCCAGTAGCTCCCGAAAATAACAGAAAAATAAATACAAAAATACAGTACAAAGACTGGAGAAATATAATGTATTTTTGCACTCATATTTCTGTTGTTTTCGCGAGCTACTGGAACAGTGATAAAGATCGACCGGTCGATCGCGATCGACGGGTTGGCGACCACTGCTCTAGATGAAAGTCTATGAAATTGATTTTCTCTCAGATTAAATGTTTGAGCACTTAAAAACACAAGATTTGAGTTATCATTCATGTCTTTAAACAGTGTAGGATGAGTGACATGCTGAATGTTTATACTCAGGCTTAAGGGTGTGTTCACATTACTAACCCTAAGTATGAGCAATAGATGTTTTTACCTTAGCAAAGACCACTAATTCAGAATCTGGTCTTCATGCAGTATTTCAGTGTGTGACATCTACTTGAACAAACTCAATAGTATTTTATAGTTTTACAGTAACAGCTGCCATTGATCGTTCCCAAAGGTATTTAATGCCTGAACAGTACTACTTCATCCCATACGTATTTACTGTAAATCATTATGCATTCCTCAGTGCACTTGAGAATCTGAGACAGGAACCAGATACAGTGTCAAAATTCACAGTTAGCTGAGCCAATTAAGAGATGAGGATGACCTTTTAAGATTGCTATTAGTTCACAACATTTAACTATTTACCTCGGTTTGTGACAATACAACCACTGGCCATTTTGTTAGGTACACTTGTTACAGCAGCAGAAGACACACCGGTGCCGCTCCTGTCAGCTGAGGCTACAGTTACACTCATTAGTTACTTTGGACACTCATGCCATCAACACACCTGTTTGTCATTTAGTTTATTATCACTGTGTACTTAAGTTCCTCAAGTTCAGTTCAGGGGTGTTGTTGTGTTTTCACACCTATGGATCGTTTGTTTTGTTCCGAAACAGGGACTAAATTTGTTACAATGTTGCATTTTCTTCTTGGTTCGGTTCGCTTTCACATGGCAACATTTCAAAGCGTACCGAAATGCGTTTATGCAAGTCACATGCGAGTACAACTGTCCTCTTATTGGTCAGAGTTTTCTCTGCGTCATCCATCAAAATGATTGACAAGTTCGCTCCATGAGCTTATTGTGGCTTTATTTGTGAAGTCAAGACACACGCAGATACTATATAAATGTAGCCGTCATTCTCGCTGTTAAATTATAAACTATATTCATATTAATGATGCGGCAAATTCAAACGCTCTCTCTCTCTGGATCTCCCAGCACTGTCTAGTAGGCGAACTGTTGTCAGTGTGTCGAGAGACCATATATGATTTTTATAATGAAGCAGAGCAGGAATCAAGGCTTCGTTGCATCTGCATTCTCGCAAGGAGAAGTGCATTTTTAATGCATGTAAATGATGGAACAATTTGAATCATAGCATGCAGAAAATAAGTGTTTGCCAGATGAAGAAAAAAAACTCTTTATTTTGAAACAGAAATAGAATTAAAATGGGCAGAAAAATAAAATGTTTTTCTAACATGTTATAAATGTTACTACTTGTTTCAGAATGTTGTTCGAACACTCAAAAGTATCATTCCCATGATTCCAATGATAAAACAGAATGCTTGTGTTCCTTTAATGTTCGCATAACCAAGAAAAAAAATGGATGTTTTGAACTTTCAGAGAACATTCAGAAACACACGTGCATGTGTTCATCTTACTCCAAACTCCAGGCTTCTCTGCAAATGCCCATTAAGGAACAACAAAGCTGTGTTCCACAGTACAGTTATCTGTCATATAGCTATTTCTGGAAAGCTATTAAGTGCTATGATTTTCTACATTCCCATAATGAATGTAGGCTACGACACCAAAGTTATTTGTTCTGTATGAAAAGATTGTGTTCAAAGCCTTGCCGCAGGGCTGCTGTGTTAACTTATGATATGTAAATGAGGGTACAGCCTCAGACATCTCGCCTCTCTTCGGTACTGTCGTCAGTATGCTAATCAGACGCACGCAGCGATCGGCCTCATTGGCATGCTGCTCGTCACCGTGATGTCACGACTAGCAAATGCGAGGGGGTCCTGACCTTTTCAGCCCTCAGCGGCTCTGAGCATGAACTGAATACTGACGCAAAGATGGACGAACTCTTTAGGAAAATGCAAGATGAAAAACTTAATGAGCCGGTGTGGAGAAGAAGAGCTTAAAGAAAGCAGCAAGAATAATAGGCAAAGACTGAGCCACAGAAAAGGAAAAGCACGTCTTGAGATCAGTTGCCTGTGTCATATCATATGTAACTTTGATGTTTCACTAATGCATGTGCATTTTCAGTGTGTATTTAAAGGGGTCCTATTAAAAATTCACTTTTACATGCATAAATGTGTGAACATAAATGTGTGTCGGCAGTGTGTGAACACAACCAGCCTATAATGATAAAAATCCACCCACTACTTTTTTTAATCCTCATAAATCATAAGCAGTGTCTCAGAATAAGCTGTTTACAGTTTCTATGCAATGTGACGTCGCATTACACAGGCTCCGCCCATGACTGATGACTGACTCCGCCCTATTAGCTTAGCTCCTCCCCTAAGTGAGCTGTACACAGTCCACCATGTTTATCTCATTGCCAGCAGCATTCATGTAAGACATGTATTCTTATTAAAGCTACTGAAGTTATTCAGTCAAGAGCAGTGAGTGATTTTCTGTTTTTCTTTTGTTGTTTGGTTCATATTAACAGCAGTAGATACGGTATATTACGCTGCTGTCACTTTAATACACAGATCTAATATACACATGTGATTTCTTTCCCTGCTGTTTACGTTCACAGACATAACTGACTGCGTTTATGTGAACTTTGTGTTTTTGACAGTTTAAGCGCAAAAACGAAAGAGAACTTAGTTTAATATTCACAGGACGCACCATGTGACAGTCACGAGCTGCACAGGCTCCGCCCTCTTCTGGTAAGCAGGGCGGGGAGCAGCGGCTCATTTGCATTTAAAAACATGCACAAAAACTGTTTTTTCCTTCCACTCAAAAATGGACATTTACAACAAGCTATAATAAATGATCTGTGGGGTATTTTGAGCTGAAACTTCACAGACACATTCTGGGACACCAGAGACTGATATTACATCTTGTGAAAAGGGGCATTATAGGTCCCCTTTAAAAGAGTGTTTGTGTAGGACAGATCTTATTCTGGTAAGACAAAGCTTATTAGTATGTCTAAATAATTACAAGTCTTCCTTACCTTAATGAACCACTGCGGGCGTGAAATAACTGTTTGTCAAAGAAAACTGTATGACAACCTATTGTTACACCTCCAGTGGATCTGAAGAGAGTGAACTTTAGAACACTTTACAGGATGAACTCAGGACAAAAATCAGAAAACTTGGTTGTAATTTGATTTTTAGATCAAATGAACAATTGTTTAAAATAGGACAGTGTGTAAGACAACATTTGACACATACATTCTCTGATGGGGTTTCTTTCAGTTTTAGCTCATGTTTTATTCATTTGTTCAATAAATTCTCCTTTTCCTCACTACTGTATTATGATTTCAGAGTGGGACCTGTGGATTTTATGCATCGTTTGTTGATTGGATAGTGAAATATGCACAGATGATTGGCTGATGGCAGCAAACGAACCAAAATAAATATGTTTGATTTAATTTTGAAAAATAAATAAATAAATTACAAACCAACATTTGGTCCCAACCTAGCCCTATACTGAGTGACAGCTTAATTCAGGATAAATCTGTAGTTTTATTTTATATATTTTGCGTGATTAATTATGATGTTAATTGGATCTTTTTTAATTTGCTAGCAAATTAATTTTGCAGATTAATTACGTCTATGGAGAGTCCCATAAAACATGGAAACCCAATGTGTGTGTGTGTGTTTACTTAAACATATTTGGGGAAAAACCAACAATAAACCCTAACCTAACCCATTTGTACCCATAAGTGAGCTAAACCTGATGAAACCTCATAAAACCTAATTTTGGGGATGTCATCATTTGCAAAAACATTATAAAAAATTAGGTATGGTAACAGTTTATTTTTATAGTCCACTTTAGACATTCTACTAACTATGCAGCTGAAGCCCTGGATTAAGATGCGTTTTGGACGACGCTAAATCCAGGTGTAAACGGGTCTAAAACGTTTTGAGCTTGTCCACTTTCAACCAATGGTAGTTGAAAACACATTTAACCGGATTGCTTTCAAAGTGTAGACGCGTATGTGGATGTTGAGTGTGAATAGCAGAGGAACAGATGAAATAAGATGTAGAAGTGTCTAGGGTGGCATAGATGCGCCGTCTCTTTGTGCGAGCTTCAATTAAGCTGTGAAGTGACAGACATTGTATACGCTTCTAACAGGCACTCAATTAGGTTTCAACAGCATCTTGACTGGGATCTCAGCCTAGCATGTAGACACTTAAGGGCTGAGTTACATAAACACAGAGCAAAGGGTGGATACGTGTGTGTGTGTGTGTGGAAAAGAGAGCGAGGCAGAGCGCGTCATCCTCCGGTGATTTGCTGCACGGCGCGGCCCGCTGCTCCCAGGGTCCCCAGGCTTGCCTGAGCCGGCGGCCCAATCACAGCCTCCCATGTGTGGGGATCGATGGGGGTCTGCAGCCCTCATCCCTCACCCTCACCAGCCTCTTCTCCATTAACGCCAGGTAGGCGGCAAGGAGACTGTAATTGGAGAGAGCCACAGGGAGCGTGTGTGTGTGAGTGTGTGTGTGTGTGTGTGTGCAGACTCAATAAGACAGAGAGCCATCCGCTAACACTAATGTTTTCCATTATGTCTCTGCTGTTGCAGAGAAAAACAGCCTGTCTGCTATGCCTGTGTGTTTAGATCTTTATGGATATGTGTATAACTAATTTTTGAGAGACATATGGTTACGTGTTGTCATTCTTTATCACTCAACACCGTCAGATACAAAAACAATGTGTACTCTCATGTCCGATGAATTAACTGACAACACAAGATGGTTTCAGCTGTTTTTCAGTATAGTCGGATATCTAATAATATTTGAGATTGGCAGTTTATGTTATTGACAAATCTTCATATTTATGCTAAGAATAGTTTGACTAAATTAAAATCAGCCCATTAGCTTATTTCATATTCTAGCTTTTCATCGTTTTGAAAAATGTTGTCACCTTCTGACTGGATCAGAAATGTGAATATGAATATAAAGGTGTAAGAGTCCAAGCAAATTGAACACTGATCACCATTATGGTGACTTAAACACAATTACAGTGGTGAACAATATAATTAAATCCTGTAATTCCTTGCTAATTTGATGCAGTGTGGTGTGCAGATCTCTTTGTGTGATGCATGTGTTCACTATAGTGATATAGAGAATATGAATAGGGGGATGTTTGTCTAGTGACCAGGCAGTTTTGTTGATCTCTTTCCTCCATGTTTGCAGTCACGTCTGTTTCAGTGTTTTTCTTTTCAGGCTTTTTTAGGTTCAATAGTGGAGAGTGACGCAGTTGTTTACTCGCTTTTAATGGACAAGTATAATACTTTCAGCTAATCTGAACACAAACAATGTGAAAGAATGAAACAAGCACAAGCCTGTTTATCACTGAGTGAAAAAAAACAGAAAACAAACACAAAAAGTGACAGTTCTATTAAAGCATAGAGATACAAAGAGAAGAAAAAGATGGATCAAAAATAAGTGAAGTAGAATCATTGGAAGGACAGAACTTCATGCTGTTTAATGCGCTGCAAACTTCTAAATCACTATCTTAAGATTGATTAATTGCCAACTAACTGGTCTAGTCAGTCAGGAAATGCATTGGACGCTTTCATTCATTTGGTGTTAACCAAAATATTTACTGAGAAAACCATACCTTAAGAAGCACATGTATATCCTCCGACACTTTCACCACATACTGTTGCCATCGTTCAGACATATTCAGATCACAGTGTTTGCATGAATGAGGTACAGAGAATGAATAAACTATGACAGACATTATATATATATATAATATATGTCATATATAAGACTCAACATTATGGGGAAATCTTTGTCACCAACAGTGTCTAGAAGACAGTGATTTGATATGAGATTACGACTTCATCAAGTCATTGTCACAAAAGTGAATGTTATTTCTCAGGGTCTCCAGGCTTGTCTGAACATTTATTTTTAATTATTTGTCTACAGATGTGCACATGAGGGCTTTAGATGAGAACATCTTATTCCTGCCTATCTGAGGAGGCGTGTCTGCTATATTTTATTCAGTTTATATCAGTTTTATTTATTCAAAATTATAATAATGGAACTTTTTTTTTATTATTTATGTTTTATTTTTAACAGTTTAGCTGTCCATGGTACAAACATAAATGCTTGTTCAGTATTTTATCTTTAAATATTGCTGGGATGGTACTGCCATCTGCTGGACAATGATTTAGCTCATTCAGCAAGCTGCTTCTTAAAGATTTCTTAATGTTTTTGGGGTTTTTTTTCAGGAGTGTAAATGCTGGGCTAAAAACAACCTAAGTTGGGTTGAAAATGGACAAACCCAGCAGCTGGGTTAAATGTTTGCCCAACATGCTGGACAGTTTTATTTAACTCAACTATTGTTTAAAAATTACTGTGTTTGGCTTAAAATGACCCCAATAGGTTGGAAATAAAAATCAGACCACACACTCTAAAATGCTGGGTTAAAAACAACCCAAGTTGGGTTGAAATGGACAAACCCAGCGAGGGGTTGTTTTAACCCAGCGGTTGGGTTAAATGTTTGCCCAACCTGCTGGGTTGTTTTATTTAAACCAACTATTGTTAAAAATGCTATATGGCTGCTTAAAATGAACCCAAAATAGTTGGGAAATTAAAAACCAGATGCAATTAGAGGCACAATAATATAGACAAAAGGTGAATGTTTATTAATAAGCTTTATATTTTATTAAAATTTAATAGTTTAATAGTTTATTAATATAATTTAGTAATAAGCAATTTAATAAATGTTTATATGTTTAATAATTATTCATTGAACATTAATAATGTTCATTTCCAACATTCTTTGGGTTATTTATTTAAGCAATACAGTAATTTTTAACAATAGTGAGTTAATAAAACTACCCAGCAGGTTGGGCAAACATTTAACCCTACCGCTGGGTTAAACAACCCAATTGCTGGGTTTGTCCATTTTCAACCCAACTTGGGTTGTTTTTAACCCAGCATTTTTTAGAGTGCATAATTACAAGGCAAATAATAATGGAAGGGAATTTAATCAGCAATTTGAAAAATGTTTATTGTTCAATTGTTATTCATTAAACCAACATACTTTGGGTTCATTTTAATCATGCAATACAGTCATTATTAAATAATAGTTGAGTTAAATAAAACTACCCAGCAGGTTGTGCAAACATTTAACCCAATCGCTGGGTTAAAACAACTCACTCACTGGGTTTGTTTCGATTTCAACCCAACTTGGGTTGTTTTTAACCCAGCATTTTTAGAGAGTATGATTTTCGGGATTCAGCCGAACTTCTGTGAATGCATTTGGAGCCATCCTTTCATTAAATACTGGAATATATTTTTATTATTATTATTATTATTATTATTCATTTTGAACAGTTATATCTGCAGGACATCATGTTATGATATAAATTAACTGGAGATAAAACTGAAAAGGTACCACTTACAGTCTCAGCCAAAGATATGCCCGAAGTTTACTTCAAAACATGTTAGTACATAGTACTAAAGACCATTAGTTTAAGAAAGTTGCCTTGCTATTAGTCCAAACAGTTAGTAAGGACTGTAATTGTGGAGTTAAGATCAGGGTGCGTGCTGACATGAAACTGTGTGTCATCAGCATGACAATGAAAACACAGACCACACTTTCGAATGATCTCTCCAAGAGGCAACATAAACTGATAGGGGTCCTAACACAGACCCCTGTGGGACACCCTGCTGAACTAATGCTGATTCAGATTTATTTTTCCCCCAAACAAACATACTGGAAACAATCTGTAGGATAAGATCTAAAACACTCACAATGCCAGAGATGCCCAAACACCCACACATCCTTCAAAAAGAATGACAAACTGCATCAAAATATTGCAGCAATGAGAAGCTCATTCATGACATGATGTAAATCCAGACTGAAATGGTTCTAAAAATTATGTGTAGCCAGATGTTTCTGTAAGTGACCAACAACAACAACCCATTCAAGGTCCTTAGCTGGAAAGGACGATTAGCTATAGGCCTATAGTTTGATAAATCTTTAGCGTCACACACATTAATTTTAGAAACTGGTGAGAGAGCAGCTGTCTTAAGAGCCACTTCACTAGTTAGAGAATTATTGACAATTGCAGAAATATTTTGGACTTCATCTGTAATTTTTTTCAGAAGAATAGATAAATTTGTTTTCTCTCAAAGGTGCAATTGCATCAAATGTTGATGATAGATCAGTATAACGAGGAACCATTCATTTTAACCACCAAACACTCAAAGAACATTGCAGGAATTTAAAATGGTAAGATTGATTAAATGCTGAAGACAACACTCACATTAACAGAAAACATACTGACCATTCAAAAGATATTACAGCGGGTTTCCGTCCACTTTTCTTCTAGTGGAGACAACCATGATCTGTATACAAGCAAACACTGGCTACAGTACAAAAGTCAAAATTGTCAGAATGGAACGTGTCATCAAAAGTAAGTTTAATATTCAATGACATACACTCATCATTCACATTAAAAGGAATAACACTGATTTAAGCAAAACATTTGTGATCTTACCATTCTTTAACTCTTTCCCCATTTTGTTTTTAATGTTGCCATCAGCGGCAGTATTTTTGATCATTTTCACAAAACTTTAATGGCTCTCAGAATATTTTGTTGTATGAATATCTGAACCATTTTATTCTAGCTTCATTCATACTTTTTTATCAACACTCGAATATGGGAAAGTTTCATAAAAAAGCAACATTTTAAACAAAAAGCTGAGAAAATCACATTTTTTTCAAAGACTGTGTTCGGCTGGGATTCAGAACGATGATCAAACACAGAACGCAGTAGATCGAGTCCATCACGCCTCTGTTCCGACTCCAGTTTTTACCTCAGCTTAAAACTGTAAAAATTGCCAAGCTACAATATGAAATAAGTTAACTGGCTGATTTTAAGTTTAGTCAAACTATTCTTAGTTAGCATGAATATGAAGATTTTATTTTAGCAGTATTTAAGCATGAAGATTTACCAATAACTTATTTTATATTCATAACTGTTTGCAAATGGATATTTTTCACAATAGTAAAGCAACAGCTGAGATACATCTTTGAAAGATGTAACATTAATACTTGATATTCAAAACAAAATAAATAAATCAATAAATAAAAAACATAAACTCTGAACATTACAAAAAAAATGAGTGTTGTTTTACAGTACAACTGTTAAATCTGGACTAAAATTGATAGTAAAATTTTTACAATAAATCTCTGAGAGTGCAGTTGAATACAAGAGAAGTTCTACTGGGAAATTACTGGGAAAGTAAAGCAAAATATTAGCCTGGAATAAACTGTAATTTAACACTAAAAATTTTAATGGTGTACTTACGACCAAAAGTAAAGTATGTGTTATGCACAATTCAGAATAACTGTATTATTGAATTATAATTATTGATGTATTAACAAAAACAATCCTTTTATAATTGCAGAGAGTAAAGATGGAGTTAACTTAACTCAGCATAACGATGTTATACTGTACTATATTGCCGCATATTGAAGAAAAGCAGAAAACATTCTCTCCCACTCTCGCTCGCACACACACACACACACACACACACACACATGTATTAATGTCACTGGTCCACTGTCACAGTGGGTTGACTGATGGTCAGTGTCAGTCAGATCCCCAGTATGACGCGTCTCCTGCACATGTTCACACAGCAGAGAGGGAACTGCATGACCCATGTGAGTACAGTACAACTTCTTGTGAATTCTTCTGTGGTAGAATTGCTTTTTTTGGAAACGTAATTAGTAAACATAATTTTGGTCCCACTTTATATTATGTGACATTAACTACTATGTACTTACATCAAAAAATAAGTACAATGTACTTATGGGGTTCACATTGAATTGCAAAACACTTTTGCTGCTATTGAGGAGGATACGGGTAAGGTTAGAGATAGGTTTGGTGGTATGGGTAGGTTTAACGGTATGGGTAAGGTGTAAGAGATCGGTCAACAGTTTAATTATATAAATGAAATTACAGAAATTAATTACAGATGTAATTACATGCAGGTGTTTTTAAAATATAAGTACAATGTAAAAACAGGTATACACAATAAGTGCATTGTATCAAATGATTAATTTAAATAGTAGTTAAGGCCACTTAATATAAAGTGGGACCAAAATGTTCTATTTGCTTTATTCTTGCCACTGCATTTGAAGTGTAAAAGATAATATCCTGTATGTGAAGTGGTCTGACAGTAATTTATTTTGTTTTAAGTAGCATATTTTCCATGTTTGTTTTTTTATACCAAATATGCTTGTTGTAGCTTGAGCTGTTACAACAAATCCATTAAACCTAAACGGTGTGTGAATCGCTTAGAATAATTAAAAATTTCCCATGAATGGTTTAGAATGTCTAGTCTTATTCACAAAAATATATCATGAAAATTTAATTAACAAACAATCTGTCGTGCCAACAAATAGTTTAAAGTGAATGCTAAACAACATTTGTAACTGATTTATTCAGTAACACTGGCAGTAATATTTATAGTTTAATTACTGCACAATTTAATTGTTTTCTTATCATTATAATATCTCTTCCTCTGTGGTGCTTGACTGAGCCATGAACAGAATTCTGTGAACAACAAAACAAAGTGTTTTTGCAAAATTGGGAGATCAAACCCACACCTGCATTAATGTCAGCAATATTGCATATTCTTAAAGGAATATTATAGTTTTCCATCTATTACATCATATGATTTCTCAATACAGAAATGGCCATTTTTGTTATGTATCGCCCAATAGTCTGACAGTGCTTATATACATACAGTTCCTTTCCCAAATCCTTTTGTAAAGACAGAATATGTTGGCTGGTTTTCCTTGACTATAGCTTAACTCGCCCATTAAAACATAATTAAAAGACAATAAAAATCTGTAGCTATACAAAGCTAAAATATATATGCAGAGCCACATGGACAGATATTAAGAAAAGCATGTGTCGTACAGTCTGTAGCTGTGCCACCCTCCTCTCCTCTCCAGAACGCACTGGATCTCGGCCCACAGAGGTGCTGTCACACTGCCTGCATTGATGTGATTCAGCTCAACACAATGCCACTTTCACACCGCACTGAATGGCTGATGCAATGCTCTGTGTGTGGGTTAGGTTTGCCGACACTGATGCGAACAAATGTAAATCCTCGGCAATGTAGATAAAACTGACTACTATTAAAAAAACAGAAAATGTGTGTGTGCACACTCAATCCAGAGTGATACATTTACTTTCACAAGGCCCGTTCACACCAAGAACAATAACTATAAAGTTAACCATATTAGTGTCCACACCAGTGCATGATATTGTTCTGTTTACAATGGGCTGGATGCGTATGGCTATAGACACTTCTGGTTTCACCTGACGCTAGTGCAGAGAGCCGAAAACTCTTTTATAGTTGTTTATATATCACTTAAAGCACTACTAAGATCTATATTTCAGTCAGAAACACATAAAACATGATTTATTGTTGTTAATTTACAACATTTGGTTTAGCGGTATTCCGTATCAGGGTTCAGCTTTACAATGAATTAAGATTAGCTGGGCCTGTAATAACCCCCAGGAACCATCAGCATGACACTGAAACAATGACTGTACAAAGAGGACTGCTTGGAAGGCTTGTCTTGATGCAGCGATCTGAAACAGAGAGAGAAAAGAAAACAACGAACAGCAAGGGTGCAGAGCATACATATATGGAATAAGAATACTGATGACAAGGAGGGAGGGTTGGTTGCGAGCTATGGCTAAGCTGGAAGTGAGTAATAGTGCCACGTATATACAGTATACACATACCTTAAATAGGAGAATCACTGTGATTGGAGAGAATGAACAGCTCCCTGTCTGAACCAACGCTTGCGCTAGATTTCTATTACATGAGCCAACGGCATTTAAAACACACCCATGTATGAGGTGAATGAATGAAATACATTTTACTTGTCCACAAACAAAAAAATTACTCAAGTCAGCTTTATTTATATAGCGCTTTATACAATACAGATGCAGCTTTACAGAGATAAACAGATAATAATGACAAATAATGATTTAATGATGCAAACATTGATTAGCTGAGGTTGGCTCTGTGTTCATTTAGTTCAGTTCATGTAAAGTTTATCAAAAATAAGTTCAATTCAGCTATAAAGCCGCTCTGCAGAAAACAGTGAAAACGTTCAGCTCAGTTCAGTTTTCATACAATAGTGTCAGTACAGTCAAATTATTATGTGTCCCCAACTAAATAAGCCAGAGGTGACAGTGGCAAGGAACTTAAACTCCATCAGGTGACTGAATGGAGAAAAAAAAAACCTTGGGATAAACCAGGCTCAGTCAAGGGGCCAGTTCTCCTTTGG
The DNA here is from genome assembly GCA_028476615.1 of Culter alburnus. Classification (NCBI taxonomy): domain Eukaryota; kingdom Metazoa; phylum Chordata; class Actinopteri; order Cypriniformes; family Xenocyprididae; genus Culter; species Culter alburnus. The sequence goes on along the minus strand of JAOTNS010002789.1, from coordinate 292,749 downwards.
TCAAACAAACGAACACTGTATGATTATGATTCAGGCAGCATCACAAGTTAGATTGTGGATTGGTATCATTCAGAATATTTAATCTAGTTCCTACTGCTTGGCAATTTGGATACATTACGCCAGCCTATATTGGGAGTTGAAGCTGGCCATAAGCAGAGGACTTGAATGGATTTCATGGTCTTTGCTGGATCTGTGCCCATGGCTGTCATGTTGACGAGGTCTTCACAAGTTTTTGTAATTAGAAAATGAACACATCCCAGGCGTCCTCAATCACGCAGCAGGCTCGTCTTCACGACAGTTGATGCTCAGGGGAGAGTGGAGACTCCATTCCCAGAGGGTCCAGCTTATTTGGAGTCGATTCAACCAGGCACAGGTAGATTTGTTCACCTCCCAAGAATCCTCCATTGTCCTCTGTGGTACTTCCTAACCGAGGTCCCCCTCGGCACGGATGCACTGGCACACAGCTGGCCCAGAGACCTGCGAAAGTAAGCATTTCCCCCAGTGAGCCTCATTGCACACATGGGAGTAAGTCAGGGAGGACGCAGAAAAGGTTCGGATGGTTGCGCCTTATTGGCCCAACCAGACATAGTTCTCGGAGCTCACGCTGTTAGCAGTAGTCCCTCCCTGGTGAATCCCACTGAGGAAGGACTTTCTTTTTTCAGGGGAAGGGCACAATCTCTAGAATCTCTAGACCTCTAGAACCTCCAGGTCTTGTCCGTGGATGGGACAAGGAGGAATTCAGACGGCTATCACCAGCGGTGATAGATACCATTATTACTCAAGCCAGAGCCCCCTCAACAAGGCGGATGTATGCTTTGAAGTGACGCCTTTTTGTCCCTTGGTGTTCTTCCCAAGGAGAAGCCCCACAGAGATTGGGTCAGTGCTGTCCTTCCTCAAAGAGGGGTCTGGAGAGACACCTATCTGCCTCCACCTTGAAGGTGTATGTGTCTGCAATAGCAGCCAATCATGACACTGTGGATGGCAAATTGGTGGGGAAGCACAACCTAATTATTAGGTTCCTAAGATGCGCACGGAGGTTGAACCCTCCAAGGCCGTGCCTCGTCCCCTCTTGGGATCTCTCAGTGGTCTTAGAGGCCCTACAGAAATATCCATTTGACTGCGCTCACTTCTGTCAAGAGGGTGGGTGACCTTCAAGCCCTCTCTGTTGACGACATGTGCCTAGAGTTCGGGCCGGGTCCTGAGACCCTGGCTATGCGCCTAAGGTTCCCACTACCCCTTTCAGGGATCAAGCCGTGACCTTGCAAGTAATCCCTCCCGATGATCTCTGTTGCACATTTTGTGGATTTACCTGAATCACACACAGAATTTTAGAAGATCAGCTTTTTGTCTGCTTTGGAGGACAGCAGAAGGGGAAGGCCATCTGCAAACAAAGAATGGCCCACTGGATTGTGGATGCTATTCTCCTGGCTTACCATGTTCCATGGGAGTGAGGGCCCACCCCACTGGGGCATCGCTCCCTCTACAGCCTTAGTGAACGGTGCCTCACTAGCAGACATCTGTAAAGCTGCGGCCTGGGCTACACCCAACACCTTTGCGAGGTTCCATAATCTACGCATGGAACCAGGTTTGTCCAGAGTTCTGGGGACACAGATGACTGGTAGGGTGTAGTGCTTGCATCAGAGCCTTCCCCCCTCTCCGAGATGATAACATGTGCTTTTAGGTTCAAATTAAAGTTTCCCATGTTGCTGAACCTTGGACCACTTATCTCCATCATTAAAGCACATTTCAGTAGATGAGTTTGGTGGAGGAACTCACCACCAGACCCATTACCTGATGTGTGCCCCTTTCAGGTGAGCCCTCATATTTGGGTTAGTGCTCCATATGTAGTGACTCCCTAATGGCGGTCCCACATGTGTATTCTTTCACTGTTCGGTTTCCGTCACCGGTTTCTCCCTATGTTGTATTATTTCCAGTAAGTCCATAGGAGGTATTCTCCGCATGTAGACCTCCCCGTTGGGTAGGATGTGGTTCTTTCCGTAGTGTTCCTTTCTCATTGAGAAGGAGAACTCTTTCCAACATTAACAACCAGGTGTGCTCAGCTGTGTGATTATTCAGAATTTAATTTGCAGAAAAGGCTATCTACAGCTGAAGTGAACTTTTTCATTGCATGGTAAGTCATCTAATAAGGAAGTCTCGAGGTCACGGCCCCTGGGCACTGGAGGGTTGCGAGTGGGTTGGGTGTATTTGTCATTGGCACGATTTGCTTGCCAGCATCTGCCTCCTGAGGCTCGCGACACAGTTCAGTAGATGTGGTGTTTAATATAGGGACCCTTAGAGTCAGAACTTCAACACAATGTTGAAAGTGACTGACAGAAAGGGAGCGTCTTGGTTATTGTTGTAACCCTCGTTCCATGATGGAGTGAACAGAGACGTTGTGTCCCTAATGCCACAACTTGGAACTGCCACTGGGGGTTTTGAGATGCTGTCTCGGCTCCCCAGAACAAATCTACATGAGCAATGCCACGCTGGCCTCTTTTATACCCGGATGTCTGGGGTGAGGCCAAGGTTAGGTTTAGTGTTGATATATAACCCTGGCCACCCTAGGTATACCTATTCCTAATAGTGTTGATTCTAGATAACTTTTGGTTGAAAGAACATTGAACCAAATCAAGTTTTAAAAATCTGAAAAAGAAAGCATGATGTCACCTAATACTCATTTAGGATTATGAAATGAGGAACTTCTCTTAGGAACTTATTTTGAATAGTACTTCGCAACCATTAAAAAAGTATGTTGTGTATATAGTATGAATGTGTGCAGTATGAATGTGATGTGGACGTACTGCATTTGTCATGTTGTCATTATCATGCGACCTACGGCATCAGTTGTGTTTCTTCACCTCCATTCATAAATCCTCTCCCGTGGTCTCATGGTCTCATAGTAAAGTGTCCATCAGATGCACACTTCAGAAACTCGCTGGAAGAAGTAGGTCATCTGGGAACTTTTTGTCTGCTTTTTTATGAGTACTGTAAATCTGGACATACTACTCTTGTCACATACTGTTTTTCACATACTATATAGTAGAGAAGAATGAGATTTCAGACACAGCTGCAGAGAATTTGAGTTTGTCAGGTGGTTTATCTAACAAGACTAATGAGGAAGCATCAGTTAGAAGTCCACATTATATTGTGGTTATCAACTACAAATCACTAGGCTCATTTGAAATATCAAATGCCTCATCTGAAGTAGGCGAGAGTAGATGACTGCGGTCAGTGGAGGAGTGAAATAATTGCAGTCAGGACAGACAGTTCTCACTTCTCGTAGTGTATCAGACACCTACAAATTCAAACGAGGATATCATGTGATTTACCCTCATGCTCTTGGTTGCTAATAAAGTAGAAGTAATTTAAGTTCTGTGGCTTTAATATGAAATTAAATATGATGAACAAGTTACTCACTCAAAGTACCGGTTATTTTATTACACTGTGCTCAAGCATTCACTGTTATAAATCACCCAGAATGCAGTGTGGGCTGAAGTGTCCAGTGATCATGAGGAGAGGCGGCGTCCCGCAGGAGCGTCAGCTGAAGGCGTGTGTGCCAGAAGTGCTTTCTAAAGGGATCTGCACTGATACACCTGTCGCAGCAGAGACAGTCCTCATCATCTCATCATTCCTCCAGTCCACCAGCCACACACAACGGGTGAGTAATGTGTGTGTGTGTGTGTGCGCTGCACCTTTTTATAATTACAAAATGAACCAAGATTTAAACAAAAATATATATATATAGAGGGTGGAGCTTGAGCTTGACAGTTCATAATCCTGAAGAGAGATCCACATGATCAGAGAAGTCAGAAACCCTGATACAGAAAAAAAGGTGAAAATTGTGTATGAGCACAAGAGGGCGCTACTACACACAAAACGTATAGAGTGGTGCAGGTATGATGTCACTTTGTAGGCAGTTAGCATCACACTGCTTCCCTTGATAAAAACCCAATAGGATTTTCCCATAGGCTTAATAAGCTCTGTGATCAACAAAAGTTTATGATACTTACACATTTTGTCCATCAAGACAATTATCACAGATGAACACAACTTTTATGAATTTGAAGTACAAACCCAATTCCAAAAAGTTGGGACACTACAAATTGTGAATAAAAACAGAATGCAATGATGTGAAGTTTCAAATTTCAATATTTTATTCAGAATACAACATAGATGACATATCAAATGTTTAAACTGACAAAATGTATCATTTTAAGGGAAAAATAAGTTGATTTTAAATTTCATGGCATCAACACATCTCAAAAAAGTTGGGACAAGGCCATGTTTACCACTGTGTGGCATCCCCTCTTCTTTTTATAACAGTCTGCAAACGTCTGGGGACTGAGGAGACAAGTTGCTCAAGTTTAGGAATAGGAATGTTGTCCCATTCTTGTCTAATACAGGCTTCTAGTTGCTCAACTGTCTTAGGTCTTCTTTGTCGCATCTTCCTCTTTATGATGCGCCAAATGTTTTCTATGGGTGAAAGATCTGGACTGCAGGCTGGCCATTTCAGTACCCGGATCCTTCTTCTACGCAGCCATGATGTTGTAATTGATGCAGTATGTGGTCTGGCATTGTCATGTTGGAAAATGCAAGGTCTTCCCTGAAAGAGACGACGTCTGGATGGGAGCATATGTTGTTCTAGAACTTGGATATACCTTTCAGCATTGATGGTGCCTTTCCAGATGTGTAAGCTGCCCATGCCACACGCACTCATGCAACCCCATACCATCAGAGATGCAGGCTTCTGAACTGAGCGCTGATAACAACTTGGGTTGTCCTTGTCCTCTTTAGTCTCTCTTTAGTTTTCCAAAAGAAAAATTTTTGATTCGTCTGACCACAGAACAGTTTTCCACTTTGCCACAGTCCATTTTAAATGAGCCTTGGCCCAGAGAAAACGCCTGCGCTTCTGGATCATGTTTAGATGGCTTCTTTTTTGACCTATAGAGTTTTAGCCGGCAACGGCGAATGGCACGGTGGATTGTGTTCACCGACAATGTTTTCTGGAAGTATTCCTGAGCCCATGTTGTGATTTCCATTACAGTAGCATTCCTGTATGTGATGCAGTGCCGTCTAAGGGCCCGAAGATCACGGGCATCCAGTATGGTTTTTGTCCGGCCTTGACCCTTACGCACAGAGATTGTTCCAGATTCTCTGAATCTTTGGATGATATTATGCACTGTAGATGATGATAACTTCAAACTCTTTGCAATTTTTCTCTGAGAAACTCCTTTCTGATATTGCTCCACTATTTTTCGCTGCAGCATTGGTGATCCTCTGCCCATCTTGACTTCTGAGAGACACTGCCACTCTGAGAGGCTCTTTTTATACCCAATCATGTTGCCAATTGACCTAATAAGTTGCAAATTGGTCCTCCAGCTGTTCCTTATATGTACATTTAACTTTTCCGGCCTCTTATTGCTACCTGTCCCAACTTTTTTGGAATGTGTAGCTCTCATGAAAGCCAAAATGAGCCAATATTTGGCATGACATTTCAAAATGTCTCACTTTCAACATTTCATATGTTATCTATATTCTATTGTGAATAAAATATAAGTTTATGAGATTTGTAAATTATTGCATTCCTTTTTTATTCACAATTTGTACAGTGTCTCATCTTTTTTGGAATCGGGTTTGTAAAAAGCTAAAGGTAGTCTATAAACGAACTACACCACGGTCGCTCAACTTCAACGTCACCATCACTAAGCTTCCGACAACTCTTTCAGTTTTTATCTAAAAACATTTTCCAAGAAAGTTAGACTACTTTATAAGAGCACAATTATGAGCATGTAAAAGCGGACTGAGTTTACCTGTTCAGCGTGATGACGTTTATTCTCCCCGACTCTGTAATCCCATTTAGCCACTCGTTAGCAATTGCCTTTTTCATGCTGATGTATTTTATGTCGTAGAATAAAACGTGAAAGTGTCTTGAGCTTGTGTTCACCACAAACCTTATTTCAGCCATTTAAACAAAATCCCATTAAAAAAACCCATTGACTTTGGGATGATGGAACTGGAAGTGTTAAAATGCTAACTCGCTTCTGCATTTTGGCCTATCAGTACCACTCTAGAGGGTATGCATTGATGTCACTTTCCTGCCGGAACGCGCTCCCTCAGCCGGACTGAGTGGCAAAAGATCCTGCTGAATGACTGGATTTAATAGGGGAAACTGCGAAAATGCGAGTAAAACAGTTTAAACTAAAGGTTGGAATCGATAGTGTTCCTTACAACTTACCAAAGATCCAGTGATCCATGGATATTGACATGCAGCCAGGATCGTGTTTCTGACATTTATATGTGCCTGACTTTGATGCTGAGGAAATCAATTTGCCTTTAAACGCTTTATATAAATACAATATAGGTAGGTCTAAATCTGGGTGATCACTTATATCAATGTTATATATATATATCATCCAGTCCTAAAACTTATATAGTTTTTGTTAGTGTTTATTTAAAAACACCCAATTATGCAGAATATAAGATGGTAAATATTTAATTGATGAGTTGTCAATACAATATATAACAATACAATATATACGGTAAGATTTTACCTTAAAATTCATCATATTGACACAAAATGATAACTGCAAATCTGTGTTTCTCTGCTGGAGTCCAGCTGTTTCTGTGAATTGCAGCAATCTATTTGCTTCTCTTTTCTGTAGCTTTTGGAAGTCTGTAAAAATATACCTCATATTTCTTGTCAAATCTATCTGTACCGTCAATCGCAACTCTTTCCCATTTTAGATGTGTTTTGTGTGTTTTTCACGGCTGAAAACCTCTTTTCGCCACTCGGGGTGTAACCTCAGTCACTCCGGCCGATGGTGACGTCACGTGCATACATATTTCAGTGTTTATGTGTTTGTGATTGTGGTGATACAGCAACACAGCTGCTCTGCCATGAGTGAAATAAAATCTGTGGGTTTTAAACAAGTATAGAGCGTTTTGTTCTACTACACACCACTGTATTTATGTTGCTACTGCATAAGGATATGATGGTCCAAATCATTCGGCACTGAAACTCACATAATCTTTTGTAGTTGTACTCTTTATTTAGCAACTTATCTTAGAATTAATATGAGCTGCATCATTAATTTAAGGAATATAAATATATATGTATAACTGAAGCAATATCTCTTTCAACTTCTGTGAGTGTGATTAAATCATATATTAGGTGATCAAACTCAATGGTTTTCTGTAAGCTCAGACTGGATAACAATGAAACTATTATTGACATACATTACTAATATGACAACAATCTTTGTAATACTGTGTTGTTGTGTCATGTTTAAGGTCTGGAAGAAAGGGAAGTTGCACTAATCTTTTCTTCCCTATATTGTGACAACAGTTTTTAGTTAGCTGTGCCATTGCAGAAATAACAGGGAGGATTAATGATTTAAAACTTGTCTAAATGTGCCAAGATAAATCAGATTTTATTTGGCTACCAATATGTAGCCATTTCTCTCATGTTAGTGCACATAATTTAAAAAAATATTTTGCGTGTAGATACAGCTATATTTTGGGAACAGATGTGTCTTCGTTTAAATAACAAACCATCGTCTGTCCCCTTTTTCCATCTCATATCAGCACAGAGAACAGTTTATTTTTAATAAAAATGAAGAAAATATTTGAAAAGGGTTGTTTGAGGGGTATTTAATAGGCGTGTAGTTGAAACTGGCTGTGGTGTCGACTGTGACGTGAGCAGATCATATGGTTACTGCGCTCCAAACCACAGTTCCCTTCATTTACTGATCATCAGGTTCAATTCAGTGAGAGTTACAGTAAGTTCAGGGACTGAGACAAGTAATGTCCCAAAAAGGCAGCATCCATTTATGATTCTAACAAAAATAATCATATTCACTGAATATGTTTTTATTGCATACCTTTTTGTAATGTACTACAATACACTGAGGTGCACTATTTAAACTTGTCTAAAGTAGATATAAAAACAATAGAAGTCTGTGGTACGGTATGTGCCCATATAGATAAGTACACATGTGTGTGTGTGTGTGTGTGTGTGTGTGTGTGTGTGTGTGTGTGTGAGAGAGAGAGAGAGAGATAGAGATAGAGAGATGGGGTGGGTGAAAGTGTTTTCAGCTTGTGTTCATTCAGTGTTTGTCAGTCAGGATGGTTCAGCGATTCAGTCTCCGCAGACAGTACTCACAGGTAACACTTTAAATGTGTTTGTGTGTGTGTGTGTGTGTGTGTGTGTGTGTGTACACCTGGTATTCCCTACATTATGGGGAACAAATGTTCTCACAAGGATAGTAATACCAGTCATTTTTGACCTTGTGGGGACATTTTTTAGCCTCATGAAGAAAACAGCTTATAAAGCATACAAAAAGAAGTGTTTTAATAATGTAAAGATGCAGAAAGTTTTCTGTGATGGGTAGGTTTAGGGGTACGGTTGGTGTATATTTTTCTTTGAATGTCTGTTTGAGAATTCTGTCAGCACCTGATCAAGTGCAGAGCTAAGTGTTAAGGCTGAGTTGAAGCTTTACTCGCTTTAACTTATTGACTGCATGTGTCAACAATCCCAATGTTATCTGACACAAAAGACCCTTTACGGGCTCAAACACTCTCACACCACAGAGATACAGCAGTTTCTGAGTTTCTCTACTATGCATTTTAAAACCTCTAATGTCCTCATTTTGTTCATCCTCTCAAATTCAAGTCACACTTCTAAAGAAAAAGATGATCTTATTTTACATACATTTGTATGTTTGATCTCACTAATAAAACATTTCAGCTGAATTAAAAGAATACAAACTTTAAGTCTGCAGGTAAAGTGGAGTAGATTGCATATTTCTACATTTTTGGACGCAATGAGTTACATTATTAAAATGAGTGTGACGTCAAGTCTAGTGTGATTCAGTCGACTCTCTCCTGTGATATTCACACATTAAACTCATGGTTGCAAACTCTGAAATTGGCCTCTGCCATATCATAACTACTGGGCAGATTGTTTTTTGATATTGTCAGCATGCAGGAAAAGTAATATCTGGTTATTTCGAGGTCTGTGAAAGAAGGGCTTTATGACACTACATGGGTCTTTCCTGTTCCTCTGTCGTTCCTCTCATTCTTTAACTTCTACATTAGAGTTCCAGGACTCATATTTTTTGGTTGTTGCTGTTTTTGATGAAGATGTTTCATATTGTAAATAAAGAATGACCTGCTTTAAACTTCCTCACATTAATGGAGCTAAAAAAAAAAAAGTGGATAAAAGTAGTGAATACATGCACAGTCTATATACATGCACCTCTGGAATACAATAGACCATTTGGGCCATTTAGTGTGTGTCAAAATTGTCTGCGGCTCAAATCTGAACTCGCATTTCTTTATTTCTTCTTCTTTTCATACTCTAATGTTTCTCTTGGGTTCTCCACTGACACTTGCCGTCCTTCTGTCTGTTGTCGGCGTCTCTCACTGATGCTGATCTCTGTGGAAACACACGATGTGTAATCAGGCTAAAGTGTGAACGGGTCAACAACATGTTACGTTCACAGAAGTTACACTGCGGCACTGCTTTATAACTGATGCATTGACATAAGACATACAGGTGACATAAGACCTGAATGTGTGCTGCATGTCGTTTCCAACATGCTTTGAAAAATGCAACTAAATCATTGATCATTGAGGGCGTGAGAAAAAGTTTGATCTCAGTTACAAGACCACAAACTGTTTCCTGTTTCCTGTGTGAGATTCCACTGGCAGCTATTATAGTCGCTCTGTGCACATTGTGAGAAAACACACATTATCAGTCATATCCATATTCAGCACATACTCTCTTTAATGTCATCATCTGCACGTTTAATGAATAGTCATGACTAATTATTTATCCAGGTCAGGCAGAGTTCAGATGATCTCTGTATCTCTGTAGTCTCTTGCTTTGCTTCAGCAACACAGAGCTTAAAACAGAAGAATTGGTTAATGTAACATCTGTTCTGGGTTTGAGTTTTGTTTGAGTTGTTACATTTTTAGATTTGCACTGTTTCCTGTTCAGTTTTCTGTGTTAGTTTGTGCTTCTTTTGTCTTAGTAAATGGGTCTAGCAGGGATCTCTCCCTCGAGGTGCACACACAGAGGTTTGTCCCTCTCATGCATTATGACGACCTCAGCCTCAAGTATTCATCGAGTGGGTGTTACATCAGTGCGGATCCCCCTACATCAACAGAGAGTGAGGAGGATCCAGACCCACTAGCACCTTCATCAGAAGCGCCCCCTATGGACCACTTAGAGCATGTGCCGTCACAATGAAAGATCAGAAGCCCCACGAGAATGAAGAGCCAGAGCCCACAGCAGCCTAAAGGAGCCATGTCTGACCAGGTGTGTGAGTCAGCCATCATTTCTCAGTGGAGCATACCCCTGAGACCACCATCATCCTGGAGCTCGAGCCTAAAGAGGAGTTGACCAGGTGCATGAGCCAGTCCCTGTGTCCGTTCCTCTGAGTTTATTGGTGGAGGGATGAAGGGATGAAGTGGAGCCCAGCCCATACTCCAAAGGCTGATGCGAGTGTGCTGAACTTGAACTCCATTGTAAACATTGAGGAATAGATTAGCACCAAGCTTGTTTCATCTCCCAGCACCCATGGCAGAGTGATTTATGATGCTCCCACTCCCACCTCCTCTGCCTGTTCTCTATCAGCCAAGGAGGCCGTTTTTAACTCTATGCCTGTCTTGTATCTTGTTTCTAGACTCTCTGCCTGTCCCGTATTAGCAAAGGAGGCTGTGTTTGAACTCTCTGCTTGTCTTTTATTGGTCTAGGAGGCTGTCTCCTAATCCTCTGCCTGTACTACCCAGTTCTTCAACACTGTCTCCTCTGGCTCCCTTCAGCACTTCAACTCCCTCTTCATTGACTCCTCTTAGCAGCTCGGATCTGCCTTGGACTTCCTGTTCGTCAGCTTTACCCTGTTGTGTCGACCCTCTGGGTCCACCTCGATCCTCCATGCCCATCACTCCTCTATGGCCCATCGACCAGTCGGCTCCACCTTGGCTCCGCCTGGGACCATCTTCCTTCACCAGGCTTCCTCATCCCTCTGACTCCGCCTTTGTCAGTCATCAGTCTGACTCCACTGTGGACTTCCGTGCCTTCGGCCGCTCCTCATCCCTCCACCCTTTCGGCTCTGTTAGGCTCCTCCTTCCCTCCGGGTCTGTCTCAGTCCTCCGGCACACTGGCTCCACCTCGGCCGCTCGTCCCTGCGGCTCCACCTTGGCCTCCAGGACCAGTTTCTCCAGCTCAAGGTCTGGGTCTCCACCTCCCAGTTCATCTTTCCTTTCTCTTAGGTCAGGGCTATTCAATTACAAATTCAGTTGGGCCGGATTTTCAAACCAAGAAGGTTAGCTGGGCCAGTCATTTTAGCGGCGAAGCAGCTCGTAACGACAAATTTTAAAACCAACACAAATAAATTTATTGAAAAACATAAGGTTTATTCATTGTTTCTCTTTTAACTTTGGTTATGCAAAAGGTTCATGCAAAAAAACAATAAAAGAGCTAAATTAACAGAATCTGAGGTAGCCCCTATTTTTTCCACTTACAAAAGAAAAAAAACTGACCTAGGCTACATATTTGACCACAAAGTGCATAAAACAAAATAGTGCACAGTAGTAGGCTATTAGAAATAGCATTGTTTACTTTTGATAACAAAATAAACATCTTGCACAAATTTGACCCAGGAACATCTTAAAGTGCATAAAATAATAAGTGCACAGTAGTGCACAGTATTCACAACTATAACAACACTGAAGGAACATATTTTGGAGCGAATAAAATTAATTGTAGCCATAACGCTATCCATTATCGTTTGAGCGTCCCGCTTAGTTTTGTGCACTCATTACAAAATAAACACATCGGTTTGGCGTTTGGATGTGGTGGTACAATAAACAAGTATTTGTCAGTGCAGGCAGAGGTAAACTTACGGTTTTCATCGGCAATTTTACGTTTCAGTGTTGAGAAAGACATATTGATAGTAGCTAATCTAGGCTACTACCGGCACGCTCTGCATTGTTTGCGTGTATGAATTTACGTAGGAATGCGCATTTTTGGCGGGACCATAGACATAATAATACTTTATAATATATATAATATATATATATATATATATAATATATATTAATTTATTATGATTATGGGCGGGACCACGGGCTGGGCCACTCGGAGGTTGCTTCAGGGCCGCCAATTGAATAGCCCTGTCTTAGGTCATTAGTTGCCATGGTTTTTGATTTGCCCTCACGTGTTTCACCTGTCGTGTTAATTATCTTATTAAGTCCCTTGTGCTTCTCTGTGTTTATATAGCCCCCATTTTCAGTTGTTCTTTCTCAGATCGCATCCATTTTTAGAGTGGTTATTCTGTTTATTGTGTTTTTGTTTCCTTGAAATCCCTGAGAAGTGTGATTTTGTTTCCATTAAACTGCTTGCAAATAGATCCAGCTCTTTATTTCCATCTTTGATTCAACCTCTCATTAACAAATGATTTTTAGCAAACTGAAAGGAGGTGCTTACATCAATTTCAACCTGAGTTTAGCATTTCGGTGTGTGTGTTCATTGATGTGTCCGGATGACTCACATTTCCTGTTTTTTACTCCTCTTAGTCTCTCAGGATTGTCTTATTTTGGGATGTGAGGATGTTCTCTCTCTCTCTCTCTCTCTCACACACAACACACACACACACACACACACACACACACACATGTTTGTTTCACTATAGAATATAGTGAGAATGTCTCAAAGGCACAATGGTTTATACAGAGGTGATGATACCCCCCCCCCACACACACATCTGATATCAGCACATATTAAGCCTTTCAAATAGAGAAAACCATTTTAAATTTCCTCTCAAGTCACTTTTTGACATGTTTCACTATATCTGTAAGGAAATTTTGCTGGTTTTTTTTTTTTTTGGACAGTTTTTGAATATTTCTACTGATAGTGTACATACCTTTGTTTGATATTTCAAAACAAGAACATCCACAAATGTCCACTAAGGGATTTTGTTTTGTCACATGTAATACTCAGTAGTCTATGGAAACCCATTTCTGCCACATAAGAAAAAAAAATCATGTTTTTGTTAATTATAACTGACATAAAAATGTAAAATTGAAATACTAAGTCATATTTCTGAAATGAAAACTCGAAATTATGACTTAAAAAGTCATAAGTATAACAAACAAGTTGAAATGATTATATAAAAACATGACATTTAAAAAGTAAATTATTACACAAAATGTCAAAAATATGACAAATTCATAATTTAGACTTTTTATCTAATAGTTTCGATATTTAATCTCAGTTATGACTTAGTATGTCATAATTTTGACTTTATCTCATAATTAAGACTTACACGGGCATTATTTTTATTTTCTTATGTGGCTTCCATAGTAGTCTGACCTTGTGTAATTAATTGTTTTTGTGAAGACAGAATCGCCCTCTAGTGGTGGTGTGCAGTTGACAGTCTGTGAATGTCCTGCTGAAGATGTCCATGTACTGTATGAGAGAGTGTTACAGTATTCCTCAGCATCTCTCCACATGAGGATGTGAGGGCTGAGCAGTGCCAGTTTTAGACACCTGTGTGAAATCTGAATTCTCAGAAAAGTGAAGTTAGCTCTGAAAAATGCTTGTGTGGCATTTGTTTGCAATGCAATGGCAATAGGACATTTTTAAATGTGACTAAAGTGTCTAAATATACCTGCAGCCATTGTGTTTCTTCAAGGGAATTATTCTTTCATCAGGTGAATTGTTTTATATTTTCTTACCACATGGATGCAGTGCTGATGTTTTGTTTTAATTGCTCAAACCAGGAAACGTTGTATGTTATTTTACTGATCTTGTGACTGTGGTTTTATTTTAGCTCGGGATGTTCTGCATTCTATTGAGATCATTACATGTTTATGCTTAAAACAGTCTAATCCCTGAGATGTGACCGCAGAATATTCCATAACAAACTCTAGATCCAGAATCACACCAGACATTGTTTTGGTTTAATGCTGAATGTGTCTAATTCTAGATGAAGATAACAGTAGGATGAATCTCACAAAAACACATCTAGTCACTAAATGTTGAATGCGTACAATCCTGTTTGTTTGTGTTGTGTATGAGCATGTAATGTTTGAGTCATTAATTGGTCCGATCTCGGATGAAGACACTAACAAAGAGTGATGTTACATAAGAATGCACTCTGATAACCTGCTGCACAGAGACACAAACCAGAGAGAACGGACACATTCTGGATCTTTCTGGCCTGTCGTCCAGCTCATGCATGATGCATGCAGATGTCCTTGTAATTCAAGTCGCAAGTAACAGTGTTTTATTAAAAGTGTAAAAATGCAGAAGGTTTAATGTGAGGGTTATGTTTAGGGGTAGGTGATAGAAAATATGATTAGTTCAGCATAAATCCATTACGCTTATGTACCAGTGTGTGTGTGTGTGTGTGTGTGTGTGTTATATGTGGTTCAGAATGAACTGGTTCTGCAAGTGAGAAGAAACGTAAATACCCGAAGCTTGATGACATCACCTGTTACAAGAATAATGCAATAATCTGTTTGTTATGCGAGAAATGTTTTTGGAATGTGGTGTGTGTGTGTGTGTGTGTGTGTGTTTGCATGTGCACACTTACTGTCAGTCAGCTGTACATAGTTACAGAGAGGGGAATGTACAGTACAGTAGGTTTGTTGCTTGAAACAGTGGAATTTATGGCATTAACGGGGTCATGACATGGATTATTTTAAAGGATTAGTTCACTTTCAAATAAAATTTTCCTGATAATTTACTCACCCCCATGTCATCCAAGATGTTCATGTCTTTCTTTCTTCAGTCGAAAAGAAATGAAGTTTTTTGATGAAAACATTCCAGGATTATTCTCCTTATAATGGACTTCACTGGGGTTCAACAGGTTGAAGGTCAAAAGTTTCAGTGCAGCTTCAAAGGGCTTTAAACGATACCAGACGAGGAATAAGAGTCTAATCTAGAGAAACCATTGCTCATTTTCTACAAAAATACAGCTGTATATGCTTTATAAACACAAATGATCGCCTTGCACGTGCTTCCGCTTTCCGTATTCTTCAAAAAGCTTACGCTGAATGTCCTACGCCTTCCCTATTCTACTTATGGAAAAAAATGGAACTGTAAGTAAGTGATAGGCAAGGCGTAGGACATTCAGCGTAAGCTTTTTGAAGAATACGAAAGCGGAAGCACGTGCAAGGCGATCATTTGTGTTTATAAAGCATATACAGTTGTATTTGTTCCTTTAAGATGCGAGGTGGATCCTTCATGGATCAGACTTGTTTGTTCAGCACATCCCACAGATGCTTGATTGGATTGAGATCTGGGGAATTTGGAGGACAAGTCAACACCTCAAACTCGTTGTTGTGCTCCTCAAACCATTCCTGAACCATTTTGCTTTGTGGCAGGAGCATTATCCTGCTGAAAGAGGCACAGCCACCAGGGAATACCGTTTCCATGAAAGGATGTACATGGCCTGCAACAATGCTTAGGTAGGTGGTACGTGGTACTTCTTCCCATAGTGCATCCTGGTGCCATGTGTTCCCCAGGTAAGCGACGCACCCGGCCATCCACGTGATGTAAACGTGATTCATCAGACCAGGCCACCTTCTTCCATTGCTCCGTGGTCCAGCTCTGATGCTCACTGTTGGCTCTTTCGGCGGTGGACAGGGGTCAGCATGGGCTCCCTGACTGGTCTGCAGCTATGCAGCTCCATACGCAACAAACTGATGCACTGTGTATTCTGACACCTTTCTATCAGAACCAGCATTAACTTCTGGAGCAGTTTGAGCTACAGGAGCTCGTCTGTTTGATCGGACCACACGGGCCAGCCTTCAGTGAGTCTCGGCCGTCCATGATCCTGTCGCCTATGCTTGCCCATTTCTCCTGCTTCTAACACATCAACTTTGAGGACAAAATGTTCACTTGCTGCCTAATATATCCCACCCACTAACAGGTGCCGTGATGAAGAGATAATCAGTGTTGCGCAACTTCCCTTTACGACTTTAAGGCTAGTTATTTCAGAAGTGTAAACTTCACAAAACAAATCTGAAAATGTAGTTTAAACCATGTGCTTCTTTAACTGAAAACAGCCTGTTTCTCTCTGAAATACTCTGACTGAAGAGTCTGAATGAGGCCTAGAGTTATATAAGCCTTCTCTCCCCTGAACCACAGATTCAGTGCATTCTCTCTCTCTCTCTCGCTCTCTCTCTCCATTCAGAAGAGTTTTGGCAGTTTCTTGTTAAACCCTCTTACGCACCCCATTACACACACACACCACACACACACACACACACACACACACACTGGTGTTTTCTACTAATCGTACTATGGCTCAATACCTTTGGGAGTTTGTGCAGCAGTTGTGTTGAAATACAGTGTTCTGTTTATTGCGTTTGTAATTGAAAGCAAAGCCAGTCATTAGTCTGGACACAGTGGATGGTTATGATCTTTGTCTGTGATTGGTTGAGGTTGGTAGGTCAACATAACTCATTGGCTAAGCTCTTGAAAGCCGTGAATGAATTCACTCATTAGTTGTCCAACACTGTTTTGTTGGCCAAAAGAGTCCCGCCGAGACAAAACCCTTCTCATGGGCTCTGGCTCGCTCTGCTCCTCTCTCACACACTAAACCTTCACGCTGAGCTTTTGGGTTTTTTATTCCGCAAGATTCTCTGCATGAATTTAGAACACTTGCTTTTTCAAACGCAGTGTTTCCATTTCCGCTCAGCTGTGAGCGTTTCAGAGTACCATAAGAGCCCAGGCCTGAATTATTCTGTTTCATCTTACTTATAAGAACGTCTCTTCAGCAAGCGACATCATTTGCTCTTGTTTGAGCGTCTCTGCATGTCGTAATGGAACAGCACAGATACTCCTGACGCTCAAATCTAAGCTCTGGACCCGAGTGAAGCCTTGTCAGACGGAGCTGTGAACGCCTGCTGGCTCGATTCTCCAATGGACGTCATTCTCAACCTGATAACTCCAGACTCCTCACCATCCACCTCCCCAACCAACACCGTGAGTTCAGTGTGTGTTTTCAGAAAGCTCCTACATTTTGCAAAATTAGAATATTACAATTGAAATGTGAATATGAAGTGTGCCTGTATTTAAGCAAACTGCAGTTGATCAATTTTATGGTTTTTATGTTGCAATGTTTTCACCTAAAATGTCATAGTTTGCTGTGCCGATCCAAACCTATGACTTTCTTTCTTCAGTGGAAGAACCCAGCTTACAGGGAATGCTCTCTCAAGGTTCTCTCAAAGTTATGAACAAATGTAACATTAACAGGTAGTTCGTTCAAAGTTATCTTAATGTTCTCGAAATGTTAGCACAAAAACATTATTTATCCATCATTCATGAAATGTTATTACCTGAAGCATTTTGTTTGTCTAATATTTTTTAATTCAGAGTTCAGAGAACACTCAAAAGTAACGTTTGAAGAATGAGAAAATGGAATATTCCCTTAACATTTGCATAACCAAGAAAAAAAAGTAAAACATTAAAGAAACTGGATGTTTTGAACATTCTAGGAAGATTCAGAAATAACATTTTCATAACTAAAACACATTTTTGTTTGCTGGGAAGGTTTCTCATGAGGACTGTATCACCGCTGGTCCTCTGTGTGTCTTCTGAAGTCATATGGTAGTTGTGTGAAAAACAGGCCAAACTTTAATCTATTGTTTTCTGAAAATCCTCCCCTCTGTTGTGGCTCACAAATCTCATTCGTAATCACAGATTAAAAAAAGGTGACTCAACTTGCTGAAGTTGAATTTCCAAGTCGTAATGGGTTGGAATTACATACCAAAATTTTCTTTTCTTGAGAAGAGTCACATCAGACACATTGGTGTGAATCTTATTAAAAGCTTATGAAAGACTTTCACAAATGCTGTTTTGACACAGATACTTGTGAAAGGCTCGCTTGTAGTTCCTGACCCGAGATAACCAGGAATTTATTCAGTTTCACAACAGTAACATTAATATTAGCCATAGCAACACTTGTGTAATAAGTGCAATAGTTTGAAAGTTAAGTGCTATGAAAATTTTGCTTGAGTAATTCTTGTTTCCTTTTGTGTGTGTGTGTGTGTGTGTGTGTGTGTGTAACACATCCAGTTATGTAATTGTCCACTGATGATGAATAAGGCATTGTTAGTGCACTAGTCTCCCTTAAAGCAACAGTAAAGAGGATTTCCACCTTTTTTCAATCCAGCCTTTGTGTAAATGTGAAGGGCTTAGACTGTCATAATGAATTAGGTCATTTAAAAATTACACTGCATTTAAAAAGAGCATTGTCTAGGCACATAAATAGAGCATAACTAGAAAAAATATATTAATTAATATATAGTACATGACTACTTTTTATTAGATTTCAAAATTTTAGACTAGATTTTATGAATTTTCAGTCCTGTAAACTCAATTTTTTGCCTCTGGAGATCACTCAACATCGCCCACATCCTTCAGGCGGTTTTACTTGCATGAATCCATTATAAAGGAGGCTTGTGTCAATCTTGCAGTAGTTGTTAACTTATTTAAAGCTTGAAGTTGTAATATCTGCCAAAGTACTTTCCGTACAGACACACACATGCACATGTATGATGCCTTAAAATGCTGCAGCTCACTGGATTTAGAGTGAGATTTCTTCCTTTTCATAGACGGAAACCAGTTCAGAGAGCTGTAAGACTCTGCATTGTGTTTGTGTGTTTAGTGTTTTGATGCCATGAACCTCACAAACGATGTTCTTCCTCTGAAGCACTCATTGTATGTGTTTTCCAGCATTTTCCAGTTTTGTGTGCTAAAGGTATCAGACGCTCTGTGAGCAGACTGCTGGTCATTTGTGCACATGCCCTCCAGCATTCAGCATTTCTTTCCATATCTCCTTCCTTCAGATGTTAAGTTTTCCGCACATAATCAGGTCCTTATTTCCTTCAAATAAAGATTGAATCAATTACTTCATTACACCAGTAGGTGGAGACAAGTGACTTAAATGTATGTAATTTGAGTCATTCATTCAAGAGATTCATTCAAAAACACTGATTCATCCAGTAATGAAACAAGTGAAGACTGTGTCCCAATCCTTCGAAGGCCGATTGTGTCACCGTGGCTTGACAAAGTCCGTTCCACTTCAAAGGCTCCTCCAAAAGCGGCCTTCGTTTCCCGTGAAATGAAGGATACAACAGATGGATCCTTCACGGCCTTTCCTATCCCAGAATTCATTGCGCACTGGTGACAACAGGATTTTTTGAGAGAAATTACACTTTTAAACTTAAGTAGGTTTCAGCTCACTCAAATATCTAATGATACAAATGTGAAAAAAAACTTTAAAGCATGTTGAGATATTTTATTAAGATGTCATTATATATAGTTTTTACTGTTATAATGTACCATTGTGAACATATTTAGACCGTTTGTGAACCCTGTTTTGTTTTCAGGACAGTTTAATATAACTTTCAATAAAAGTCCAGTACGCTAGGCAACAAGAACAATCCTCCATAGGCTAGACCGTCCCATTTAACAACACTCGGTTCGACCTACGCAGCCTTTGAAGGATGCAGCCTCTGAATTGGGACACAGCTTTTATGAGTGAGTCACTGAATCATTCATTTAAGAGAATTGTTCAAAAACACTGATTCAACTAGTAATGAAACAAGTCAAGAATTTATGAGTGAGTCATTGAATCATTCATTTAAGAAAAACACTGATGAAATGAAGTTTTATGAGTGAGTCATTGAAATTAAGAGAATTGTTCAAAAACACTGATTCAACTAGTAATGAAACAAGTCAAAAATTTATGAGTGAGTCATTGAATCATTAATTTAAGAGAATCGTTCAAAAACACTGATTCAACCAGTAATGAAATGAGTCAAGTATTTATGAGTGAGTCATTGAATCATTTATTTAAGAGAATTGTTCAAAAACACTGATTCAACCCCAGTCAAGTATTTATGAGTGATGAATCATCATTTAAGAGATTGTTCTGATTCAACCAACAAGTCATTTATGAGTGAGTCATTGATCATTTTAGAGAAGTTCAAAACACTGATTCAACCAGTAATGAAACAAGTCAAGTATTTATGAGTGAGTCATTGAATCATCATTTAAGAGAATCGTTCAAAAACACTGATTCAACCAGTAATGAAACAAGTCAAGTATTTATGAGTGAGTCATTGAATCATTATTTAAGAGAATCGTTCAAAACACTGATTCAACAGTAATGAAACAGTCAAGTATTTATGAGTGAGTCATTGAATCATTCATTTAAGAGAATCGTTCAAAAACACTGATTCAACCAGTAATGAAACAAGTCAAGTATTTATGAGTGAGTCATTGAATCATTCATTTAAGAGAATTGTTCAAAAACACTGATTCAACCAGTAATGAAACAAGTCAAGTATTTATGAGTGAGTCATTGAATCATTCATTTAAGAGAATCAAAACACTGATTCAACCAGTAATGAAACAAGTCGAGTGAGTCATTGAATCTTCATTTAAGAGAATTGTCAAAACACTGATTCAACCAGTAAAAACAAGTCTTTATGAGTGAGTCATTGTAAGAGATCGTTCAAAAACACTGATTCAACCAGTAATGAAACAAGTCAAGTATTTATGAGTGAGTCATTGAATCATTCATTTAAGAGAATTGTTCAAAAACACTGATTCAACCAGTAATGAAACAAGTCAAGTATTTGAGTGAGTCATTGAATCATTCATTTAAGACATTTGTTCAAAATGTCTTACTGGCTGCATCTGAAATCACATACTCTCTTGAATAGGTACTTATTTTGAATTTTTGAATAAGTAACTACTTCATAACTGCTAAAAAGTATGTTCTAGTATGAGTGTGTGCAGTATGAATGTAATCTGGACGTACTACATCCACCATGTTGTCATTATCATGTGACCTACAGCGTCAGTTGCGTCGCTTCACTGTGGCCTCATGGGATAGTAAAGTGTCTATCAGATGCACACTTCAGAATCTCACTGGAAGTAGAAGATCATCCGGGTACTTTTTGTCTGCTCTTTTATGAGTGCTGTGAATTCAGACATACTTCTTCTGTCACATACTGTTTTTCTATATAGTAGGGATGTATGAGATTTCAGATGCAGCCAGTGATTCATCCAGTAATGAAACAAGTGAATTATTTATGAGTGACTCATTTAAGTAAGTGAAGTAATAAGTGAGTCATTCATTCAAACCAAATTAAACATTTCAAATTAATTAAATATTTTAAATAAACTGCAGCAATTAACATTTTGTCAGAACCTCTAGTAAATGACATGCTATTTTGTTATTTTGTCTGTTCAGAATCGTGGGAGAATCATAATCTCTGTTTTAAACAAAACAATTGTGATTCTCAATTTATCCAGAATGGTGCAGCTCTAAGAAGAACAGTATGTGTGCCTCACATGTGCACAGGATTCACTGTTAAATTGAACTCTGAATTCTGCTCATTTTCTTAATGTTTTGACTATTGACTATATAGACTAATTCCTTCATGGAAGACCTAGTATCATAATCTCTGTGTGAGCGGCAACTGAGTGATTCTGTACAAGACACGAGATTCATAAAGTTACTTCCAACTCACTGTTAACTCTTGTAGCACTGAAGCCAATCTCAAAAAGGACAGATATTAATCACTAGTTTTAAGTGTTTTCTCACATAATAGGAATAATAAAAGTGATCAAATCAATACTAGCCAAGCATTCAGCAGAATAAGGTGTAGTCAGCCAGACATTATTGTAAAATTATTTCCTGCGGGGTTATACAAGACCTTATTTTCTCATAATGACCGTCAGACTGTGCATTACTGCTTACATAATACAGACTATTATGACTTTAATGAATTTGACCAGTTTAATTGCATGTTTTAATTTGTTTGTGTGCTTGTGATGGGCTTGATGGCTCCAGAACTGGTAGAACCGGTCAGTCGCTCTCGCTTTGTGGGTTTGTCCTTAATCACCCTGCAGACGACACCCGTCCTGACCGATCCAGACAGACCGTCGTGTTCAGCCGGGAGATTATATCTCAGATTACAAGGGACATGATAAATATTGAGAGTTGGATTCGTCCTGGACTGTAAACACAGTGTTGCCAGAAATCTGTTGCTGTCTGGTTAATACTCTTGTGTCAATACATGCTTTATGCAATTGTTTTTTGAACATTTCTCTGCAATGGATTATTTTAGTATTGCTTTGTTATAATGAGGAGCATGGGATAATTCACAGCCTCAGTAACAACCAAACATTGATAAAATAGCAGAAACATAAATGTTCTTTTTCATTCATCACTTTTTTTGGCCTAATGTTGTTAATGGCATCATAAAATATGCTTTAGAGAAATACAGTTAGATTACTCAAAATGGCTTATTTTATATTCTTCTTAATAATTGGTGAAGTATAGTTTATTTCCATTTCAAACTTGATGAAATACATTCAGTTCTCTTTAAAGCGACTGATTAAACAGTGTCCGTGACAGTGTAGAAATATGTCAATATTAAAATTTGAGTTTTCCTATATTCATTTCTTATAATCCATAATCTCCTTGAACCTCTGTAATTTCCATAAGGAATATTGTTCTGGCTGCTAAAATCATTTACAAATAATAATTTCATGGATAAACAAATGAAATCAAATAAAATGGAAAAGGATGACAAACAGATTAAACCTCGATTTTTTTCAGGAATCTCGCATTTAAAGGGTTAGTTCACCCAAAAATGAAAATAATGTCATTAATTACTCACCCTCATGTCGTTCCACACCCGTAAGACCTTCGTTCATCTTCAGAACAGAAATTAAGATATTTTTTGATGAATCCGATGGCTCAGTGAGGCCTGCATAGCCAGCAATGACATTTCCTCTCTCAAGATCCATTAATGTACTAAAAACATATTTAAATCATTCATGTGAGTACAGTGGTTCAATTTAATATTTAAAGCCACAGAATTTTTTGGTGCAGCAAAAAAAAAAATAACGACTATATGGCCGATTTCAAAACACTGCTTCAGGAAGCTTCGAGCGTTATGAATCAGTGTGTCGAATCAGCTGTTCGGAGTGCCAAAGTCATGTGACTTCAGCAGATTGGCGGTTTGACACGCGATCCGAATCACTGATTCGACGCAAAAGATTCATAACGCTCCGAATCTTCCTGAAGCAGTGTTTTGAAATCGGCCATCACTATATAAGTCGTTATTTTGTTTTTTTGGCGCACCAAAAATATTCTTGTGGCTTTATAATATTAATATTGAGCCACTGTACTCACATGAACTGATTTAAATATGTTTAGTACATTAATGGATCTTGAGAGAGGAAATGTCTTACTGGCTATGGAGGCCTAAATTAATAAATGATTGTACAATTATTCTATGTAATTATTTATAATCTATGAACAATTATTCAACAGTAATAACAACATGAAAACGCTAAGAATACATTAAAATACGGATTCGGACATGTGCGAATGGTTTGGTTGAATTCAAAGAATCAATTCGGCAGGATTCAATCGATTCAGTAAAGAGAACCGATTCTCAAAACGATTCGTTCGCGAGCGCTATAGGGATGATGTCATGTTTAAAGCTCCACGCTGGATCGCGGCGGTGGGAGGAGCTTAATCCGCCAGTTCAGATGCCTGTGACACTTCAAAACAAGTTTGGGAAGTTAGGGGAGAGAAACCGGCGGAGCGGCGTGTTTTCCGGCAGAACTCATTCGACTGATGAAGCGGCGGAGAGCTCGAGCTCGCTCAGAGAATGCACTGGGAGCAGCTGCTGCGCGCGAACAATGGGAAGGTGAGAGGACACAGCTCTTCACACTTGTTATATGTTATAAATAACAGGACAGAGAGGGTACATATTCAGTCGCTTAGACTGCCGGTGAATGGAGAGTTTTTTGAAGCTTTATCTTACCGTGGATGTCGAGCACAGGATGTTGTGGTTCGAGATCACGTGTGACTCATCGTGTGTGATCATCATCGTGTCATTGATTTGTCATGTTGCACCTGTGTTGACTAAAGCAGCGTTTCCCTTTATGTCAGCGTGACTCACTTTCAGTAATATCAGAGGTACTGAAATGTGACTGAAAGATCATTTTAATGCATGCTTCTCACTTTCAACACTAAAAGTTATTTGCATATTAAAACAAATAATGGTATTTCATTATTGCATGCTTACATGGTGTATAATACTTATCAAATTAATATTGAAGGAGATGAAGGAGAGTCATTATTAGTCATACAGGTCAGATTAAACTCTGTCTCACAGACAGATCTGGACTATATGATCAGACAGGCTTTTATGGCCAGATCTGACCTCAATATTCAGCTCATTCTGTCTAAAGACAGTCAAACTGCGAGGTCGACACGTACTGTTCAGATGTCTTGAGATATGAGTGTCTTTGTCTTGTTTGTTTTCAACTTGACCTGAAACACAAAAATGATGAAAAGATACACTCTAAAAAATGCTTTGTTAAAAACAACCCAAGTTGGGTTAAATGTTTGCCCAGTCTGCTGGGTGATTTCATTTAACTCAACTATTGTTTAGAAATTACTGTATTGCTTTCTTGAAATGAACCCAAAATATGTTGGAAATGAACATTTGTTAATAAGTTTAGTGAATAATAATTAAACGATAAACATTTATTAAATTGCTAATTAATAAATGTTCACCTTTTGATAATTTTGGGTTCATTTTAAGCCAGCCGTATAGTAATTTTTAAACAATAGCTGAATTAAATAAAATCACCCAGCAAACATTTAACCCAACTACTGGGTTTGTCCATTTTCAACATAACTTGGGTTGTTTTTAACCCAGCATTTTTTAGTGTACTAAAACCCTTTTTAAGTTTATTTACTTTGAATGTTCATGCAGTTCACAAATCTTTTATTTCTTATAAGGCACTGTAGCCTCTTAAAATGAGGGGAAATGTAATTTTTTGAGGGCAAAAAGAGAGAAATGGGTGTGTGTGGCAGGATATTGTGATGTGGATGGTGACCTTTAATAGCCTCCATCTGCATGCTGATTGCAGAAGCGGGCGATTGCTTCATTGTGTCAGCAAAAAGTCACCCATAGACCTATTTTCCAAGAACTGACATGACTTTTCTCTTCATTGGCTTCCTCTTGGCTCTTTCTCTTGGCCGGTCCTGCAGATCGAGAGGCTGGAGGGCGGTCTCGCACAGGCGGTGTCGTACGGGGCCGATGGTTCGTTGCTAGGCTCCGAGGACGCCGGTCTTGACCCTCAGCGCACGCGGCAGGCGATTGCTCAACTGCAGCAGAAGATCCTGAAGCTCACCGAGCAGCTGCGCATCGAGCAGGCGGCCCGCGATGAAAATGTGGCCGAGTACCTCAAACTGGCCAGCAATGCCAACGACAAACAGCAGAGCACCCGTATCAAACAGGTCATTATTATTTCTCTTTTTCAGTGTATCAGTCTGCTGTCTCACTGCTTTTTTATGTATGTATGCATCTTCAAAACCACATTTTACCACAGATTAACAGAGATTTTTTTCCCCCACTTTGATATTTTCGTGGCAATTAAAGATGGCGTGAAATGAAAATTCACTCTTCACAGTGGTGTGTAACGCAGTCTAGCCACTTTGGCAGGTTGAATTTTATATATAATATATGCATTTTTCAATTGTAGTTTTTTAAAAAGGCATCTGAAATAAACTGTGCAATGTAGTGTTGTCGAAAATATTGATTTTTCGATACTGAAATATCTAAATCACTTCCAATACTCATTTTCCCCAGAATAGACACGATACCAGCTGCTCTTTCTCTCTCTCATCTCTCTGACAGAGAGTCGACACACAAACCGCCTCGTTTCATTACATCCAGATGAATATTGTTGGTGTTACAGGGCTTGAATTTGGGCGTATTGCTCATAATTTTACTCATTCCCGCAGATTTTGTTCTCACACCCAAAGTGCGCCACATAAAGCCGCCTCTCAGTACTAAATTGAGTTCTTTTTCGCTGCTTGTTGCACTTAAACAGTCAAATACACTAAAATAATGTCAAAATACTGATCTTGGTTCACGTAAACACAGTCAGTTATGTTTGAAGTGAATGTAAACAGTTGAGAAAGAAAGCACATGTGTATCAGTATAATGGATCTTAAAGTGACAGCAGCCTAATAAACCTGCTGCCAAATTATGAGATAATATTATAAATATTTATATGGAAGTTTTTCCCCATGATATCAATGTCAGAATTATGGCCAGTGAAAATACTGAGTGGATAGTAACGTTGGAAAACCACAGTGGCTGATGAGCAAAAAAGTTAATGTCACGCCCTGCTCATTACTCTAATAAAAACGATGTATTAAAATTTTAAAATTTTGGATATTGGTATATAGTTGAACGTATGTCTGTGCTATTTCTCTCCTTAAGTTGTCGACTGATGAAATTGTCTTTGTACTCGTTAACACTAGAGTTGTGTCTCTTAAGGGGCCGTTCACATATTGCAACCATGAGCTGCGCTCTCCAAGAGGAGTAGGAAGTTTCAGCAAAGGATTAATTGATTTCTAGCCCTTGCATTAGCTTTATTACTAGATATATTTATGGAGAGGAGATATAAAAACACCCTGTACAGCTATGATCAGCTGTTTGGCTGAGTTTTCGATGTTTTGTTACAGAAAGGCCGAAGCGTATTGGTTGGTTCTTGTCACATGACCTGCATTGCGCTTGTGGCATTCTGAAAAGTTGAGAATCTCGATGCACCTGGAAAACGCATTGCATGCGCGTCACCTCCATTATGAGTGCATCTGCCGGACGCCTACATTTGAAATAACGAATTTGAGCGCGCAAAAGACACGATACGTGAACGGCCCCTAATGCGCTCGTCAAACACAGGCGTCTGTTGTTGTTTCTTCTCCAGTATTATGATGTTGTCTCGACCATTTTTTGTTTTTCTCGACTGTGAAACAATGAACCGGGCCAGTGTTGCCACCTTGTGGACAAACTAATTTGTGCAAAAATGGTACAGATCTATAGAGTGCGTGTGGTTATAAAAATCAGGCTTCACTTGTATTGTGCTGATGATTACCAGTGTATGTGCATAAACCGAAGAATACCTCAGGTATTTGTGGTCATTAGTAGAGTGTTGGCTCTTTCTTGCCAGACTATAAGAGTGATGGACGCCTGATACAGTTAGTGTTCGGGTAGAAAATGTTGCTGTCAGTGTGTCCCTCACTCTCCCTCCATCTTTTAATCTGTTTTCTCCCTGCCTTGCTCTTCCTCACAATGACTCTTCAGGTGTTCGAGAAGAAGAACCAGAAGTCTGCAGCGAGCATCGCCCAGCTGCAGCGTAAGCTCGAGCATTACCACCGGCGGCTGCGCGAGGCGGAGCACAGCGGCGTGCAGCGGCAGCCCAAAGACGTGCTGCGGGACATGCAGCAGGGCCTGCGGGACGTGGGCGCCAGAGTCATCACGGGCCTCAGCGAAGGTGTGGTGGACAGTGTCAAGGGCGGACTGTCGAGTTTCTCCCATGCCACACACTCCGCCGCCGGGGCCGTGGGCCTCCAAACCTCGCGAGATCGCCTCACTGATTCGCAACCGGCTCGGAAGCGCTGATAACATCAACGTCCTGAAGGACGGCGCGGAGGACGGCGAGGACACGGTGACCGGACGCTCTCTGGGATCTGCTGCTGGACACCTGCAGTCCAGTCCAAAGTTTGACAGTGACGAGGACTGTTCGAGCACGACCTCGGAATCGGCGGAAGCCCACAGCGTGACGGGAGCGCCCGGAGGTCCTCCCAGCTCCAGAGGGAACACGCTAGAGAGGGGGCGCGGCGGCGGCTGGGACATGTTGCTGCAGGAGGTGCAGGAGCTGCGGGACACACAGGCACGGCTGGAGGAGTCTTTGGAGAGTCTGAAGAGCGGTTATCTGAAGGAGTGCTCGCTAATGAAGCAAGCGCTGCAGGAGGAGAGGTTCAGGTACACACACACACACACACACACACACACATGCTCATCCCAGTGTTGCCAAGTCTGTGGTTTTCACGCGTAATTGGGCTACTTTAACACTGTTGCCGCAGATTGTTTTCCATGTCCGTGGGTCGAAGCGACCCCAAATAACATGATATTCAGCCCCTGAATACAAATATTACCAGGGGAACCCTGCCAAAAAGCAGATTTTTTCCTCCCGGAACAATTTTTATAGGGACCCGAAATACGATTGGGCTAGTTTTAGACTCACACAGACCTCGGATGCGACGCGAGCACAGCAGGAACGCTTATTAGGGCGTGAGCACCGATGGTCTGACGACTCTATTGTACTTGCTCAGTCAATTATTCTTCTTCTCTGAAATGAATCGCATTTTTGAGGGCCTAAACGTGCTCGAAAACTCATAAAACTTTGATCACGCATCAGAAGTGGTGAAAATTTACATCTGATGTGGGTTTCAGAATAAGGTGTGGCAAAATGGCTCGATAGCGCCACCTACAAAATTCAATTAAGCGCCCTTTGCGCTACGTTTCACGTACAGTTATGACATTCGGTAGACAGATGTAACAGCCCAATACCTACAATAAAATTCCTGGGTGCAAAATCTGTAAACCCAACAGGAAGTCAGATATTTTGAATTTTCTCTGCAAAATTTGTGCAGTTTTTGCCATTTTCCAGACGTTGTACTTTAACGAACTCCTCCTAGAGCTTTAATCAGATCAACATCATATTTGGTCAGTCTAATCTGAAAGACTTTGTGATGTTAAATTGCGAAGATCTAGAGTTTTCGCTGAAGGGCGTGTCCGTGACGGCCAAACAAAATTCGATGTTTCGCCATGAAACAGGAAGTTGTTATAACTCGGGCATACAATGTCCGATCTGCCCCAAACTTCACATCTACATGACAATATTTACTGGCAACAGGAAGTGTGGCAAATGACTGACATAGTCCTCTTATATTTATATACTTATTGCCCACCATGCTCTGTTTTCCTAAAGCCATCAGGTGGCAGTGACACAGGTGCGAGGGCCCTTTCATCGCTGCTTGCAGCTTTAATTTGTAGTTTTGCTTCAGGACACAGATCATACACTCAAAAATATGCTGGGATACAAACAACCCAATTTGGGTCATTTTGGCAACCCAGCGCTGGGTCAGAAAGGAAACTTTGGATTAGTTTTCTTCAGTTTCCAAACATGTTCCTGTGAACACGCATAGGTGAAGCAGTATCAACACACACAGAACCGTTTGCGTCCGCGTTCCCAAGCATTGAGTTACTGACTATCAACCCAAACTGGGTGAATTCAACCCAGAGTCTGTACCCAACATTCTCAAACCAGCGTTTGGGTTGAAAAAATAACCCAGTGTAAATCATGTGCCAACCCAACATAGAACCAAAATTATTTAGTGTACAAAAGTCAACAAAAACGTGCTGATAATCAAACATTCAAATATACATTCAGACAGCTGTGGATATGGCTTGGTGATATGACCGGATATATTGTGCCGACAGTCAAAGTTGTCATTGTTATTAATAGAGATTTTGCTTTGTTTACATCATGGTTTGTAAATATATGCGTGCAGTTTTTATTTGGGGTCATGACCCACCAGATTTGTGGCCTGAAATAGCCTCAACTTAGACTTTTTCCTCTTAAAAGGGAAAAGATTGAGAAGAAAAAAAGAGTGAGAGAGAGAGAGAGAGAGAGAGAGAGAGAGAGAGCTTCACCAATGAATGGACAAACATATTTCTTCCCTAAATGTCCAGCTCGTGGTCAAGCATTTTTCTGTTGGTTTATAATAACAAAAGCACAAAAATAGCTGAAGAATCAACATGCTTTGAAACTAATGGCTAATTTTAGCTTTGCAGTGATTAACCCAAAACTGAAGGTTCAGTCATTGTTTACAGGCCTTCATGCTGTTCCAGAACTGAGTGCGCTTGTATTTTAAGCAGTGTGATGTACAGGGCTAACTTGTTCATTTACCCTGGTTATTTCATACCGTATGTTGGGATTTTAGAGCTCTAATAGAATGCAGCACATCACCTCATATATCATATTTTTGTTAAGCTTAACAAGTGTGATCATTTTTAACTGTTTATGTATGGAAAAGAGCTTTGTGGAGATTATTGACTTTGTGCTTTTGAAATGACATGAATGAAAGAGTTCAGGTGTTTGTTTTCTTCTGTTTAATGCAGTTATATGGAAGACCATTTCTGCCACATAACGGGAAAAAGATCATGCTATATTATACTAATTTAAAATGGCTTAAGTTCAAAATGATGTCTTAAGACATAATTATGACATTAAAACATTTCAATTATGATATTAAAGATCATAATTTTATAATCCCTTAACTTAGTGTTATAAGTCATGAATAATTGACTTGGTATGCCACAATTTTCTTAAGTCAAAATTGACATAAGTCTTTTTTTTTTTTTTTTTTTAAATGGACATTGACAAAGTTATTATGGTTATAGAAAGTCATAATTTCTACTTCTTTTTATCTCAAAGTTTCTAATTTTGGTATACCATCATTTGACTTGTCACATAACCGATTTACCAAAGCGTGTTTTTGTTGTCTTATGTGGCAGAAATGGGCTTGAGGTTAAAGCCGTCTCAAATGAATCCATGAGTCAGCAGTTTGTGGTGTCGTCTTTGAAAACTTCCCTTTCACAGTCGAACAGTGAAGCTCCATCACGCTCTAACAAACACACATCGTTTTACAGAGATGATTGTCTATATGAGTAAAGACGAAAGTCTCACTCACATTACAGCTCAGTCACCCACATGTTTGTCAGTTGTACAGGAAGTGACTGGGCGCGTTTGCTGTGTTTTGTAGGTGCGAGCGCTTAGAGGAACAAGTGAGCGATCTGACGGAGCTCCACCAGAACGAGATCTTGAACCTGAAGCAAGAGTTGGTCAGCATGGAGGAGAAGATCGCGTATCAGTCCAACGAGAGAGCCCGTGACCTACAGGTGTGTGTTCACCGTACGGGCAGAACACGAACAATACATGAGTTTTGACTTTCTCTAGCTGGTAGGTGTGGACTGGCACATAAATTCATCAGGTTTCTAATGGTGGGTGTTTAGATCAGGTTATTGATCACATTTCAGACATCAGCACTAGACTGCCCTCTAATGGCAAGATAGAGCTTGTACAGTTGATCACGTGTGCTCAACACTAAAACTACTGACAGTGCAGTATAAGCTCTACAATCCTGTTTTTAAAGAAGAGATTACTTTTACCTGTGAATAAATGATTTCCACTTCTTAATCTAGAAAAATCAACTCTATTTCCAATTAATTTGGTGTTTGAGTGTCATAAGATTGACCGTCATCACGACAAGCATTTTAGAGCACATGAACACGTTTTTTGCTGGAGAATTGTAATATTTAACATGTAAATGTGAAGTGACTGCAAGATTAAGTGCTGTGAATATATTTAGTATTAAAAGTTTGGTAACACTTTACTTGAAGGGGTGTGCATAAGACTGACATGACACCTTCATAATCATGACATGACACGTCATGAATATGAAGAAGGTTTTATGAATGTTTATGACAACTGTCATTAAGTGTCATTCGCTCAATTATGTCATTTTTAATGCAAAGATGACATTGTTTGAGATGTCTTTGTTACGACAACTTGACATAAACCAATACATCATAACCTGTCAGTGTCTTTGTCATGACAACGTGACATTAGCAAAACATCATAACCTGTCATAAACATGACATAGCAGATTAATTATCAAACTTAAAAAACTACTTAGCTTTATGGGTTAACATTACATTATTTTGGTAACACTTCAGTATAGGGAACACATATATAAACGATTAACTATGACTTTTCCCTCAATAAACTCTTAATTTACTGCTTATTATAGTTAATTGTTAAGTTTAGGTATTGGGTAGGATTAAGAATGTAGAATAAGGTCATGCAGAATAAGGCATTAATATGTGCTTTATAAGAACTAATAAATAGCCAATATTTTAGCCATATGAATGCTAATAGTAATAAGCAACTAGTTAAAAGACCCTAAAATAAAGTGTTACCATTATTTTATAACAGTGTCATCTTTTTTTTTTTTTTTTTTACGAAATTTGAAATTGTCTATTATCTGACCTTCTGTTGGAGGAAACTTAAAAAAACAAAAAAAAAAAAAAAAACATGAAATGAAAAATAGTCATGACGCTGTTATAAAATTATTTGTCAGAGTATTGTCACTTAATGACATTTTAATGACAAGTTCAATTTGTACCACTGTACTTGAGGTCAAGATACATATTCATGACACTATTATAATGGCCTCATGACAGCCAATGTCAAAACCAACCACATGACAGTTTAACGTAATGTTAACCCATAAAGCTAAATGATGTCAAGTTGTCATGACAAAGACACTGACAGGTTATGATGTGTTGGTTTATGTCAAGTTGTCATAACTCGGACATCTCAAACAATGTCATCTTTGCATTAAAAATGACATAATTGAGCGAATGACACTTAATGACAGTTGTCATAAACATTCATAAAACCTTCTTCATATTCATGACGTGTCATGTCAAGATTATGAAGGTGTCATGTCAGTCTTATGCACACCCCTTCAAGTAAAGTGTTACCAAAGTTTTAATAGAGTAAAGTGTCATAACCATCATCACACACAATGACAGAGTTGAAGGCAAACATAACGCCGTATCAGAGACACTTCCAACGTTATTATTCCAGACTATTTTAGTAAAACTTTTGAGGCGTCATTTTGTTGCTCAAATATTGTGATTTATAAGAATCATTTAGCTGTGGACAGTGAATCAAAATGAGTGAAGTGCATTCAGAAATGTGCAGACATGCGAGTAGCTTGTGTCGCTGAAGAGCCGTGTGTGTGTGTGTGTGTGTGGCAGGAGGCTCTGGAAGCGTGTCAGACGCGCGTCTCTAAGATGGAGCTGCAGCAGCAGCAGCAGCAGGTGGTTCAGCTGGAGGGACTGGAGAACGCCACCGCACGAACCCTGCTGGGGAAACTCATCAACGTGCTGCTGGCCCTCATGGCCGTCCTGCTGGTCTTCGTGTCCACCGTCGCCAACTGCGTGGTCCCGCTGATGAAGACGCGCAGCCGCTCCGTCTCCTCGCTGCTCCTCTTCCTCCTGTTCGCTGTCCTCTGGAGGAACTGGGACACTTTCTCAGGACACACCTACCGCTTTCTGCACGTGCCCAGATGAGGCTACTAGTTAAATAGGGCCTATTATGTCCTTTCTTGATGTTGTTTTTGGGCTCTACTAGATGTAATGTTGATTATTTTCCTCATATTCTCCATTGTTGCAGCTCCTCTCTTCCCAGTCTGTCAGTAACGCTCTGTTTACTTCCTGTCTCTATGAAGCCCCTCCTTCTGAAAAGCACAATGTGCTCTGATTGGTCGGCTGGAGCAGTGTGTTGTGATTGGTGTTTGGGAAATGTCCCGCCCCTTACCATAACTGCCAGTTTCAACACACTACTAACTAACTCAAGCAGGCCCCGCCCCTTTATTCTGCATATGAATTATTTAAATGAGGAATATTGTGAAGAAAACTCAAGATGGAGGCGTTTCAGGAGTTCAGAAACACTGACGCTGATATAGAGAAGAACTCCTGCTGGAGGAACTTTGGAGACCTTTTTCATGATCAACACACTAAAGAGAGATGAACAGAAAAGCATATTTTAATTCCCTAGCTAGCTACAGAAGAACTGCTGTTTTTCTCAGCGTTGTTTTCCATTGAATGCCTTTGAATCAGTTTAATATTTTTTGTAATTGTATAATTTAGTTGAATGTAGCATTCTGAATTAGTTCACACAAAAATGAAATTTCTGTCATTATCTGCTCAGTGTTGCGAGTGAACGCCTGCATGCTGGTGTTTTTTCTGTCGAACACAATTTGGAGCAGGTCTGTTGTGTGCAACAGTGACTCGAGATGATGATGAACAATTGAAGGAACAAAAAACAGTGAGCTGCTGTAGTATGGAAAAGAGCCGTGTGAAGATTCTTCTCAATTTCTCCTTTTGTGTTCAGCGGAAAGAATAACGTCATGTAGTGCGAGTGAAGTAAACCACGACACGACGGTCATGTTTAGTTGAACTGTGACTCAAACTCGGCAGACTGAAGTGATCCTGCTAGATTTGAGCTGCTATCACAGCTCGGGTGTGTTTGACCTTTGACATGTGATGGACGCCAGTGTTACGGTACTCTGTCCTCACTGTGACGTCTGAAGGACGCCGGATTCCTGCTTGAAACGGACAGATGGACGCTTTTAGGTTATTGTTTTCAAAAAGTTAAAGGATTTTGTCTTGCTTTATCTGATGTAAAAACACTGTTTTAAATGAAGTATTAATTTATTGAATATTGCACTGCCTTACTGGACCGGTGACGGCAGAGAAACGGTAACAGTAGCTGTTATTGCTTATTCATAAGTGTAATATCAAAAGCCAATATTTTTGATATTATGAGGGAGAGATTTTTGACGGTCTGTAAGTTCCTTTGTCTACTGTAGTAATGGATCGGGACTGTTCTTATTAATTCAGCGCGTTGTATGTGTTTGATAATGATCTACTCACACCTCAACATACGAGTCGCTGCAGATTCTTATGAATTTAGCACAGTCGTCTAACTGTACGATATGTCAGTGATATAATAATGCTCAGGGGAATGTCCTCTGCAGAAGCTGTATTATGCTGTCACGGGATGAGTTTACAGTATGTGAATGATTTAAACCACTCTAGTGCCTTCAACACATCTTCTGTACGACTGTATGTCATCTTTATAATAAAGATCATTTCTCACTAGCAGTGTTTTAGTATCACTGATGTACTATTATAGTTTTTTTTTTATATATATATTTTGAATTAGTTTTTTTAGTAATTTTGTGCGTGTTTGTCTTTTTTTTTTATTGCATAAGTCTGTCCCATTATATTAGGTGTCTTTACTATGTACTTGAATCAAAAATAATTATTGTTTGATTCAAAATACGTATTGTGTTGAAGTTGTATTGTAAAACACTCGTGCTGCTATAGAGCTGGATACAGGTAAGGTTAGGACAGGTTTGCAGGTTTGGGTAGGTTTAGGGGTGGGTTAAGGGGTCAGCAGTGTAATTATAGATTTAATTACATGCAGTTATTTTTAAATATAAGTACAATGTAAAAATATGTATGTACACAATAAATGCATTGTATCAATTAGGTGGATGGAAACAGCTAATGTTCACTTTTGGGTGAATTACCTGTTTAGGTATATGTGTGTGTGTATATATATATATAGACCTAAAGCACCAATGAAATATGAGAACATTGGAAAAAAAAAAAAAAAAAATCCTCCATGATCTGCTGAAGGACCAAGTAATATTAGTTTTGAGGCATAATATTAACTGTTTTGAGGCATATGCTCTCAGTATTATCGGTTTTGAGGCATATGATCTTAATATTAACTGCTTTAGGCATATATTCTCAATATTAACAGTTTTAAGGCATATGTGCTCTCAGTATTATCAGTTTTGAGGCATATGCCCTCAGCATTATCGTTTTGAGGCATATGATCTCAATATTAACTGCTTTGAGGCATATGTTTCTCAATTTACTTTGAACATATGCTCTTTTCAGGTCTTAGGCATATCTCAGTATTATCGGTTTTTGAGGCATATGATCTTATATTAAACTGCTTTAGGCATATTCTCAATATTACAGTTTTAAGGCATGTGCTCTCAGTATTATCGGTTTTGAGGCATATGCGCCTCATATTGTTGGTTTTGAGGTATATGCTGTAGTATTATCGATTTTAGGCATATAGCTCTCGGTTTTTATGAGGTGCTCTCAGTATTATCGGTTTTATGCTCTCGTATTATCATTTTGAGGCATATGCTCTCATATTCATTTTGAGGCATATGATCTTAATATTAACTGCTTTAGGAGGCATATGCTCTCAGTATTTTGAGGCATATGCCCAGTAGTTTTGAGGTATATGCAGTATTGATTTTGAGGCATGCTCTCAGTATTATTAATTATTTTGAGCATATGGTTTTTTGAGGCATATGCTCTTAGTCATATGCTCAGTTTTGAGGCATATGCTCTCAGTTTGAGGCATATTCTCTCAGTATTATCGGTTGAGATATGCATATTATCTATCAGTATTATTGGTTTTGAGGCATATGCCTCTCAGTATTATCTCAAGTCATAAATTATCGGTTTTGAGACATATGCATTTAGTATTATCGGTTTTGAGGCATGTGCTCTCAGTATTATTGGTTTTGAGGCATATGCTCTCAGTATTATCAGTTTTGAGACATATCTTTAGTAGTATATTTTGAGCATATGCTCTCAGTATTATCGGGTTTGAGGCATATGCTCTAGTATATATTGAGGCATATGCTCTCAGTATTATCGGTTTGAGACATATGCATTAGTATTATCGGTTTGAGGCATATGCTCTCATATTAGTTTTGAGCATATGCTCTCATTATCGTTGAGACATATTTGAGTATTAAGCATATCTCATATTATCGGTTTTTATGCTCTCAGTATTATGGTTTTGAGGCATATGCTCTCAGTATTATGGTTTTTGAGTATGCATTATTATCAGTGCATTATAGGCTTCGAGGCATAGCAGGTTTTTGATGCTCTCTTATGTGCTCTCAGTATTATTGGTTTTGAGGCATATGCTCTCAGTATTATCAGTTTTGAGACATATGCGTATTATCAGTTTTGAGCATATGCTCTCATCAGTAGTTTTTATGCTCTCAATATTATTGGTTTTGAGGCTATGCTCTCAGTATTATTGGTTTTGAGGCATATGCTCTCGTATGAGACATATGCATTTAGTATTATCAGTTTTGAGAGTAGGGGTTTTGAGGCATATGCTCTCATATTATCGGTTTTGAGACATATGCTTCATATTATTGGTTTTGAGCAGCTCTCAGTATGAGGCATATGCTCTCATCATTTTGAGACATATGCATTTAGTATTATCATTTTGAGGCATATGCTCTCAATATTGAGGCATCAGTATTATCATTTATTATTATCAGTTTTGAGGCATATGCTCTCGGTTTTATGCTCTCAGTATTATCAGTTTTGAGAATGCATTAGTATTATCGTTTTGAGGCATATGCTCTCTGGTTTTGAGGCATGCTCTCAATTATCGGTTTTGAGACATATGCATTTAGTATTATGGTTTTGAGGCATATGCTCTCAGTATTATCGGTTTTGAGACATATGCATATTATCGGTTTTTATGCTTCATATTATGGTTTGAGGCATATGCTCTCAATATTATCGGTTTTGAGGCATATGCTCTCAGTATTATCCTTTTATGCATTTAGTATTATCGGTTTTTATGCTCCAGTATTATTGGTTTTGAGGCATATGATGCATGCTGAGGCATATGCTCTCAATATATCGGTTTTGAGACATGCATTAGTATTAGGGTTTTGAGGCATATGCTCTCAATATTATCGGTTTTGAGGCATATGGTATATTTGGGTTTGAGACTTCTCAGTATATCAGTTTGAGCATTTGAGGACTATCGGTTTTGATGATTATCGGTTTTGAGACATATGCTCTCAGTATTATCGGTTTTGAGACATATGCTCTCAGTGGTTTTGAGACATATGCTCTCAGTATTATCGGTTTTGAGGCATATGCTCCCACTAGAGGCCTCTATGTGCGTTCAAGTAAAGATTGTATTCACAAGATGAATGCACATTGATGCCACGACAATGTCATTAATATGAGTGGGAAGCTTGTGTCAGTGAGAAACAAGGCGCAATACTTGTGGAATACTACAATACTTAATACTTATGTTGAAGTTATTCTGTTTCAAGATTACGAGACATAATGCTATGCACAGAAAAATCATTTATAATAAATACTGCATTATTCTGTAGATTCTTGCTCTTCTGTGTAGAGAAATATGAAATGTTTGTGCCAGTCCAGACCATCACTGACTTTTGTGAAGTCTGTGAAACAAAGAGTCATATCATCTCAGCTGGAACTATTGGCTCTATCTGGAGGAATGATTTGCTCAAGTCAAGAGTCCTTTTCCAGAGACACTGTCCTTCTGAAGTTTGATTTTTAATTAATCATCAAAATAAACACAGAAGATTTAGTAAAAATAACATGTAGTATTTCAAGACCTAAAGATCACCTTATATTCACCCAAAATATTTTCTCACCTTGTTGTTTCAAACCCGTTACTGTTTTCCCATTATACACAAATGAGAAGTTCAGATTTCCATAGTTTATGCAATCTGTGCACTATATTCCAAGTGAGACAACAGCAATCAGTGAGAGGATCAGACTCAATTGTGTATTCCAGTATGCCTTATATAGATGTGTTGTGGCAGATTTGACGTTGATGATGCCAAACACAACTGAGCTTGACACACTACATTTAAATATGTGAAAGTAGAAAAAAGGAGACATTCAAGTCAATAATGACTTACATTTTTGTGAAATTTAATTTGAAAGACTTGGAATATAGTTCAATCATCCAACCAGGAGGTATTGCTGTGAAGCGTTTACCATTGTAACTGCTTCATATATGTGAGTACAATTTTCAACGTGTTTTTTGTCCTGAATGGGTCTGTTCAGTAGCTGAACAGGTGGACTTTGGCTGGTTAGTTGGTTCAAAGGTTGAAGAGCCACTGTCCAGTCCATGCATAGATTCAGAGGAAAACACTTGGGCTGATGATGTCATCACATTTGGATCTTGCCGGAAATTTCCCAAGACAAGGGTTTGCTAACTAAATGAAAAGATCCAAATGCATAAGCGTAAAGCGATCGGTCCACGTAAGCCAACAGATACTCCCGTTTAAAGGCACAATTACCTCATTCATTCATTCATTCATTCATTCATTTTTCTACATGATTTAGTTTTGTTGGGGTTTTTTTTACTACAATGCTGAGACGTAGATCATTTCGTCGGTGAGATCCTCCTCGCGTCTGCCGCTCGAGTCCGTCTCCTCATCGCTGTAGTCGCGGACGTTGCTCTGACACAACCCCGTCTCCTCTGCCTCCGGCCCGTGGCCTAGCGTGACGTTCAGTAAGTTGCTAGCAGCGCTTTCCATCTCATCAATTGTCATTTCACAAGCATCGGCAATCTCGTGTTTTGTCACCGTCACAAACTTTGGATCCTTTGCGTATTTGCCCAGTCCCCCAGATATCATCACCTACAACAAAAGGCATCGT
Source organism: Culter alburnus (assembly GCA_028476615.1). NCBI lineage: Eukaryota > Metazoa > Chordata > Actinopteri > Cypriniformes > Xenocyprididae > Culter > Culter alburnus. The sequence continues at coordinate 253,641 of JAOTNS010002789.1, read as the reverse complement.
GTCAGCACGGCAAGTTTTTAACACATTTAACACAACGTGACACAATGAATGTGGAGTGTGGTCACTCACCGCTTCCACCAGACTGTGAGCGCTGCTCCGCTGCTGCAGATGATGGCCGCTCAACCGCGGTGGAACCTTCAAGAGGGAGGGGGAACGTGCTGACCAATCAGAGCCTTGCTGGGAGTTCCAGAAGCCCCTGTGAACCAATCCCGGAGTGCTGCTGGCGCTGACCGCGGTCTGGATCAGAGGGGTGTAGGGTGGAGGCGTGGTCGGAGGCGTGACCCATGAGCGGATGGAGCGAGTCGGAGAGAGCCGGGATCGACTCGATTCTTGACCGGTCGCTGTCTTCACCTGTGGAGCCGCAAGAATAAATGAAGCTGCTGTGAGATGCTGGAAAACCAACACTTATGTCACAATCCGTACTTTCAGACCGTTCACCCCAATAGCAGACACTTTTACAAGTGCTTATTTTTTCAGTAATTGTTAATATTACGGTTTTTTTTTGCTATCGCTAGGACACATTTTTCAATACTTGGGTCATTTTTTTTGCTCAAAATGTCATGTCTGGTTTTGCGCTGATCACCTGATGCTGTGACGGGAGACCCGCGGGATGCAGGGGGATCTCATCTTGACTGCTCTGTTTGCGCAGACACTCGAAATGGAAAGCAGGCTTGTGAGAGGCTGTATGAAAGAATGCACACATCAATATGCTTTATTTTTGTATGTATACACACAAAAAAACTACCTAATATACAGAGAAACCTTGAGCTACAAAGCAGCATTTCTTACTCTTTCACCGTGTATGATGAAATATCTATGTAATGATTCTATCTAAAAAGAGACCATTTTGGAAAATGATGGCACTCTGCATCACAACAGACAGCAGTCAACATTTGTTCCTTACAATTTCTCCTTTAACTCCTTAAAGTCGGCATGAAATCAAAATTGACCCTATTTACTTTGTTGCATATTACTAGTCTTGGGGTGAACAATTAGTCCATGCAAGTTAATACACCAAAAAAAATAGTTTGCAAACACTGACAGGAATAACACAAAATAGGTATCATTTTAAAGCTTAGAAACTCAGCTTTTTAATGCATCCAACCATTTAGTTTAACTCTTAATGATTACTGAGTCATCCTGCTAAACCAGAATGTTCTGCCCACAGGTGCCACATAGCTACAAAACAATTAATAATCATATTTTTCAAAACTACTGCCTTGATCAACACAAAATAGTATGGAGTCAAATTAATGCCTTAAAGTTTGCACAAAATAAAGTTTTGCAAAACAAAAAAAAAAAAAAGAATTGAGCAATAAAAAAATGTTTTGCAAACAAAAATAAAGAATTGCAAAGGAAAAATAAAGTATTGAGCAGAAAAAAATAAGTTTTGCAAACAAAAATAATACATTGCAAAATAAAATAACGTAGTGCAAAAATAAAAATATAATCAATTACAAAAATCAATGACAGCTGTAATCCTATTTTATCTTTGCCACATATTTTTCATGCTCAAACCTACTAAATCATTTGCAACGCTCATTTTATTCTGCGTTTCAGTCAAGCGTGCGCTCACGATACCGGTTTTCCTTTGCGCTGCACTTTTCTGTGCGGTTCTCTTTATGGCACTGGTTTGACGTGGGGGTGGAGTCAAGAAACGGGGGCACGCCCCCACGAAACACGTCATCGGCAGGAGACGCAGATCGCAACAGAACAGATCAAGCACAGAGACAGAGCGCATTTATTATAATCTGAAAACCACGCCCACCGGGGGGAAAACAATCCAACCGTCTCCAGGCTGCCTTCTTGTCTTTTCTGACTCATTACAAAAAACAGAACAATGCCTAAAGCTGCTGTGTGACAAGGTGTACACTAACAAGCTAAAAAACCCAGAAATAAGTTTTTTATAAGCTGTCGACCCCAAAAAACGAATATTTAAGGACACAAAAGTGGATACAGGCAGTGGACAGAGCGCACGGGTCATATTACTATAAGAAATGCATTGGAGGGGGTCGTAATCAGCGACAACATATGCTAAACAAACCAACAAAAACAAACCATTCATTATTTTTAACCATGTCAAAGAATTATTTCACCTGTCGCCGATTACGTTCCCCTCCAATGCATTTCGCGGGGCGTGCCCCCGTTTCTTGACTCCACCCCCACGTCAAACCAGTGCCATAAAGAGATCCGCACAGAAAAGTGCAGCGCAAAGGAAAACCGGTATCGTGAGCGCACGCTTGACTGAAACGCAGAATAAAATGAGCGTTGCAAATGATTTAGTAGGTTTGAGCATGAAAAATATGTGGCAAAGATAAAATAGGATTACAGCTGTCATTGATTTTAGTAATTGATTATATTTTTGCACTACGTTATTTTATTTTGCAATTTATTATTTTTGTTTGCAAAACTTATTTTTTTCCGCTCAATACTTTATTTTTCCTTTGCAATTTTTTATTTTTGTTTGCAAAACATTTTTTTATTGCTCAATTCTTTTTTGTGTTTTGCAAAACTTTATTTTTGTGCAAAACTTTAAGGCATTAATTTGACTCCATAAAATAGGTGTCATTTGAAAGCTTAAAGTCTGAATTTTACAATGAATGTAAGCAATTTGATTTTCATAATTTATGAAATACTTTTTTGTTCTATTTACTGCAATGTGTCAATAATGCAAGCAACTTGTTAAAACATGCTAACAAAACATGTTAATTCATTCAACGTTGTCTTTTTCTTTCCACTTCACTGAATTTAAAGCTTATAAAATTTCCATACGGCCAACATTTTCTACAAACGTTTCAATGTAGTTTTTTCTAATAGCTCACACTGAGCCGGGGACAGCAGGAGTCGTTTCGATGACCTCTGGGGCTGCTGGGATATGAGCTGCTCATCATCGTCACAGATGCATTCGCACACATCCTGCGGTCTAACTGCAGCACAGTCACTCAGAGTGTCCTGAAAGTCTTGGTACGACCTTGACAGAGAAACAAAGAGAAGATATTTTGATATAGCTGATTATTGATATACACTTTCTGAAAAGAGTTTTCAAGCGATACCTGTCTCTAGCCAGCATGACGTCATCCTCGTGAAACTCGTCTCCGCTGTAATACTCTGTCACAGAGTTCCTGTCATCATCGCTGATGTCACCGTGGCTGGGGTTTTGGACGTGGATAGTGGGATATCCGACAGCACTGGAGCAAGGCCTGCGAGACATTGGAGCATCAGATCATTAGTACACAAACCACTAGCCAACATCATCCGCACCACTCCAGAGAATCTGTTTTTCTTGTGCTTTGATTTAATTCCGTTACAGAGTTGAACTATGAGCCTGACGAGGCCAAACACAAACTGTTACAGGAACTTGCTTCTATATGAAATGTTCTATGATGTTTGTTTTCAGGATTCAGTTTCCTGTGGTAATCTGAGTGGTCATGTGACCTCTCACCTCTTGGAGTGAGTCCTGAGCTGTAGTTCTCCATCACTCCTGAGGTTGAGGTAGGAGCTCAGAGAGGACACCAGGCCCCTGGAGGGCCGGCGGCAGCGACCGTGCCAGCCGTTGGTGAAGGCGGGAGCCGCTGGCACGTTGGCATTGTTGATATTTGAGTTGGATGATCTGCTGTCTGACATGGACTGGCACAGAGGGAGCGGGAGCTGCAGAGGACGCTGGGTAACGCTGCTGCCGTACTGATCTCCACTCACATGATTGACCAGACTCCCAATCACTCCATTCCTCTGCAAATACAGACAACAGGATCGAAAATATCATTTCCCTAGTTTCATTAAATCACATTAATTTTTAAATTATATTACACTGGCTTCTTTGATATATATATCTAGAGATCCTTAACAGGAAGTATTTACTTTGAAAACATTATTTTTCAAAATTGCTGGTGTTGTTTTAAACATAAAACCGTAGTTAGATATTAGATCTTTTTTAAAGTGCCCATTTTATGCTCATTTATAACTTTATTTTTTGTGGTCTGCTAGAATATTTTTACATGATTTAAAATTCAATAAATATTATTTCTCTCATACTGTACATCGCTGCAGCAGCTCTTTTTACCCTCTGCTTGAAACGCTTTTTTAGTTCCTGTCTCTTTAAAGCTCTGCCTTTCTGAAAAGCCCAGTCTGCTCTGATTGAACGGTTGACCAATCAAAACTGACCAGAGTATGTGTCAGAAATTAAACACCTTTTACCATACTAATTTTTCAGCTCTCGAGGCTTCACAAGGCAGCCAGTAGGTGGGCATTATGCAAATGTGTCACATGGTGATGTAGCTAAGGCCCTGTCCCAAATGAAACCCTAATCCTTTGCAGTCTTCCTCCGAATCCACACTTTCACGCAGTAAAGCTTTGACTGTCTGGTAGAAGTCTGCTGCGGAGGTAAAGTGCTCATCGAGGGCACAAACAAGCACCCTTCTGAAACCTAAAATGATAAATGGGACACCCTACGGCCTTGTGGACTGAACAGACACACTAGGAGCGAAAGACACCCTGGGGGAAATTCCTCCTCGAAAAAGACTAAGTCCAAAGTGGCTGCGTTCAGTCAAACCTCCATGCTCTCCGACCTCCTCCTCTAGCCCGGGGAAGGTGGCTCGTTCCTGGTCAAAGTCAGACCTAGCCACCCTCTGGAGAGCGTTCTCCAGCGTGGACAAGCAAAAAACAGGCCATAGAGGTGTTGGAGACCAACTGGACTTAGACAAAATAACACGGACATAGAACCGTCAGTCAGTCAAACCTCCATGCTCTCCGACCTCCTCCTCTAGCCCGGGGAGGGTGGCTCGTTCCCGGTCAAAGTCAGATCCTTTGACCATCTGGAGGGTGATTGTGAGCTATCTGAGATAGCGGCGGCCATTGTGAGTCCACAAGACATGAAGAGCACATGAAGTGTGCCTTTTGGGACAGTGCCTAATTCACGAAAATAACTGACCCTTCGCTGGGAGTTTGATTGACAAGCGATCTAACCAATCATAACGCCAAATCCGCCATTTTGTCCGACAAAGCAGTCGAAGATTCACCTCTGTGGACTTGAACTTGAAAAATGCATGTATTTTCGTCTTTCTGCGTTTGAAACAACCTTCTGATGTTCATTCATGTTTGTTTGATGCTATAAATGAACTAGTAGAAGAGATGATCGGTTCACGAGCCGTTTGATCTGAGGCGCTACAGCATCTGTCACGACACATTAAAGAGCCACAAAACGCTTTTTATTGTTCGCTTTCTTTAAAAAAACTACACAGTTTGAAAGCTGGGACTTTGTTTAATATCATAAGTAACCTGCTCTGTCTCGTCTGTCGACGTGTTGTCAGTATCCTCTTTGCTCCGATGTATTTTTCACTGCGTGTGGCGTGACAGCGCCACGGCTTGTCAGACAAAGCAACAGTAAGTAAGTAGGGCGGGTCTTTGCGAAGGTTCAATCGCAGGACTACAAACGAGGCGTTTCAGGCCAGTGTGTTCTGTTGTAGAGATTCACTCTCTTTAGTGTAGACTCTGTGTTTGGTAACTTTACAGATCTTTACATGCACAAACAGCTAAATGACACACTAAAGGAAAGGTAAAATAAAAAAGAAGCATAAGAGGTGCCCTTACTTAAGATATATTAAAATATTAAAAAAATTCTTAAACAAGACAAAAAAAGGTTGACTGAACGATTCAACCATTATGTTTTAGTGATGTAGTGACGTCTTTTTAGTGGTCGAGAGGAACTTTTATGTTGCTTTAAATGCTTTTATCAGAAAACGACTAGGTATTTTATCAGTTCACACCCGAGACCTTTGATTCACAAGCTCAGCGCTCTGTTCCTGAAGTTAGATGAACTCTGAGAGAGACTGAATGGCTCCACCCCGTATATCTCTTCCTCCTCGTGAAGGTTGACGTCCACTAGACCTTCATCCTGCAGATCACATGATATGGCTCGACGGATCTCAGGGCCGATATCATGCAGTGTGCGCAGACCAGCCTGCAGAAGAGACGGATGAAAACACACTGTTTCTGTGACACATTTAACATGGAGACTTTTTACAGAATTATGTCCAAATGAGCAGCATTTAAAGAAACTCCTCAGCCTCTTTTATATATGGCATAATTGTCATCAGTTTTCTCGTTCTTAAAATATTTGTAGACTTTTTATCTCACAATTCTGGCACAATTTTATAATTCGCAATTTGGACTTTATAACTCGCAAGTCTGAATTATATAAAAAAAACTTTTTTATTTTTTTATTTTGCATGGTGGAAACAAGCTTCCATAGTTTTTAGGGCAAAATATCAAACTTTCAATATTTGTGGCAGTCATACAAAAAATAATAAAAGCCACATTCATATCAGTATTACATCATTCATGAAATCATGTTATGTTCAGTTACTCATGAATCTCCTCAGTAGGCCACATGAGCACAGCACGTTCTCGCAGGATCCATCAGTGTTTTTACACAAGCTTTAGTGAATCAGGTCTGGAGTGTGTGGTCACCTGTAGAGCGGTGGTGGTGTTGAAAAGCGGTTGGCCTCCCACAAGTCCTTGCTCTTTGCGTTTCCTGAACTTCCTGAAGTAGTCTTGAATCAGGAAAGTGGCATAGAACTTCCCAACAGTGATCTCATCATCTAAACACACACACACACACACACACACTCATTTCATTATAGACAACTATATTTATGTATAGCTACATTTTGTAAAAAAGTGTTGGTCCCACTTTATATTAGGTGTCTGTGTACTTGAATCAAAACAATAATTTTATAATAATTTCACTACTTTGGTTTCAGTGGATGTTAATTTAGAACTAGATAAAAATGTTTGAAGACACACTTTAAGTTGGCTTGAAAAAGCCAGTCCAGAAAGTTTGAAGTAGTTTTAAAAGTTTGAAGTTTGAGAGTTTTCAGTTTGAAAGTTTAAGTTTTAGTTTAGTAGATCTGATAGATAGATAGATAGATAGATAGATAGAGTCAGGGTACTAAAGGCGGTTGCTAGGGTGTTATGTGGTTGCTAGGGTGTTGCTATGCAGTTGCTAAGGTACTCTGGGTGGTTGCTATGCAGTTGCTAAGGTACTCGGGTTGATTGCCAAGGGTTATGTGGTTGCTAGGTACTCCTAAGGTGTGCTATGTTGCTAGGGTACTCGGGGTGGTTGCTAAGGTGTTGCTATGCGGTTGCTAGGGTACCCGGGGTGGTTGCTAAGGTGTTGCTATGCGGTTGCTAGGGTACTCGGGGTGGTTGTTATGTGGTTGCTAAGGTATCATGGGTCCTTGCTAGGGTGTTCCTATGTGGTTGCTAAGGTACTCGGGTTAGTTACTAGGATGTTGCCAGAGTGATTTTTGTGGTTGCTCGTCGGTTGCCATGGTTTGCTATGGGTGGTTGCTATGATAGATAGATAGATAGATAGATAGATAGATATTTAATAATAATTTAGCAGATAAATATATTAAAATAGATAGATATTTATTAATTATTTTAATAATAATAATTTAGAATTATTAGAATCTTTGCTGATAACCACAGGTGTAGTTCATTGACATATTTGTGTGTGTGTGTGTGTGTGTGTGTGTGTGTTGACTATACGTGTCAGGTCCAAAACGTCCTGACTATTCAGAAATGTCCTCACAGTGAACCCTGTTAAACTCTGAGCAGTGATCAGATCTCGTTAGATAAAAAAGCGTATAAATCAGCTAAATCATGTTTCTATTTAAATCTGGTGTTTCTCACGTTTCTGTGAGGGTTATGTTTAGGGGTCGGGGTGAGATTAGGTGATGTAAACTATCATTAACTTGATCTAAAATCAATGGGAGTCTTTGAGATGATATATATACTGTATAGTATATACAAATATAGTGTATGTGTGTGTGTGTTTGACCTCCAGCAGGTGGCACCACTTGGTCCAGCAGTTTCATGCTGGTTCTCTTCCAGATCTTCTTGATGACGGCTCGTAACTCCTCATTGGCTTGTTCCAGATTGCCTGAGAGACACACAGTCGTGACTAAGCACACATTGACACGTGAGAGTCTCCATGAGCAAAGCTTTACCTTCAGTCTTGATTTTCAGAGCAGTTCTGACCAGAGCGAACAGGGTGGCGTTGAACATGACCGTTCCGTCACTATTTAGTGGCATATTCATGGCAACCAACCTCTGGAGACAGATTATTAAGAGAAAGAGTGACGTTTAGACTGTGTGTTAGTCTGCGGGTGTGATGTGTGTTTATATTTACACTTCCTTGAGTTAACAGTGTCATATATATGACAGGCTCTTACACAGTCCCGTCAGGATTTCACAGGACTTTTTTCCCCCAGATTTTTGTGGCCTAAAATGACTGAATTTGCAGACTTTGACTGAAAATTGTAATTATCATCATGTACTTATATAATTAGTGTTAGTGACAGCAGGGGTGCAATTATATTTTTGTGCTTAACTACTGAATTTGTGCTAATGTTCCCCCAGACACAAAGCAAGAGAAAATACTCATAATTCTGCTGAAAATATTCTGATGATAATAATCTTGCTGAAAATACAGAATGGTGTTAGACACAACAGCCACTGAATCAGTACAGTCTGTGACACTCTACGATCTACATCATTATTTCATGTTTTTACAATTGAACAATTATATAATTGTCTATCATAATATCATTGTGCTGTAATATTGTTTTTGCATTTATTTATTTTATAATAGTTTCATCATTGATTGCATTCACTTTAAAATTAAAAAAGTACAAATAATGTACTTAATTAACATCCTCTCCTCGCAGATTTTAACAAATCCTTCCCTCGTGGTCAAAATGATCCGAAGCCCTAACATTATACTTTTTTTTTTTGGTCCGGAAAGCTTATATCATTTCATTTTGATGATATTTTTTCTATTTTTGAATGCAATTTTTTGATATTTTGTTTATTTTATTTATCATTAAATTACTAGATTTTATCAATAAATAATACAAATAATAATAATTTCAGCACATTCTTCACATTCTTTCAGCTTGAATTCAAAATAACTCACCATTTCATGGTTAACCCTTTTAATTCAGCTCAAAATATCTCACATTGTGTCTCTGCCGACCTCTTGTGGAAAAAAAATAATATAACATGATATTTCATGACTCTTGCCACTAGATGGCCTCATAGCTCTATATGGAGCAAATGAATTGTTCTCCTGGGTCCTAAAGACAGTTTCTTTCAGTATTTTAAAGTTTTAGCATTTTTTATTTTAATTTTGACAATTTTTTTAGGTTTTTCTATATGTACTGAAGTGTCAGATATTGCAATAATTGAAGTTAGCAAGGTGGACAGCAGGGGGACATTTTTTTATTTTTTAAGTATTATTTAAAGATGATTTATTATTATTTAAAAAGCATTATTAAAATAGTATTTATTTGAAAATTCTGATTTTAATTGAGAATAAAAAATGCTGTTATAATTTCACCATTTATTTTGCATTTGTGTGGGGGTTGTTCTGGATTGTAAATGAGTTCAAATCTAACCACTTCATATCTGCATTGTGAATGATTGATTTTTATTTGAAAAAATTGAAAAAACAAAAACTTTGGTTGTTACATTGGTGTGTGTGTGTGTGTGTGTGTGTGTGTGTGTGTGTGTGTGTGTGCTTTATACCTTGCATGCCACTCTATGAGGACACAGCTTGCCAAAGCCCAGCGGTGGCTGAATCCTGCGCAGCAGCGTCACCACATCTAAGTGTTTGATACGGCCCCTGATAAACACACACACACACACACACACACAGTATTCAGTGTCAAACTAAATACAGTCAGAACTAGAAGTACAACATCTTTTGCATATATACTTGGCCTCTGGATCATATTCCGACCAGATCCTCTTGAATTCATCTAAATGATGCGGTCCAAGAATCGACCAATCACGCGTCAGGTAGTCAAAGTTGTCCATGATGACAGCGACAAACAAATTAATGATCTGGGGGGAGGGGGAGCAACATTTGCATCAAATAACTAAATCAAATAAAAGTTCAGAGAGAAGTTAAAGAGAAAAGGACAATAACAACACGAGTAGATGCATGATTATTACAAACTGAAAATGTTTAAAGAGGACCTATTATGCCCTTTCACAAACTCTTGATTGTGTTTTTGGGCTCTATAGAAGTGAAGTGTTCCCATATTTGACATTGTTGCGGCTCTGTTCAGTTCCTGTCTCTATGAAGAGACAAGTCAAGCTTTATTTATAAAGCACATTTATTTATAAAAACACAAGTTGACCCAAACTGCTCAACAGATCAAGCAAACTTAATTTTAAAATTAAATATAAAACAGAATACAATAAATTAAAACATTTAAATACAACATCATGTATTAATCAACTTCAATCTATTCAATAATCAGGTGTTAAAAGCTGCCCTTGACAACAGCACTGATGAGTCACATGATCTATGTGCATTAAATGACAAAGGACCTAACAGGGCAATCAAGCCAGGTAAACAGGACACAGACTAACCTAAAATCAAAACTTTGGTTTTGCTCTCATTTAATTAAGAAATTGTTTGCCAGCCAATGTTTAATATGTTCGCATCAGTTTAGGGCGTTCTCAGATGAACAATTCTTGTCTACACTCACTGGGAAATAAAACTGGGAATCATTAGCATAACAATGATAAGATATGCAGTATTTCTGAAAAATAAAGCTCAAGCAAAGCATGTTCCGTGAAAATAACAAGGGTCCTAAGATTGACCCTTGAGGGACACCACACTGAAACTGAGCTGAATGTGCTCTGATTGGTCGGCTGGAGCAGTGTGTTGTGATTGGTGTTTGGGAAATGTCCCGCCCCTTACCATAACCACCAGTTTCAACTCAACCAGGCCCCGCCCCTTTATTCTGCGCATTAATTATTTAAATGAGGAATATTGTGAAGAAAACTCAAGATGGAGTTCAGAAACACTGACACTGATATAGAGAAGAACTCAAACTGCAACATTACACACTAAAGAAAGATGAACAGAAAAGCACCATAGGTCCTCTTTAAAAACAGTAATTATGACATTTTCTGAAGTATTGACAAAATACTAAACAACACGTTAAAAGCTCAAATATTTTGAGGTACCAGAAAAGCACAGAGCATGTAGAAGCTGATGAAGTAGAGGATGGCGAAGGAGCTGCCGCAGGTTTTCTCCTCTCCAGGGTTATAGTCGGACTCAGAGTCGCACTGTTTGCCGGGCAGACACGCCAACATGATCTGCTGCCACGCCTCGCCCGTCGCACATCTGACCCACGGCCAGAGAAAAGACCATGACACACTGACCTGTACTTACACCATATTAATCCCATACTATAATTGATGACAAATTCATTTTGATTTTAGAGGGATAGCTCACACAAAATTCTGTCATCATTTACTCACCCTTTATGTCATTCCAAACCCATAAGACTTTCCTTCATCTCTGAGACACAAATGAAGATATTTTTTAAGAAATCTTTGTCCCTCCACTGAAAGTCTGTTCATCCAAATGTTTATAAGTGAATAAAAGCCTAAATTAAATCTGTTCATCATATGAAGCGGTCGTGTCTCTTCAGAAGTCTTGAAATAAACCGCTTCATTCACGCATCTCTTTATGAACATTTTAGGTGAATAGACTTTCAATGGAGGGACAGAAATCTCTCAGAATTCATCAAAAATATCGTTATTCGTGTTCCAAAGATGAACAAAATGTCTCAAAAGTTTGGAACGACGTGAAGGTGAGTACATGATGACAGAACTGTCATTTTTTGTTGAAATATCCCTTTAAATCTCACTGTGAATGAGCTCTCTATGGTACGGTGTTCCTGCAACAATATACAGCACTCAATTCTGCATCAAAAGAAACAGACATGCTAAACTGCTCATACTGTACAGCTGGAATCATCTGAATATTTATTGTAAAACAATAATGAGTAAAGACTTTTTAATTTGTAATAGTCAAGTATTTCTATAGCGCTTTACACAACACAGATAGTTTAAAAGCAGCTTCACGGTGATAAACAGGAAAAGATCAGAATAAGTGATGCAAACCATCAAATATGAGACTAATTCAAATTATTATTCAGATCAATTCAGTTCAGTTCTATAACTGTGTCAATGTTGCAAAATTTGTAAATTGCAATTCATAATATATACAGTATGTGCATTTCATATATTATTAAGTTGAAATTATATGACATTTTGTAGATTTGATATTCCAAAGAATGGGATGCATAGCCTGACAAAATGAAAAACTCAGCATCGGAGCAAAGAATGTACTTGATTTCTGATTAAAAGTTATATCTTAATGCTATTCACACCTCAGAAATGATGTTCTTCCTCAGTGTTTCTGTCTTGTTTTCCAGCAAAAATATCTAAACATTCTTAAATCAAGATACATTTGCTGGAAAAGCAAAATGACTGAAGATATTAAGATATTTTCTGAAAAAATTCATTTATGGTTAAAAGAAAGGGGAAAAAATCTGTCAGCGGGGTCAGAAAAATAATCTAATTTTCCCTTTGAATTAAGTTTATTTTTCATGGAAGTGAAACATGTATGTCCACACAAATATTCCCATGAACACACCTGAACAGCAGGAGCACAGCTTGTGGAAAGGTCTGGAAATTATTGTTACGATTAATGCTGGTTCCGTCCACCATCGCGACCTTCCCGAACACCTGAAAGAGTAAAACGATCTCAGTATCATAATTCACAAGAGTGTTACTGCATCACACCAGCAGATGATTTACCTGCATTCCAATGACAGCATAGATGAAGAACAGCATGGCAATGAGCAGAGCCACGTACGGAAGAGCCTGAGAAAGCATTGAGATACAGCAGGAGCTGAAATAAGAGACAACATCGACCTCTAAACGATACAACCGAAAACAACATTTTTTTGCAGTGCAGTGCAGTGTACCTGAAATGACTTGATGAAGGTCCACAGGAGCGTGCGAATGCCCTCTCCTCTGCTCAACAACTTCACTAAGCGCATGACCCGAAACAGACGGAAGAAGGTGATGGAAATCCTTGCGCTGTCCTCCGTGTTCTGAGAAAAACACCTCATGTTAATGAGTTATAATGTGCTTCCACTCTACTTCAATGTGTCTCTGTCACACATCGCACAGTGTGTGGATTGAGTGTGAACAGGACTATGATTTTGAGTGCTCTGTGTCATTCACTGGTGAGTTTCATGCTGAGTTTGTTCATGCACTGCAGGCTTCACATTCTCAAACAGCAAATGCTTCAAGGCCCCATACACATGACAAAGATCTTCTTGTCAAGACAACACGCAGGGCATCTTACCCCTGACTATACTGCAAAAACAGCAGCTCCTGTGTGCTTCAACAAATCAAAGGGCTTGTATTAATCTCACATTCAGATAGGTGCCTCTGAACACAGCAAACTCATGCCTGAATTTTTGAGCTTTCTCATGAAGTACAGATCTGTCATGACAACTCTCAGAGTGTTTGGCATTGGTAATGGATATGACAAGGTTGATATGTTTGGTCTTGGTGGAATAGATCTGCTACACTGCTGCTGACTGCTGCTGTTATTGGTTATTACTGCTGTTGTTGTTGCTGTTATTGCTGCTGCTGCTGCTGCTGCTGCTGGTGGTTATTGCTGTTGCAGAGCAAGTACAGGACATGCTACTGCCAATACATACAGGACACGCTGCTGTGAGCAAGTAAGACATGCTGCTGCTGCACAATATACATGAATTACCCGTATCAGATCTATACAGGTGTAGCTGGGGAAGATGGAGGGTTTCTGAAGCGCGCTGCAAATGCTAACGCTGACCAAGTATTTTAAGGTCGAGCATGCAGCTCATTTGCTACTGATACAGCAGAACCAATCAACTGTCTATAGAGCATGATGTGATTGTAAGCAGATTGAGTTGAGGACCTATCAGCCTGTGCCATCTAGAGTTTCATGACAGAACTCATGTCCTCAGTGGAAATACTTACAAATTAAACACACAAAAAATGATATGATCAATAAGTCATGGCAACATAGGTTTTGGCATTACTTTATCTCATCAAAATAATTTGTCCAATTACAACTTTTTTAAAAATTTTTTTAATGAATTGAAATGACTTGTACAGCCAATTTAAACATCTTTTGCACAATAAACAGTTCAAATAATGTGACTACATCCCTCCTTTGTTAAATCACTAGTAAGATGGGGAAACAAATCAGTATCACCCACATATACTTCACCTTTAATATCTGAACAGAAACAGACAGAGAAGAGAGAACACAGCGCTGGGCCTGGATCACGTGTTTACTTACATTGATCTCTGTGATTGCAATGTCAACGATGCTACCAACAACAATTAAGGCATCAAACGTGTTCCATGCATCGGCAAAATAGTGCTGCGGACACCCGAAACAGAGAGATGAATTGACAAAGGAACAGAAAGAGGGAAGAAAAAGACAGAAGAAAAATCACAGTTATGATGTTGCAGCCGCACACAGAAAGAGCAACACACTGTTTCTGTGTCTCATTCTGCTCCCTACCTCCCAATAATGGCAATTAAAAGTCATATTACAAGTCATAAAATGCCACCATGTCTTCGTCCTCCATTTCTAAACAAGACATGATTACATTTTCTTCAACGTGACTGTATTGAGAAACCATTGCTTGCTGGTTATTGCATTCGTTGTGAGATTTTCCAGTAGCCCCTCACTGCAAAACACACAGATCCAGGGGGCGGAGACGGGTATAAGGGATATGTAAAGTGGGAGGAGTTGGATCTAGATGGATCTCGCGTTCTGCAGTGAGGACCATCTCAGATATTCAGAGATCATCGAATCCCTAACCAGTGGATAGAAACTAGGGAGCAGATTGAGACACATCCTACAACAACAACAGCTAGGCATTCTGGGTATTTATTTATTCAAAGTTTATTTGATTCTCATAATAACGTTCATGTCACATTTCACTAAAATTAAAAGAAAACTATACTTTGCATTGAGAAAATGAAAATCTTTTGCATCGTGACATTCATAAATATACTGCAATGCGTCCGATTTCACTTTTTGGACTTTTTTGTGGTTCTCGTTATTCTCGTTTAAAAAACGAGCAGAACTCACATCAGAGCAAATATAAATCACTAATAAAGCTTATGAAATTTGACCAAATGTTAGTTGCTATGCTAAATTAAACCATACATGATTTTACTGACAATGCTGGTAAATTAAATCATAAAATCTCATAACGTCAAAACTTTCGGCCTTTTTGCCTACAAAAACATGTAATATAAATACTGTAAACTAAGTACATGAAAATATAATATATGTTTGATATAATTTTAAGAATTTGTAGTTTTTTCTTACAATGATGTTTTTCTGCATTACAGAGAATTTTGGGGTTTAAACGTGTTAAATTGTCATGAAAATAATGCCACAATGCAAAAAGTATTAAAGCTCCTATAACATGCTTCAATGATAGGATGATTCTAGGGACAAATATGATATTTTATTGAAAGCTATTGTAAGATACCCATAATATTTATTAGTATATCTGCATATTAACATTCTGACCTGACATGTATCATTTTGCTATGGCTTAAATTCTGTAACCATGAATAAGACTTCTTAAAGCATGTTCCCCTCTGTCAGACACATCTATAAACACAGCACACTGAAGGACGAGTGACCGACTAAACACACGAGCAGAGGTGAGGAACAGAGTGAGGGTCAGACAGGCCAGAGGAAAGCGGGCATCTACCTGACTCAGAACGATGTCTACTACGCTGCCAATCACCACCAGAGCATCAAACCCATTCCAGGGATCCAACAATAACCCTATCAGACAGACATCAGCGGGGAGGACAGGAGAGCAGAAGGGTTAAACTTCACGGGACAGGGGCACAGGCATTACACTGAGACTACAGAAAGACGTACCTTCGGTTTGAAGGCAATCAGTTTGAGAATCATTTCAACTGCGAAGACCCCCGTGAACACCATGTTCAAAATGTCCATTGCATAATTGAAAAGACGTGACTGGCCGTGATGCTGTGTGTAATACACGGAAAGTTCAGAAGTCATTCATAGGGATCATAGCACCAGAATTCAAAACACACATTAAAGGGTTAATTCTCCCAAAAATAATAATAAAATAATAAAAAATAATTCATTAATTATTCACCCTCATGTCGTTCCACACCCGTAAGACCTTCGTTCATCTTCAGAGCACACAATTCGTTAGCTTCAAACTGTTTTTTCAAAAAAACAAATAGCGACTTTATTCAACAATCTCTGATGGGAGATTTCAAAACACTGCTTCATGAAGCTTTGAATCTTTACGAATCTTTGTTTCGAATCAGTGGTTCAGATGTGTATCAACCTGCCAGAGTCACGTGAAATATTGAAGTTTCAAAACACTTATGATGTAACAAAGCCTCGTTTACTGAAATCATGTGATTTTGGCGCTCTGAACCACTGAATCGAAACAAAAGATCGTATATCTTCATAAAGCAGTCACATGAACTCATTTAAATATGTCTTTATTAGCTTTCTGGGAGTGTTTTTGCTGGTGATGCAGGCTTACTGAGCCATCAGATTCATCAAAAATCTTAATTTGTGTTCTGAAAGATGAACAAGGTCTTACGGGTGTGGAACGACATGAGGAGAGTAATTAATGACATTATTTTCATTTTTTGGGTGAACTAACCCTTTAAACAATCATTCCTTAACTGGAAAAACCAACCTTGCTCTACTATTAGTAGCTTTGCTTCCACGCACCTGATTTTATGTGAATTTGTGATATATATACATGCTCATTACTGTGATTTTTTTTTTAATCTGATAAGAAGAAATGAGCATAAACTACGGAAGCACATTAAAAAATCCCTTAATGCACAACAAAAAACTTGCGTGACTTTGCCTCAGTAAAGAATGTTAGTGGATAACTGGACTAACCAGCGGACCAATCGCATCGCAGCATCTAAAATGTTGTTAAAGTGCCCTGATTATGCTATTTTAAAAATTCCTAATTTTGTTTAGGAGGTTTCCTACATTTAATTTTAATTTCCTCATAACATCCACTGCAGCATCAGCTCTTTTCTCTCAGTGTCTGAAATGGTTCAATCAAGGATTCTGTCTCTCTAAACCCCGCCTTTCTGAGAGCTGCTCTGCTCTGATTGGTCAGATTGGGCCAGTCTGTTGTGATCGGTCAAACACTCATTATCATATCTGAATATCTGGAAAATTGACCCAAGTATTGAAAAATGTGTCCCAGTGACTGTGAAACACAGTGATGTGGTGATGCCATCTGTTCTGTGTGTGCTGATGTTTAGAGGCGTCCTCTCACCTGAACCGCCAGACACAGTGTGTTGAGGACGATGAGCACAAACATGACGTACTCAAAGCCGGTGGAGTTCACCACATACCAGAACTTGTACTGGTAGGGGTTTTTGGGGATGTATCTCCTCAGCGGACGGGCTTTCAGAGCGTACTCCACACACTGACGCTGTCAAGACACACACAACATGATTCACAACCTCATCTTTCATTCATAGCCACACTGGAGAGGGTTGCCAGGTCTGCGTAAAAAACTAGTCCAATGACCCTATTCCAAATATAATATGCCACTCCCATATTTACAGTCACTCTATGCGTTACACACAATTCAACTTGAAAATCACTATACAGTAGTACTCATAAACACAGTCTGTTTTCATAAAGACGCCAACAGTTTAAAAGCAGCCCAGTTCTGCGGGGAAAACCACTGACTTGGCAACCCTGACACTGGATCACAATAACATCTGTGTGGACTTTCAGACCTGGTTCTTGTCCAGCTCACAGTTCTTGTATTCTTTCTCGCCCTGCTCCTGAAACGTGACGATGACAAAACCCACAAAAATGTTCATCATGAAGAAGGCGATGATGATGATGTAGATGATGAAGAAGATGGAGATCTCCACGCGGTAGTTGTAAATGGGGCCCATGTTTTCCTTGCTTGAGTCGATGGCCTTGTACAGCAGGCTGCAGGAGACAAAATACACGCAATGGACCAGTGCTCTTCAATATTGCCATGTTTCGGCATCACACGCTGTAGTTTATTCCTGTGCTTCTCAACTGGTTTTGCTTCAGAACCCAGACAGACTAAAAAGTCCTTAAAATCAAACATTGAAAGCATTAATTTTACCATAAACACATCAGCGTGGACCTAGAATAAGAAAACTGACTCTTGAGTTTCAATGGTTTCATGCTCATTTCATCATCTCTGTAAGTCAACTCATATTCAGTATGGGGCTGTAATTTCTTCGACACAACACTACTTTGTGCAGTTTTGTTGATGGTTTTTTGAGGATAAACCTGTTCACGTTGACATCTGTCTAATTTGACACACTTCTGCCAACTGACAGATGAATTTGCACTAAAATACTTAATGTGTTTGAATCTACGGCCTTTGGCATCAGCAACAAAACAATTGTTTTCTCCTCCCTTTAAAGGGTAGTTCAGTCTATTTTGCCATTCCTAACTATATTACATAGTCTGTTGCATTTTATTACTTGCATTTACCCTCCAATTGAGAACGACTGATTCATGATGTGATATTAAAATACTTACAGTACAGTTCTAGCAGCCATTTACCATCACACAGTATTCAAATGAGGACCTGTACCTTGTTCTCATTAAAATACAGCAGCTGCTATAATCATACTGAGCTGTTTTATAGTCACACTGTGAAAAAGAAGTGCACTTTAGCATACTTTTAAAATGTAAATACTTAATATGGAAAAATTTTAAAGCATATATTGAGTGTGAACTGAATGTAATGTTTTCAGACACTTAACTGCAATTACATTAAAATGTATTATTGTTTAAATTTAAATTAAATGCAATAAGAGTGCTTTTTTGACCAACTTAAGTAGGACTTAACCCTCTGGAGTCTGAGGCTGATTTGGGGCCTGGAGAAGTTTTGACATTTGTGCTTTTTTCAGTTGTTCATAAACATATAAATGACAAAAGTGTCATTACACTGTATTCAGCACAAACTAGGCTATAATAATATGTGAGGAACATGTATGTACATGTTTGTGTTTTTGCGTTTTGCGTGGTTATTGAAAAAACAAAAAACTTAAGTCACTGAAATAAGGCCAAAAAATATATTAAATATGTGTTCACAAGACTTCTGGGTATTGGAGGTTGTACACTAGAGTTTTTGCTTCAAAATGATGTAAAAATTATCCTGCCTACCCGTTCATATAAAAATATATTGATTTAGTTTTTGTAAGACACTTTTTTGTCAAGAAACACAGTATGCATGGAGGCGTGAATCATCATGAATAATGAGGTGTTTCACACCTGAGAAGACAAAAGAACCTGTAATGACCTGCATATTAATGAGGCCTTTCAGTCAGGTAGGCTGTGAAAAAACCCTCTGTGATCATGTCTCAATCTCATCATGGTGTATATCAACATACAGAAAAAACGCAATACTGTGAAATATTATTACAATTTAAAACAATGGTATTCTATTACATCTTTATGTGTAATTTCATAATTACTTCTGTTGTCATTGAAATATGGTTAGAGTGTACTGTCGAATGCACTGACAGGCATTTATGATAAACTAAATACACTTTAATGACATTTCTATTGATACTTGTATGTAATGTATTCAAATATATTTGTAATTACAAATTTGTAATGAAGTTGCAATTTAGTACATTTAAAGTAAATTAAATTTACATGTATTTTAACACACTAGTGTTAAAATTACAATCAAGCATTTTAAATGTGCTTTACTATGTTAGTCAACACATCAAAATAAGTGTACTTTAATACCCAACAAAAGATTATTAAAACATAAAAGTATATGTGTGTTAAGACTGTAATGTGTTTTTTGGTTTAGTTTTCATTCTGGTCCCTGCTCTGATTTTCTGAGTTCTGTTCCCTAGTTAGTTTCCCTAGTTAGTTTCCCTGGCTGTTATTTAGTTTCCACACACCTGTTTCTGTTCTCCTTGATTTAATTCCCTGTGCATTTATGCCTTGAGTTATTCCTGTTCAGTGTCCGGTATCAACAATGTTAATGTGGTTATGTAATGTTCTTCTGCGATCTCCCAAGTGCTCCTAGTTTATTTTATTAAAGACTGTTTTTGTTCCCTATCTCTTTCCTCGTACGCTTCATTACAGCCATTCATGACAAAAAAACATAGTCATAAAATTTAAGTACACTCAAGAGACCATTTATTTCAGTGATATTACATTATATATACTTAGACTATACTTAAGTAGTTTTAGAATTATTCTTCTGTTTGTTTGTATGTATGTGTGTGAGTATATTTAGTTTGTGAATTAAATATAACAAAACGTTCTTTGGAGATTAGGTAAAAATGATTCATGAAAGAAGTAAATAATGTGTGGGTCTTTTAGAGGTAGGGTAAAGAAACGTGTGTGTGTGTGTGTGTGTGTGGTCTTACGCTGGCCAGCCTTCAAACGTTGAGACAGTGAAGAGGGCCATCATAGCCATCAGCACATTATCAAAGTTAAAGTCGCTGTTGTACCAGATCCTCTCTCGCACTTGTGGCAGTGCCGTCTCACCGATACTGTACACGATATACGTCCCTCTGGAAAGACAAAAAGAAGGTGGATCTGATTCACACACACACACACACATTGTGTATTCACTGTAAGACATGTCATTCACTCACTTGCAGTCTTCTGGACTTGTCTTTGCATCATCACTACAGCGGTAGAACTTCCCCTGAGGACACACATTTTCATCACATGACACAGAAAACTGCTTGTTAAAGGAGTTGTTAAACATGAAATCTTGCTTTTCAAGTGAATGTATTTGCTGTGGCACCTTAAACAACTGCACACCGATGCAGGCAAACATGAACTGAAGAAGTGTGGTGACGATCATGATGTTTCCAATCGTCCTGATGGCCACAAACACACACTGAACCACATGCTACATCAGCAGAGAGAGAGAGAGAATGTTTTGTTTATTTATGCATTTTACAATTAAAATAGTAAGGATTATGATAAATCTTTTCATGATATTTTGCCAGTGTTGGGGAAACACATTACAAGTAATGTAATCAGATTACTTTTTTCAAGTAACTAGTAAAGCATTACTTTTAAATTTACAATAAAATATCTGAGTCACTTTTTCAAATAAGTAACTCAAGTTACTTTGTTTTCAATGTACTGACTGACAGCTCTCCTGTCCTCATGCTGAGAGAATCGTGAGTGAGTTCAGAGGCGTCATGTGTGAACACTGTAGTTCTGGACTAATGTGAGCATTTACTCATCTCACTTGCACAAAAACAGTGTCATTATTCTTTAAAATGAATAAAAAACATTGAAATGCAAACTCACAATATTACGCAAACTTGCAATAATTAAATATGGTAACACAAATATACTTTATGTATTTAATCTCACTTTATTAACCAATATCTTTCCTGCTGACCTTCGATAATCCAATTCAACCATACTAATAAGCAAAACGACATCTCATTTCTCATTTTGTTGTTTTTATTGCTGAAGTAAGAGTGTTGAACTTTCCTCTGCATTTGTTCGAATGGTTTGTTTGAGCTGCGCCCTCTACTGTACAGGTGTGAATCTGCATTTCCTTCAGCCTGAGGCTTATTTATTTCACTTATGGTGTAAAAGGATTTTATATTTGTTAAAAATAGAACTTTTACAAGTAAACCCAGTCCAGGTGAGAAAAAGTAATGCAAAAGTACTTTTATATTACTTTCCATAAAAAGTAACTAAGTAACCCAATTAGTTACTTCTTTAGGGAGTAACACAATATTGTAATGCATAACTTTTAAAAGCAACTATGCCCAATACTGCATTTTGCTTGATATTTTGGATTTATTGTATGATAAACACATACAGGAAGTCTCTGAACTCACTTCCTCCTCACTACAAAAAGTATTTATAGAAACCAAACTGCAGACTCGTTCTCTACTTCCTGCAAATGTACCCACCCCTAAACTTTACGCTGTGCTACGCAAATTGTGATTGGTCACTATAAATGTGAAATGTGTTAACTAATTATAAATGATAAACTAACCAAGCCAGGTAAATAAACTAACAATTACAGCTCTGCAAAGAAACTGTTGATAAAAGATGTGTAGAGTCGACTACGCTGGATCTGTGTGAAACATTATAGAATAAACCATCATCAGAAACTGTGCTTATTACATCTCTACTTATCATATAAGTACATAAATGGCCACAAAATGTTGATCTGCATTGAAATGCTTTCATTACATGAGAAAAACGAGAGCTACGTAGAAGACCAATGCACAGTGAAATATTGTTGTTTTGAAAATATTTCACTGCAGAATGCTGCAATTGTTCAGTTATAATGAAGTTTCCGATGTGCATGTCCAGTTATTACATGTGGCTTTCAATTAATGCCTGGACAGAATGCTTTTGGCTTTTTTGTGCTCAAGCATTACAACTGTATTCAAAACACATCCATGTGTTACAGTAGGGGGCGCTGACACATGTTTCCTATGCCAAAATTAAAACAGTGGGCATTTACATTAAAGCCTTAAAGGAATTGCAGCAGTGTTTCAGAATAGTCCTAACACCGTGACTACACCAGACAAGACAAGGCGACCTTTGCAAATCCATTTCTTCTTTGTGTCAGAAATAAAATGCGACATCAGTCAGAATCACTGATTATAATGCGCCACTTGCGTCTGGTGTTGACATGGTATAACCCTCACACTGTTTCACATCTGGTGAGCTTCACATTACGCTTGTCACAGAGAGACAGAAGTGCCTGACTTTGAGTCCTTTGGCTCTGTTGATGGCTCTCAGAGGTCGAAGCACACGCAGAATCCTTAAGATCTTCACCACTGAAATGGCCGAAGATCTGCAGACAAAACGCACACAGCGAATGTTGAACACGAGCGCAGTGACTGACTTCAAACGTGCCGGACGAAATAATCAAGACATATCATGACGTACTGTATGCCGAAGGAAACGAGAGAGACTCCAACCACCAGCAGATCCAGCAAATTAAAGTAATTTCTGCAGAAAGCCCCTTTATGAAGGAAAGCACCAAACGCTGTCATCTGATGAACACAACAGAGACCAGTGAACTAAACAAGCATCTACAACAGTAAAAGCAAGAGTAAAACTGAAAATGACTCAACAACACAAATAAGAAATGAACTAGTGAAGCATAATCTGTATAAGCTGGAATAGGTAAGAAGGGTTGAAATGAGGGTTATAATCATGTTTTATAGCATGCAAATGGAAAAGGACAGGAGTCTTTACCTTCAACAAGATCTCCACTGCAAATATAGCGGTGAAGGCATAGTCAAGATAACCAAGAACCTGCAGAGAGAACCGTGACACACATGAACTGACCGAGAAATACAATAGACAGAACAGAGCCCACAGTGCCTCTATAGTCCTTGAAGTTTCAAAGCATTAATGTCTTTAAGCCCATTTAAGTGTAAGTGAAACTCAAAAAAGCCCATGCCCATGTTTTTTTACAGTGTGGCGAAGGAAAAATATTCTTGAGAGTATCCAGACTCATCTGGAGGAGCCTATCTTCTTCTGGTGTTTTGATTGTTGGGGTTTTTCTTGGCTGTCTTACAATGTTTCTGGCAGAGAAGTTACGGATGGGGTCCTCGGCTGCCAGCGAGACGGAGCTCAGCATGATGAAGATGAGGATGAGGTTGGTGAAGATCTGATGATTGATGAGCCGATGGCACGCCACACGGATCCTGCGTTACAGACAGAGGCCAGACGGACAACAGTGTGTGAGAATGAACAATGTGGCAATGCAAAGACCTCAAGCTGTCTCCATAGATGATGTCTATGTGGCTCTGTACTGTATGCATACAAAAACCTCTCCTGTGTATCATAAACACACCAGATCTGAATAACTACTTCAGTTACAAAAAAGTTTAAATCATTGTTTTAATAATCTTTAGTCATGCTTTAATGAAGTACACTTATTCTGATGTTTACTAACATACTAAAGCACATGAAAAGTACTTGATTATCATTTTAACTGCAGTGCGTTGATATTACATTGAAAGTAAATATATTTTAAATGTGCTAACTGCAACTTCATTGTTACAAATGTGTAACTACAAATATATTTAAATACATGACATGCAAGTTTCAAAAGAAATGATATTAGAGTATATTTTGCATGTCAGTACATTCAGATATTTAACATTCTTCTTAACATCTGCCCTTATATCCACTGAGGAAAGACAGTGTTTTCAACCATGAACAAAAGCATATGATAACTCTTATTTTTAAAAGAAAATCTTGCTCTTTTTCTCTTCTTTTCTGCATTTTCACTTATGATGTAGCTTGTGTACTAATCTAGTTTCTAATGAGAAATGAAGAGAACTTTCACCTTTCAGCATGACAATGATCCAAAACATCTAAATCAACAAATGAATGGCTTCAGCAAAGAAAGATGAATGTTTTGGAATATAAATATTCCCAAGTCAAGATGTGCTAAGCTGATAGACTGAGATCTGTAATAAAGTGCATTAGTTCAGGGGTGCGCACACTTATTCAGTCATTCGAAGTCTTTAATTTTGATCTTTTTTCTCTGAAATCTGTTTGGTTTTCAGTGGCATTGCATTGGGTGTAATTTTTACATTAAATGTGCAAAAGTTCTGATATGATTTATTGATGATATTTAATTTTTTACATCACAAAAAACAGCTGTTTAATAGGGGTGTGTAGGCTTATATCCACTGTATATTAAACTTCTGGAATTCTGTGCTATGAATATTGTTGGCACTTATTATAAAACTGCTTTTGATGTTGCTTCGTGTCTACTAAATGGTAAATGTAAAGAGTATCATGCTGGTTTCTAATGAAGGTGAGTAAATGATGGCAGAATTCCCATTTCTGAGTGGTTTATATTAGTGTGTGTGACGTACGGGTTGGAGTTGCTCAAGATGAAGAAGGCGCTGCCCTCTGGGATTGGTGGCATCTTTTCTCTGAGGCTCAGCTCTGACAGTCTCTGTGGCCTCAGCCTCGATGGCACCTCG
The DNA here is from genome assembly GCA_028476615.1 of Culter alburnus. NCBI lineage: Eukaryota > Metazoa > Chordata > Actinopteri > Cypriniformes > Xenocyprididae > Culter > Culter alburnus. The sequence goes on along the minus strand of JAOTNS010002789.1, from coordinate 228,687 downwards.
GGCTCTTCTTCCTCATCCTCCTCTACATACACACACAATAACAGTGATCAGCTGACAACACGGGAGCTCAGGTGATGAGAGGTAAATACTATTAGAGGTTTACCTGAGGAGTCAATCGTTTCCTCAGCCTGATCCTGATCAGCCTCCTGATCACCAGACGCCTGCAACAAATAACAATAGTGATAGATACAGAAATATTAGTAATAATAATAGTATAAGTGATATTGTCGAGCACAGAAAAAAATGTTTTTCTTACTCAGTATTTTTGTCTTGTTTTCCAGCACAAATATCTAAACATTCTTAAATCAAGATACACTTGAGAAGCAAAATTACTTAATGAAAAAAAAAAAGATACAAATTAAGTTTATGCTTAAAACAAAAAATATCTGCCAGTGGGGACAGAAAAATCAACTTAATTCAAGGGGAAAACAAGATCATTTTTTCTGACCTCATTGGTAGATATTTTTTCTTGTTTCATTCATAAACTCACTTCATTTGATATTTTTTTTTCCTTTATATCTTTAGTCATTTTCCTTCTAAAGTAAATGATTAAATGAATTAAAGGGGATTATGATTTTGATTTTACTTTTTTAACTTTAGTTAGTGTGTAATGTTGCTGTTTGAGCATAAACAACATCTGCAAAGTTACGACGCTCAAAGTTCAATGCAAAGGAGATATTTTCTTTTACAGAAATCACTTTTTAAGGACTACAACAATTTACATAAACCCCGCCCCCGAGAACACACAAAGGGGGCGGGGCCATGTTGGGCTGTTTTAGAGAAGAGGAAGAGTTGTTGTAGTAGAGTGTTGTCGTCATGCCGTCATTTTACACCAAACGAGGGTCAATTCAACACAAAAGATGAACATGACGGCACATGCTAGTGGATGAGTTGAATCAACTCCACAGCAACTACATCAATTTATCCACTAACCATTCAGAAACGTCCAGTTTCATTCTAAAAGTTGTAACTTCTTCCTGAGTCTCTCCATCAGTGTCGACTCCGGTTTGAACAATGTAAGGCTGAACACCGTTACTGACAATCCTCATTTTGGCTGCGTGAGATTCTCCAGCTTTGTTGTTGTTGAGCTGTTAAAGCCCCGCCCTCTTCTGGAAAGGGGGCGGGAGCAGCAGCTCATTTGCATTAAAGGGACACACACAAAAACTGTGTTTTTGCTCACACCCAAATAGGGGCAAATTTGACAAGCTATAATAAATGATCTGTGGGGTATTTGAGCTGAAACTTCACACACACATTCTGGAGACACCAGAGACTGATATTACATCTTGTGGAAGGGCCAATATAGGATCTCTTTAAGAATTTATCAATATTTGTAATGGAAAACAAAAACATCTCAGGTTAGGACTGTAACAATGGTTCCCTGAAAAGGGAACAAGATGCTGCGTCGGAGGTTTTTGATACTATGGGAACTCCTCTGTGTGATTGCGTTTTGAAGCACATGTGAAATCAGTCCAATGGTGTGACGGAATGTCATAGGCAGGTGACGTTATGACCAGGAAGCTATAAAGAGCACCCAGACCAAACAATGTCAGCTTCTGATAGGCCGAAGCAAGTAGGTCACAGACACAGTGGAAGTATGGCAGGGCGATGCAGCGTTTTGTTCCCTTTTAAGGGAACCACGGTTACAGTCATAACCTGAGATGTTCCTTTTCAAGGGAACTTGCGCTGCATCTGAAGTTTATGACGCTATGGGAATGTTTATACCAACTCTGCCATACTGACAAGTGCCTGTCTTGTGTGAAATCGAGTGAGCACAACTAAGACAACACCATCTGGGACCCTGGGTTGGAGCCCAGATTTAGGTTGTAAAACTTGACGAATGTGTGCGGAGAGGACCAGCTCGCCGCATCAGATATGTCCTGAAGGAAGCCCCTGATAAAAAAGGCTTTAGAAGCCACCATACTCCTAGTTGAATAGGCCTGGACAGTTAAAGGTGAAGCCAGGCCAGTGGACCCATATGCAAGAGAGATTCTCTGCTTCGATGCTGGGTACCTCTTCCTGGGTGACCCAAAACACACAAACAGTTGATTAGTTTTACGCCACAGGGCAGCTCTGTGGACATATGCATCTAGTGCCCTGACTGGGCAAAGCAGATTCAATTTCTCCTGGTCCGACATCCGAAAGGGAGGAGGATATGATGCCTGCAACACACCACATTAGTGGGGACCTTGGGAACATAAATTGGTCTACGGTGAAGAAAGGCCTTCACCATGCCTGGTGCAAACTCCAAACGTGAAGGGGCTTGTGTCTCGTATTCTCATGAGAGACGTCATAGCAAGAAGAAACAAGGCTCTCAAGGTTAGAAGTTTTTCTGGAACCTCCTCAATAGGCTCAAAGGGAATTGTCGATAGGCCCTCCAAGACCATGGCCAAATCCCAGCAGCTATGGCCACCACATACACTTATAAATTGGAAGAGGATAACCCTGCAGAGAACCGCTCTGGCAGGAACTCCAGCACTGTACCAACCAGGCAGTGAACTGATGATTCCCACACCATGAAGTGAATACTCTCCGCTTCTTCCACATAACCAAGGTACAAAGGCATGGGGATGGAGGAACCAGCAGCGATGAAGAAGCTTGGATGCTGGCCGAGACCAGGCAGAGGAGGTTAGAGGGGTCGAGGACGAGGGTGGGATCCATTTCCAGGATGTCAAGCTCCACCATTACTCCCTCCAGGACAGACATCTCTATGTCAGACTCCACTTCTGGCTTAGGCTCTGGGACAAAATCGGCCACAGACTCTAGCCCCAGTATGGGACCTTCCACTGCTTGGATGTCTTCAGGCTCTGGCTGGTTTGTGGCAGGCTTTGGCTCAGGTTCTGGAGGGCTTGGGCTCAAGTCCAGTGTCTGTGACGGGAAAGTGGGAAATTTCCGAGGTGTGGTCCTCGAAGGAAATGATCATCCTGGATGAGGAGGAGGTGAATGGCTAGGATATCCATATTACAATCTTCTCTAGGTCCTGTTTTCTGTCATGTCAGAGGATGGTGATGATGAAGGAAGGAGTAGGAGATGGATATAATTCCAGCCATTTTATTAACAAAAACCAAAAACAAAGAAGGCAATACAAATATAAACTCAAAACTCAGGAGTAGGAGACAGCTTACTTGCTCAGTAGCATAAAAACAATACAGGACACTGAACTGCAAACAGAGGAGGGTCTAAATACACAGAATAATGAGGGGCAAAACAAGGCACAGGTGGGGACTAATCAATCAACTAATGAGTAACCATAGAAACAAACTAGAAATGGGAACAAAGGAAACACAAACAAAAACAAGGGAGTGCAAACTACAAAGTCCATGAAAACAGAACTTTACTGAACATATGAAGATATTTTTTTCTTATTTTGAGCATAAACTCAATTCATTTTGATACATTTTTTTCTGAATAAAAAGAATTTCAATATTTGTAATGGAAAACAAGCCAAAAACTACTAAGAAAATCATTTTTTGCAGCAAGTCATCTTTTCATTATTACACAACTTATTTATTTCATTGTTCAGATGACTTATTCCAGAGAGGCATGTCATGCATATAAATATCACCCACCTTAAAGTTTCCACCGTCACCATCTCTCTTGAATATGCTCATACTCCTGCACAAAACACAGTCTGTATGTTAGCAGGCATTTGTACTCAGTGTCCGAATGAATCTCTTCTCAGGGCATCAGAGACTGGTGTTACCTGCTCTTTCTCCTCTTGTTCCTCTTCTCCTCCTCTTTCTGGGCAGAGTTCAGACTTTCAGCATCTGCCAGGTTATCCACAGCAATGGCCAAGAAGACGTTCAGTAAGATGTCTGATCGGATGGGTTAAGAAACTAAAAGGAACACATAATGTTCTCTCTGAATCGATATACATGAAACCAAATGGATATCTAATGGACATAATGTGTAGTCCTGCGTTTCTGTGGCGTCAACACACCTCAGTACTCGAGGAGTTTACTAGCTAGTTAAAAACATGCAAGATTCTCCTCCAGCTCCACCATGACAGTAGCTCGTCTGAAGGAGAAAACTGAACGTACAGTAGCAGTCCCAGAAGATGTCGGTTCCTATTTATATTACATAATTAACTACTGTGCATTTGAGTATTTTGATAAATGTCATTCTGAAACATTTACATTTTTGCTCATTTTTCTGACAGGGTAATTACAATGTAACAACATGCAAGTAAAAGTTGGTCCAGGTGTCTGAAATGCAACATGTACTTGTGTTGTGTAAAGAAATGCGGTCTGACACTTATCAGAATGCAACAATGTGTGAAATCAAGATTCATACTCATGTTTTTTCGCCCCTTTAGGCCTGAAATATCTTTTAATATACACTACTGCTCAAAGGTTTGGAATGAATGTTTTTCAAAGGCTCTTCTGTCCACCAAAACTGCAATTATTAATCTAAAATACAGTAATATAAAAATAAAAAATTCTAATTTTAAAATGCAATTTTGATCTGTGATCAAAGCTGAATTTTCAGCATCATTACTCCAGTCTTCAGTGTCACATGATCCTTCAGAAATCATTCTAATATGATGATTAGGATCATGTGACACTGAAGAAATCTTATACAGTGAGGACTTGAGGTCATTTTGTCACAAATGTGCTGAACAGAAGGAAAGATACAGTTCCCACAGATGAAGAGGATGATGAAGTAGATGCACACGAGCATGCCTGAGGAAGAGGGGCCTCCATACGCCATGATCCCATCATACATCACTGTATTCCAGTCCTCACCTGTCAGGATCTGATGCAAAACACATAAGAAAAATGTACGTATTCATAAGTGGGTATTTGATAAAAGCAGTAGCTGGATGGATAAGCTCCATCTGAAACTATTCTTGAATAATTACACATGCTGCGTTCAAGTTCATGTTCATGCTGTAAGCTATCCAAACAACCTGATATCGCCAAACAAACTGTATGTATCCCATGGTACTTCAAAGAACAGCACAGTTAATCGCAGAACATTTGACTCTATAACGCTTGTACTTTGAACAAGCAGTCTGTGTAAATGTACATTATTGTTCAAAGTTAAAGTTTGTGGTTAGTAAGACTGATCAAATGTGACACTCACACACACACACACACGCACTCACATTCACACACACCTGAAACACAGTCAGCAGGGCTTGAGGGAAGTTGTCAAAAGTGCTTCGTTTGGTAACAGTCTCGTCAAAGTTGAATTTGCCGCCAAAGAGCTGCATGCCGAGCAAACTGAAGATGATGATGAAGAGGAAGAGCAACAGCAGCAGGGACGCAATGGACTTCATGGAGTTCAACAGAGACGCCACCAGATTACTCAGAGACGCCCAGTGACTAGAAACAGAGAGAGACGCAATACAAACTCAATACAACAACCACCACGATATTTTAGTTATTTGTCACATAAAACAAAACGTGTTACAACAATTACAACAGAACTTTGTAGAGCACTAAACGACAAGCACAGACAGCACTTTAAAAAATCCTGTTCGCTCTCTGTTCTAGTTTGTTAGCTTACTTTTGTAAATGGTTCTGTGGTGACACAAATTCTGACAAAAATACAATTTTATGCATCAACTAGCCACATATTTTTATTTGAAACGTCCTATAATTTCACAATGAAGTCAGAGAAACAAATAATGTCAGAGTCTGGTAACAGTGTTGTCATCAGTATCATCATGCTATGAGAGCAGCTGATCACGTGTGCCGTTTCTCACCGCGTGACTTTAAAGATCCTGAGCAGCCGGACGCAGCGGAACACGGAGATGCCGAGAGGAGACATGATCTCCAGCTCCACGAGGATCGTCTCCACGATGCCTCCGCACACTACGAAGCAGTCGAAGCGGTTGAAGAGCGACACAAAGTATGCCTGGAGCCCCAGACTGTACATTTTGATCAGCATCTCACATGTGAACAGCGCTAACAACACCTTATTCGCCACATCTGCAGACAAACACATCACAACCAAGACAAGCGGTCAGTTCGGACAAAACTGTTTTTGTCAATCAAGCTTTACTCATTTTTGGTGTGGTGTAAAGTCATCAATGCTTCTGTTTAATGCATATTTTATTAAATTCATGCTACACTTACACCTAACATTGATATTTTTCAAGAAAAAATAAATTTAAGTTAATGGGAAAGTATTTTTACATTTATTCCAAAATATATATAAAAGCACAGTATCAAATTTCATATTTCATATTTCATGTATATTTTGTTTGTAAATATTCAACTATATCAGTTATATATCAGTTTATACCATGGTCTGTCTGAATACTCAATTCTGATTGGCTGGGAGGTGTGCATTAAAACCATTTAAAACCATATTAACCCGCAACCGTCATTGAAGCGCTTGCACACACACACACACACACACACACACACACACACACACACACACACACACACATCTGTGTCTGATTTAAAGAAGACAGAATGCTAGCTCTGATGTGTGGTAGCTGATGAAAATAACTACCATTTTTATCCTTCCAGTTAAATATTGCACTGCAAACATCAATAACAACTTTAATTTGTCAATGCTGGCAAATGACCGTGGTATAAGCGGGATAATCCATAGCTAGCTGTGCATTAAACCACTGAAATGATGGTCACAGACAAGGAGATTCACTATAAATTTACCAAACTGTTTGTTCACTAAAAAACCCTCACATGTTTTCAAGTAATTTCAAATTTGATTATGACATGACAAAGTGGCGATATCTACGTGGATTTGTTGTTTACCTACTTTTACCACCATAAACACCATTATTTATTCATTCAGACAAATTGTGGATACGGAAGATGAGGCTGGATTTATCGCATAACAGTGTAATAGGCCCATCAATAGGCCATTTTTTATTCATTTATGAATCAATGTAAATTCATGTGCATTACTCTTAACGTTGACACATCTTCATTGTTAAATGAACATTACTTTACATTACATCAAAAAAAGAAAAAAAGAAACCAATTTTATTTTGTAATTTTACAGTAACAATGTATTGATCTATTTATTAAAACCAAGTCAATCTCATCTCAAGTTAGTGTTTTAAGCATTTCTACATTCATTCCAAAATAATAACTAAAGGCAATAATAATTTAAACAATATATTTTATTTGTGTATTGATGTTTTTCCTTTTAATTGTCATCTTAGGCTATTTTGGATCATCAGCAATGCTCTGTAAACACCGTCTGTCACAGACACGAAGATCTATTTTTAATTTCACCAAGCTGATTGCACTAATAACCCCGCAGTCATCATGTTTTCAGTCCATTTCAAGTTTGATTTTGACATGACATAATATCTAACTGGGTGATCTGTTTACTTACTTTTCAATTAGTCTTCCATTGACGGCATTATTTGTTCAGTCAAACTGGCACGTGGAACGTGCACGTCAACAAGAGGCGGGATTTATCGCACAAACCAATCATATCCAATCATAACCAATTACATCCAATCATAGCGCGATGGAGACATTGCCTCCTCTCACATGACTTTCCCCCATTCATTCTCAATTACCCCCCACTAAACCCACCGCACGCCAGGGGTCTGATGATTTTCTATGGTTTCCTATGAGAGCAAAGGGAGGCATGATTCCTGCTGTAACTTCACCTGCAGGTGTCGCTGTTGGGCAGTGTTCCTTTAGAAATACGAGTGACTTGCGCTCTTATTTAATGTCATAATTTGTAATATTTGTGTTGTTTTATATGTAATATGAATTATTTTCTCATCCTATTTTTTTTGAGGAGGCACTGCCTCCCTTGCCTCCTCGCCCCTGGTTCAAACTCAATGGGCTCAGAGAGACGGCGCCTCCTGCTGTAACTTTAACCGCCGGTGTCACAGCTGGACAGTGTGACATTAGAAAAAAGTTTAATGTCATATTTCATCATATTTGCATAGTTTTATTTTTGTACTATGGATTATCGCCCCCCCCCCCCCCCCCCCTTTTTTTTTTTTTTTTTTTTTTTTTTTTTTTTTTGAGGAGGAGGAGGAGGCACCGCCTCCAGGGTGTAAAGTAAAATCAGTTTCAGTGAGTGTCTGCTGTGCGTTTCTCACCCTGGACCTCCGTGAGCCAGTCGGGCTGGTTATAATGCTCAGATGATATCGTGAGTGTATTCAGGAACACCAGCAGAATCACCAGCCAATAGAAGACGGTGGATTTCACCACAGCTCGGCACTTCCTGCGACAAAACCTGTTCCAGCAACGCCAGCGGCTGCAGAGACAGGGATGTGATTGGACGGCACTGTGAGTGACACATACTGAACACGTTCATCTACACAGCTAATATATGTGAGCACACGTTATGAGCTGTTTAGTGTGTCCATGCATGCATACGGTCAGATGACTGTTCAAAGCACATCAAGCTTTCATTTAATGAAAAGCAAAGCCCATGAATGTATTGATTTCAAACACAACATACACAGCAAGCATCGAAGCGCCTCGGCAGATACACCGACATTAAGAGCACATACACACCGAGGTGAAATGACATCAATAAGACAACAGCAAACACACATGCAAGACTGGAGCTGAATTCAGCTGTGAACACACACAGAGCTACTGACCTGAATCTCGACTTTGTCAATTTCTGACTGGAAAAGTGAAAAAAATGGCATCATTGCGTGCCACACTACAAGCTGACGAAAAACGTCCAGCAACTGGTTAACATTTCATTAAAGACACAAGAGCTGGGAGTTTGTGCACTGTAGATACAAAAGGGTGTGAAAAACTGTACGATCAGATATAAAGGTGCGTCGCTCACCAGACGCGCCCGCAGCAGAGGATCTTCTCACTCTCTTCTGGGTTCTCTGTGTTCACGGATTCAGACTCACTGATGGGGATACTTGCTGCAGAGACACAGGAAACACACACATGAGGACAAGACAGCCACTGTAATGCACAGGGAGTTACAGGCCATCTAACACTGGTTTCTGAGGTATATGTTTACATAGAGACACAGCCTCTCTAAACCACACTCTTACGGTCAGTGAATTGGTTGCTACTTCACAAAGAGGCACAAAGTTGCTTCCCAAAACCTTTTTGTTCCTCTCTGGTGTAAGGAGCTGCCAACCTCAATATTTACCACTAAAGTCAGAGGGAAATGATGAACACTGCTGTAGAAGTACCTAACCCTGGTTGTAAGCCTAAACTTGATATAACTGTAAACTTGTTTGTTTGTAATATTGATCCAGGAACGTGATACATTTCAGTAAGTTGTTCAGTATCTTTCAACATTCCTTCTGATGTTCATTCACGCCTCATTGTGCTATACCTGTAGTAAAGTGGAAGAAAATACTCCACTTGAACAATCTGTCACGTCACATTTAAGAGCATCAAAACACCATTTAACGTTTTTATTTCATGATAAAATGGACAGAAGTAACAAAACACAGAGCTCTTTGTGATTGGATGCTATTTTGTGTTATTGCCCTAAATTCAACACAAGAGAGATTTTCTTCACACACAGTATGAGTTGCAGTTTGACACATTTTTCTCCCTCCTTTTGATTGACAGGATATAATCAGTGATCACGGGTTGTTTTTAAACATTCAGCTGATGGCCGATTATAAAAATACTTGCGATTATTGGCAGCTTCTTCAGTGCATCCCTAAATTAAAGTACACTTGTGTTATTTAGGAATTATTGGGGAGTAAATGTTTCTGTGCTATGGAATGATTTTGATATTGGGACAGCCCTAGAAATCCCTGTTCAGTGTCCTGACTACTGAATTACGGAGATGACTGAGACACACCCAAAGAGAACGACATGTCATAAATGGAGTGTCTATTTACACCAGTGCAAATAGCCCATCTTATTGGCAGAGGTTATTTACACAAACTAAATTACAAAAATACTGCACGGATAACAGGATCAGTGGCGTGGAGAGTAAAGCCCAAAGCATACTTTGGTTTTTACACATACAGGTGCTGGTCATATAATTAGAATATCGTGATGAATGAAACTTTCATATATTCTAGATTCCCTACATGTAAAGTAAAACATTTCAAAAGTTTTTTTTTTAAATGTTGATGATTAGAGCGTACAGCTCATGAAAGTCCAAAATCCAGTATCTCAAAATATTAGAATATTTTCTAAGATCAATCAAAAAATGGATTTTCAAAACAGAAAAGTTCAAGTTCTTTAAAGTATGTTCATTTGTGCACTCAATACTTGGTCGGCAGCACATATTACAGCAAATGACTTGCTCCTAGCACAAATTACAGCATCAGTGAAGTGTGGCATGGAAGTGATCAGCCTGTGGCACTGCTGAGGCACTATTGAGCCTTCAGATCATCTGTATATTGTTGGATCGACTGTTTCTCATCTTTCTCTTGAAAATATCCCATAGATTCAGGGGTCAGGCATGTTGGCTGGCCAATAAAACACAGTAATATCACGGTCAGCAAACCACTTGGAAGTGGTTTTTGCACTGTGGGCAGGTGCTAAAGTCCTGCTGGAAAAGGAAATCAGCATCTCCATAAAGCTTGTCAGCAGATGGAAGCATAAAGTGCTCCAAAATCTCCTGGAAGATGGCTGCATTGACTTTGCACTTGATAAAACACAATGGACCAACACCTGCAGATGTCACGGCCCCCCAAATCATCACTAACTTCAGAAACTTCCCACGAGACTTCAAGCAGCTTGGATTCTGTGCCTCTCCAGTCTTCCTTCAGACTCTGGGACCATGATTTCAACATGAAATGCAAAATTTACTTTTATCTGAAAAGAGGACTTTCGACCACTGTTCACTGTCCAGTTCTTTTTCTCCTTAGCCCAGGTAAGATGCTTCTGATGTTGTTTCTGTTTCAGGAGTGGCTTGGTAGTCCTTTTCCTAAAGATGTCTGAGTGTGGTGGCTCTTGATGCGCTGACTCCGGCTTCATTTGACTCATTGTGAAGCTCTCCCAAGTGTCTGAATCGGCTTTACTTGACAGTATTCTCAAGCTTGCGGTCATCCCTGTTGCTTGTGCACCTTTGCCTACCCAATTTCTTCCTTCTAGTCAACTTTGCATTTAATATGCTTTGATACATCACTCTGTAAACAGCCACCACATTCAGTAATGACCATCTGTGACTCTCTTTGTGGAGGCTGTCAATGATTGTCTCCTGGACCATTGCAGTCTTCCCCATTAGTGTGGTTTCAAAGAACAAGAGATACCCGAAATTTATACTGTAGGGATGGTCATTTAATGAAACTCAAATGTAAATATTCTAATATTTTGAGATACTGGATTTTGGACTTTCATGAGCTGTACGCTCTAATCATCAAAATTTAAAAAAAAACTTTTGAAATGTTTTACTTTACATGTAGGGAATCTAGAATATATGAAAGTTTCATTTTTAAAAATAATTTACAATAAAAAAATGAACTTTTTCACGATATTCTAATTATATGACCAGCACCTGTACATTGTGATTTTTACCTACTAGCCTGTTACTCAGATCATTATATTTAGCAGACTGAATAGGTCCCGCTATTACTGATAAAGAAACAAAGAACACCTGGACACAATTACAAGTGGAACCAGGAACATAAGAAACAGGAAACAGTGAACAGAGACCAAACATCTGAAGGTAAGACATCAGGGCATGTCAGAATCCAATATTTGTACAACAACCTGTTCACTGAAATGCCTTTAAGTTTTGAAGGTAGCACAGATGTATCCTTGTCTGCCTATGATATCCACAATCCTGTGAATGTGTGAAATTCGTTAAATTAGTTTCAAGATTCACACACTTTTTCCATCAAAAAGAGTGAATGGTAGAGAATAGGTTGGAAATGTCATCTGCTAGTCAGGGGATAAAATCACATGAATGAATTATAGAGACAAGGCAATATTCACATATTCACTGGCTCATACATTACAGATCCCATATAGCCCTATTGATCTCCTCCTGGATCATTGTTCCTAGTCCTAAATGTAGATTGTGGCCTATTTGACAAAAATCCCTAAATGGAATAAATCATTTTGATTAAATTTGAATAATCTTAATTCAAAGAGAAACAATATTATTTGGTATCTCTTTATTGTAAGGTGACGTAGTTACACGTTACCACATGTACTTACTATAGTAATATTTACTACTATAGTAAATTATGCATACTTGCAAGTAACTAACCCTAAACCAAACCCTAACCGTAACTCTACAGTAAGTACATGTAATTAATTACTATTATTCAGTACTTATTTGATTAAGTACAATGTAACTACATCACCTTAAAATAAAGCTTAACCGATTATTTTTCTTACCCCATTGGCGGATCATTTTGCTTTTTTTTTTTCTTTTCAGAAAACATGGTATAAAGGTAAGAGTTTGATGAAGCATGCAAATATGCGAAGGGTGAAAAACAAGAAATGTAACTATATTTAATGTGAATAGACTATTACTAACAAATACAGTTAAACAACAAACATATGCGCTTACAGGGTTATTTGTGCTTTGTCTCTTGCCACTATATTCAGTGCTCAAAGTGGGCAGTACTGGTACACAGAACTGGCACTTTCATATTTAAATTTTTTGGCGTACCTTCATTTTTTCTTGCGCATGGCATCTCTTACATGTTGAAATGCAAATTCAGCCGAGAGGATGAATCGCCACTTCCCCCGGAAGTACCGGCACTTTTTTCCCACTTCAAGCACTGACTATATTCAATGAATTGTTGTTTTCATTGAATATGTTGTGATGTATATGATATGCTGGTCACACTCAAACACACACACAGAGCAAAATTTACCCTGAGTCTCAGTGGACTGACTGAACCAGCTCGAGTTTCCCGTGCTCTTCTCGTGGGTGAGATCGCCCAGCATCACCCCTTCAGTTCACATGCATTCAAACAGAGAGCAGCTATGAGCGCGTCTACTGCACAAAAACACAGCAGCACTACAATACTACAACACTAGAGACAGACAGAGAGAGAGAGAAAAGAAGGAAATGAGAGAAACAGGACGGACACAGAAGGTGGATTTGCGGTTCTGACTCAATATAGAGCAACATAAAGCAAAGGCTAAAGAGAAAACTACAATCACACTTTTACTACAAAGCAGAGCTACATACACATTCGCTAATGCATAGTGCATAATAATGAGGTTGCAAATAATTATTATTAATTATCAAAATTAACCATCATTTTGATCGAGTTTTTGAGTTTTTGATCCATCAGTAAAATGGAGTTCTTGCTAATTTGAGTGCTTTTTAGATTTACCAAGCTCTTTTCGGTGGGTTTCCATTTATTTGGCTCTCATTACGTCAAAGACATTGCGGTTTCCTTTTAGAAGTGGTACTCAACACTGCGTCTTGGATTGATGCTATGGTGAATGCCATCAGCGTGACCGGTGTCTGAAGCATGTGTGCCAAACACAACATTTTATTGGCTAACGACAGTGCGAATAAGAGGGTGACTGTAATACACATCATCAGCTCTTTTGTCTTCAGGAGCCACTCGTATGTATGCGTGTGCAAGACAAACACTCTCAAGAAAGCTGGAACTTTATTCTTCTTTGATTCTCTCCCGAGGGAGGGTAATCTAGCATTTGCACAAGTGTGTCCGGCTCTCGAGGGAGTTGTGAGAAGTTCACTGTGAGAAGCTCTACCCATGCTTGACTCTCTCTAAGGGATGAGAGTTGGGACCTCGCGGCTTGAGTTCCGCAGCCACCGAGTCGGCAAGACGGGATTGATTGTAGGGGTTGTAAGCAGAGTCTGATGAAAAGTCTTTCCCTTGTGAAGCTTCTCCTGCAACTCTGATGCTTTCATGTCGGTTCGTGAAGCCATTTTGTGGTCGCTTCTGACCTGACTGATTAATGTGATATGTCTAATTCTGAGGAATTGGATGCAGAGAGAATTGAGGCAGGTGTTATTAATAATCTGCCTCCTCCGCTGTCCACACTCATGTGGAGGCTGTACTATCTGGTAAGGTAGCTGCGAAAGATCTAGTCATCTGTGCCACAAAGCACCCGACCAATGCATTGCGTGTCAATGGTTGCTATAATTGCCACAGAGAGGCATGTGATAGGAGACAGAAAAAAAAAAAAAGAAAAATCTTTCTCTTTGATGCTTTCAGCAGCTTCCAGGAGATATGTCCCTTTTTGGCGGCTGAACCTTAACCTTGAACTTATGGTGAGGTTGGGGTCTGCTTTCATGGACCTGCATGATAGGCACAGAGTATGGACTAATATAATGTTAAGAGCATGTGCCGCCATAGAGGTTGCATTCTGCTATCTTTTCTACTCTAGAGCAATGCTGTGGTTCAGCTTGCTCCTCTGAGACCTAGGTCCAAGTTCAGATTGATAAATGTAGAGAACCTTGTTGCTCAGACATCATTCATGGCCCCCTCTGAGGAAGGGGTTGAGAGCAACTACTGCCAATTTGGCACAAGAATAGAGCAGGTTTTGATTAATCAAAACTTCCTGTTGCCTGTTTCATATTGCATGCTAACCCTGAGCCATCAGTGTCAGTGGTCAACAGGTGGAAAATGTCACACAGTTCACATATCTGGTAACATACAAATCTCAGATGGAAGGTGCACGGCTGATATCTTACACTTAATCAGTCTGGCTGCTTCAGCAATGAGGTCTTTTCAGACCCTTTGACATCAGCAGAGGTTCCTGCTTAGTACAAAACTCTGGTTCTATTCCACCTGCCTGCTGCCAATCCTCCTGTACGGCTCCGAGACTTGAACTCTTCAATCGCAAGATGCCAAAAGACTACAGTCTTTCACATGGGCTGCCAGTGTCAAATCCTGCATATTCGCTGGTTTGACCTCATAACAAATGCAGCTGTCACCTTGCGGACCCGCCTGTCAACAATCACTGACATAATCCCTTGTCATCGCACAGCTCTGTTCGGACATGTGGCCCCACTGGGAAGTCATTCTCCTGCCCATGGTGCCCTAGCCTGTGCTGTTGCCCACTGTACTGAAAGACGTGCTCCTAATGATTGAAGAAGACCACCTAGTCACCCACGCCAAACATGGGTTCAGCAGATTGGTGATGGTTCCATTTCCTCCCTTCTACATGAATGGAACCTTGCCATTGGTCGCGGTCATTCAACTTGCATGTAGAGATCGGCACTATGAGCCACCGCTGCTCAAGCGGCTTGATGATGATGCTAAGCAGTGCTTGATTGCTTATGTACGCCGGCACGTTTTTGGCAAAGACACTTCAGTTTAGGTGGTAAGCTGGGCATATGAGGACATCTGGCTTCCTTCACATGCCCCCCAAGGTGAGAGTGGCATTGGTCAGTAGTAGCAGACGGAGGTTGTCTCTCCTGCTCCGCTCTGATACCTTTTTCCAAGGTTGAGCTATATTCTCCCCTATCTTAGGGTCTGAGTAGAACTGTGCTCCCCCTGTGAATGGGTTGCTTAGTAAGGTTGCTTAGCAAGTTAAGGGTCGATGCAGGACAAACAGAGTTATTTTGGGCAGTATAGATTCCCTCACTCCCCTCATTCATTTAATTCCCTTTCCAACTACTGTTGGGTATTGAAGTAGGGATGTGTGCTCCCCTTTTGGATGGGTGCTTCCATGTTCAATACTATAGCGGGTCCTGGAAGAAGTGCCTTTATTCAAGTCAGGGTTGAGCTGCTCTCCCACAGTGTAATGTTTTTTTTTAAATCCAGGATAAGCTGTGGCCTCCTTGGGATTAGAGTATGGTGGATGAGAGCAAACTGCAGCCTGCCTTGTTCTTGTCTGGACATAACTTCCCTCTGTATGGCCCTGAGGGTTGGAGTTATGTAGGGTCGTATAGTTTCTCTCTACTTCGTTTACCTCTCTCCCCAACTACTGTTGGGCCTTGAAGTAGGAATATAGCTCCCCTTTGGAAGGCTCTACTATGGCCCTGATTTGACAATGCAAACATGTAGAGGAAGTTCACCTGTGGGCATCCTCCTTGTTGTCTGTCAAATACTATCATGGTCTGGTGGTAAAAAAAAAAAAAATAAATGATGTGATAGCTATAGCAGGGCTTAGGGCAGGGTTGAGCTGCCTCCCTCAGTTACATTGGGTGTTTAAGTTGGACCTACGCTCCCCTGCAGTTCTTTGGGTTTTTTTAGAGCCCGGGAGATGAAGGTTATTGGGCAACTGCAAAATTATGTCCTGCTCTTGTTTGCCTTCCTTCATGAGTAAAGGATGGAGGCTCCAACTTGGAGGAGTGGCAATAAATGTTTAAAATGTTTTTATATATGTAGTTATTTTATTTTAATTTATTTTAATCAATTGTAATAATTTATTGTTTACATATTTATTTTAAATTAAATAAAATGTCATTTATTTATTTGATATATTTTAATCTAATGTAAATATTTAAATTTTTTATTTTTTATTTATTTTATATTTTTATTTTAATCAAATTTATTAATGTAGTTAGTTTAATCTTATTTTATTTATTAATTTTTTTAAATTTTTACACTACTTTTCTCTAAACTTTTCCAAGGAACCACTAGCACACATTCATTTCCTCTATAAATATTGGTATTAAATAAAAACAACACACCAGTCGACTGCTAGAATGAACACACATGCTGTACAGGTACTGTGAGTCCTGTGTTCCTCCTGCTTTGTATGCAGCAAATTTGTGATAAAATTCAAATTGTATCTTTGTCCAAGCCTAAAAATTCATCCACTTACTGACTCATACTGCGTTTATACTGAACTAAACCAGCATTACTCACACAAAACACGGTTGATTTTGATGGGTAGATGCATAAACTGCTGCACAACGCTTAAATCTGACTAACATGGAATTGTTGTCAGCATTATTGATTTGATTCCAGTATGATCTTTGAATAGAACTGTTAATGTGTTCGTTTCAGACAGATGAAAAGATGAGAAACAAATGAGTCTTGCTTTTCACGTACGGTTGCGTTTGGCCTCCTGATCTCCCCCTTCATCATTATCAGGGTCGATATCCTCAGCTTGCGTGATCCAATCCAGATATCCCTTCAGATCCTCTTCAAGCTGCTGCTTCTCACGCAGTTTCTGGAAATCTCCGCGAGCCTTGGCCTTCTCGCGCTCCTTAGAGAACTCTCTATGGCGGACACACACAGACACATTCACACACGCGATACTGCACAGCAGAGCTCATGTACACAGATATAGACCGTGGAAATGAATGCCATTTTTAAAGGCGTGTCTATAAAAAATGTGAAGTACAGAAACTGAACGAGGACAGCATTTTATAAAATAACTCACCCACTGAGAACTCCCAGTACGAGATTGAGGACAAAGAAGGAGCCGAAAATGACCAGACTGACAAAATAGACCCAAGGCAGCTCAAAGCCCATGGCATCATTCATCTGAAACACACAACACCTCTCACATCAACTCTCAACTTTTGTAACTTTAGTAATGATTAATCTTTATTTAATTTATACAGTGAAGATAATATGCAATGTTATTTTACATTTGATTACTTTATTCAATTTCTGTACCTGAAAAACCTGAAAAACACTCTTTGTTTTATCTGTATCTATGCTCTACTGTACTTATTTGTGCCGTTGATTGACGTTTCATTATTTGTTCTTATTTTCTTTATTTTTATTTGACAGTAGTCCTTTTTCCCTGAACATAGAACATACCGAAACCGTGACCATAAAACCGTGATAAAAACTGAACTGTGAGTAATGTGAACCGTTACACCTCTAGTAAATAACAGAGTTTAATATGTGAGGGCATGATGGGGTTTTGGCGACTCTAGATGGCCACTCAGTCTTTTGCTTCCCTTGATAGTTAATCACAGGCACACTACATTTGAAAAACAATAAAAATCATGGTCACAAAAAAATCTAGTTCTGTTGTACTTTCAAAAAATAAAAAATGAGTACTTTAACAATTAGGTTATCTGTAGTTTTACTCAAGTCCTTGATTTGTGTTCTTTCTCCACCTCTGATAAACACAGGCTGTGGTCTCAGTTTTGCTCGTCTTCTTCTGTCCCTTCAGTCTTAGAGGGTCAATCTCATTAGCATCTGTTGAGCTCTGTGTGTGTCATGGAAAAGCTCTCAGAGCGGAAGTGTAAGAGTAAGAGTGGCGTCAGTTGACGGTCTCACCCAGTACAGCACATCAGTCCAGCCCTCCATGGTGATACACTGGAACACCGTCAGCATGGCAAACAGGAAGTTGTCAAAGTTTGTGATGCCGTTGTTGGGCCCGTGCCAGCCGTCCCTACACACGGTGCCGTTGAGAGGGCAGTGACGCCCGTGACCTGAAAGAGAGCAGGGAGCAGGATCCTCTTCTGCTAATGTACCTGTGTGGAGAGAAAGAGATACACTGCAAAAAATGATTTACTTCCTCAGTGTTTCTGTCTTGTTTTCCAGTACAAACATTCTTAAATCAAGATGCTTGAGAAGCAAAATGACTGAAGATTTTAAGTCTTATTAAAAATTTTAAAATGTATCCAAATTAAGTGAGTTTATGTTTAAACTTTAAGTTCAAAAATATCTGCCAGTGGGGTCAGAAAAATAAACTTAAAAAGGGAAAAATACTATTTTTTGCAGTGTATGTGGCTCATTCTCAGGAAAAGGTGCCTTTTTTACTGTGTGTATATTAGTCAGGATATTTCTAAGATACATTTTTGATACATTATGATTTGTGTAATCCTAAAGAAGTTTTAGAAAGAGAAGTTTTATTGTTTGTAAATAATGCAATGAATGTGAGAACACACTGACGCGTGCCGTTTAGATAGCAGGTCGCGTGCATCTTCCCGATGAACAGCTCCAGACCGATGATGGCGTAGATGATGATGACGAAGAGTACGAGCAGAGCGATGTGAAGCAGAGGAACCATGGCTTTAATAATGGAATTCAGCACCACCTGTAAGCCTACACACACACACACACACAAAAGTGCTATTAATTGTGCACTGGTAGTGTACTTCAAATCTTCTAATCTAGTATATTCTTTACTTGCAGATAATATAATATTAATGAAATAAAAGGCCACTTAAGTGCACTTAAAGAGTGTTCACTTTCATGCTTCTTAACACACTTAAGAACACTTTTAAAAAGAGCACTTTGTAAATAATGTCAAATTAAAAGTTTCACTTTAAAGCACATTTTAATAAACTTTTGTCACGTTCAAAAGAAGTACACTTATTTTGATGTGTACTAAAGCACATGTAAAGCACTTGATTATAATTTTAAGTGTAGTGTATTTGATATTACATTTATATTTGAAATGTACTAAATTGCAGCTTCAGTATTACAAATGTGTAATCACAAGTATATTTAACTACATGACACAAGTTTCGATAGAAATGGCATTAAAGTACATTTTAGTTTATTGTTAATGTTTGTCAGTACATTCAGCAGTACACTTAACCCTATTTCAATAATAATATTTACATATAAAGACAGTCCTACTTAAGTTCAAGTAATTGCATTTAATAATTTTAAACTATAATACATTTTCATTTAATTGTAACATGTAATTAAGAGTCCAAAAACATTATATTTAGCTCGCACTCAAGTATATTCTTTTAAATATTATTATTTTTAAAAGTGTGCTAAAGTGTACATCTTTTCCACAAGGGACACAAGAGCAGCTGAGTGTGTTATTATCAGCATGTTATTAGGCTGTTCTGTCAGGGAATGCTGGGTAAAGATGCGGACGCACTTGGCACTCCTGAGACCAGACGGAGGGGCCGCAGGACTCTGAACGCTCGTAAAGCCTTGACATCGAAGCCGCCCGGCTTTCCGCCTGTCTGCCCGCTGACATCTCGATCTTTGGTTATCAGCTCCAGCACAACACTGAAGAGACTACACACACACACACACACACACACACACACATCAATGATTAAAACAGAATGCAAGGTTGATCTGCACTGAAAAATAAATAAATAAATAAATAAATAAATTGGTGTAGGAACAATTTTCACTCATAAATTGCTAGTAAATTTCACAAATAATTACAAAGAAATGGCAAGTAACACACTGAATTAAACTTGAGTAGAAGTAGAAAGACTGAAATAGTATTTTCTCCAATCTTCAAAAATATATATATATATTTACAGTGTGTTTAGTATTGCAGATGATGTCTGTGCTAGTTTTGCTGAAATAACCATTCAATTGCAAATGCAAATATAGTTGCCAAGAATAATAAAATTACAAGGGGACAATCAACCCAAGTGTCAAGTCGCCGGACAGTCGACAATAAACAGTAAAAAAAAAAAGGAAATATGTGTAACAGATGCTTTCTGCAGATACAGACAGATGCAAATAATGTTTGTGTGTGTGTATTTATCTCAAAACAAAGTAAATTTTGTTGCATACATGTATCCAGCTAGAGGGGACGTTCTCAGAATGTTCAATCTGGTGTTTAATAAATCGTTCATCTAACATTTTTAAATGTTGCTACTTGTTATGTTAGCAAAATGATCAAATGGATGTTCCCTTAAAACCAAGTTCACATAACCAAGAAAAAATGGCTTTAAAACCTTTTTAAAAAAACTAGATGCTTTGAACTTTCAGAACAGAGAGATGTTTTGCTGTTGGATGATCATTCCAAAGTTTAGTTGATCTAACGCATGTATTTTGTTGGAGATTACTGGATAGTTTGGGGAATGAAACAAACAAAATTCACTAGCCTTTCTGAATACCAAGTATCTGAATTACATGTACCATAACACCTTTTACCACAAGATGTGAATTTGCCAAAAGAGGAGGTTTGGATGTCACAGAGAGTTCGGTAAATTTGTCAGACAAAATGGCAGATAAAAACGAGGCTCAGCGATTTGATTGGCTATTTGGGTGGTCAGTCATTTATTTGTCGTAAGGTAAAAAAAAAAATCTGACTTACAGCAGATAGTAAATAGTAAAACAATGCAAAGAATTTATTCACTCCACAATGCATGATGGGTGCGCCACCACTTTATCTGAAAATCAATGTTTTATTTTAGTTGGATGAACTTATTTCTAATTATTACTCAGCTTTACATATTGAGTGACATGAACACAAATACTAAGACTGATTTTATTTAAAGTCCCCGTGAACCGGAAGTTGCAAACGTCTTTTCTCCAGTGTTGTGACGTATTTCCGAGTGAAGCGGAATATTGAATAGAGGGCAGAGTTTTACTTTAGTGCTCTCCATCTCTCGCTCATAGCAGACGAACGGTCGCAGGGGAGTGGTTTACACGTTTTCAACCCAAGCCATCAAACTGACGTCATCCGAGAAGGAACGCCATTCCAGACCGGAAGTAACTTTTCAGATTTTGATCAAAGATTACCGCGACAAACAATTTTTTTCTGTGTTTTAACTTGCACGGATTAATTGTTCACCACAAGACTAGTAATATGCACTAGTAAAGTTAATAGGGTCAATTTTGATTTCATGTGTATTTTAACATTCTGAGGGAAAACACTTCAAATATGTGTGTTAGTTAAAATAATACAATGAAAACTAGTACTATTTACTTGACAGTACCTCAAATTGAAATTAGGAAAATAAAATGCAGACTGGGGTCTCAATTTTTGAGAAGAGAGATAAAGGTTCTTCATGGGCATCTATAGTTCCATGATGAACCTTTAACATCCATATAACCTTTCTATTCTACTAAAGGTGTTTATAGTGGAAAACGGTTCTGCAGATTATTATAATATCCTTCACAGCAAAAATGGTTCTTATAATAACTGATCACTGAAAGGTTCTTCAAGGAATCGGAAATAGAGGGTTCTCTATATGACATCACTGCAAAAAAACACTCTATATTAGGAGTGTAAGTGTTCTTAATCATGTGCAAACAGATATAGAGATACAGACAGAAGAGCATCTGTAGATGAACCTGCATCAAAGGTCCGTTAAACACATACAGAAAAGTTAACAGGAAGGAAGTTTAGGAAAGTTACACATATCGTAGTGAATTTCGTGCCATTAAAAAGAATGCCAATGTTGACAAGTGTGAACGCTCTGGTGATGACAAAGGCAGTGCAGCATTACAAATACTATTTACAGAGATGACAAATTACTCAAGGCCTATTTACACTTGATGCGTTTTTACTGATCAGACAGCTGTCCGATTTTTTTTCACTAATATAAATAATAAATGTGTCTTTGCAAAAATGAATATAAATCAGATCTTCAATTCCTGCACTATATGCCAATTCAACAGTGTTTACGTCAACGAAAGCAACTAATTTAAGCTGCATTTTATTTATCATCAGCTAACTTCAATATCAAAGACCACAAAAGGAGAGAGCTGCGTCAGAGAGAATATAGTTCTCATCACTTTTAATTAAAAAAATGACTGTGTTGAGCTTCAGGATGCGACGCCGAACTTTCAGTTTGTGCATCGGCTTGCTGATGAGATAGTCATGCTGTCACATGTTTGTAATGTTTATAATAAAACTGACATCTGTGGCTTCAACAACTACATGCATTTACACTCGTCCAGTTTCATGTCTCAAACCACCTCCTGAAACGCTTTGAGTGATCTGATTTCAGTGTCAGGTCAGGAGGGTTTTCTCTTTTTCTCATTCATGGATCTGTATGAAATGACACTCATCTGGCACCATGGCTTATGGATGTCACAGATGAGATTCAGCGTGAGGATCCAACATCTACCATGACCTCTGACTTCATGCACTGGATTCCCTCCTGCCGAGCGCAGTTAATCACATTAAATCAGGTCATAGATCAGCACTTGATCAGGTTGTAAGCCCTTGAGAACAGTTGCCAGCTTTGTGACAAAATCCTTGGCATATTTACTAAAATCCTTTCAATAATTACTAGCCGACATGAGCTTCTTCAAACAGAGCTGTTCAATCATGATGTGGCACTTATTCTTTTAAAATATATTATTATAGTAATAAATACACTTTTAAAAGTGAGTGCACTTCTTTTTTACAATTGTAGCCCTGAGAAGGAATATAAAACGAAACACACGAGTGTGAAAGGGCATGTGACTGCGACTGTTCACTCACCCGACAATGACGATGACAAAATCCAACATATTCCACCCGTTCTCACATAGGAGTTCTGGTGCATCACCAGTCCGTAAGCGATGATCTTGAGGAAGGTTTCAATCGTGAAAATGATCAGGAAGGCATATTCTACCGTTTCCTGTGAAACACAATGATAGAACAGAGAGATTTTAGTTTTCAGTGATAAAATCAGGAAGCATTCGGCCACAGATGAGTGCATCAAAGTAATGTCCACATGTTATGTGGTTAGTTAATGTCATGTATTCAGTGTTAGGCAGCAATTACAATTTGTGAGCCGCTCTCATGTTCGAGTCCCTATTTCTCCATACAATAAAGGCAAAAAAAAAAAAAAAATCAGGCCAGATTTTATGCCATTTAATCAAAAGTCTAGCTGCAAGAGAACAGACAGTGACAGCTGGCCATCGACCAGAGCTATAGCTCTGAAACAAGAGTTGCATTTCAGAATGTAATCACACATGAGTTTGTTCAATGCTACAGTAAAGAGTGAATTGTAGAAATCTGACAGTTATAATAAACACTCCTGGTCACGTGTGGACGGTGGCTATTGATGTGAATGTTGTCTTTGACCACGTCTCAAGCTGCAGCTGACCGGATGACAATGGCTAAGCCACGGCACTAAGAATAGCTACAATACACTTGGATGACTAGATTAATCCCATTTGAACAATGAAATCTCATTGCTGAACACAGCAGGCTGTCCATGTCTATGTGCAAAACAAATCAGTCATAGATTTTCACATGAATCACAGCAATATAAGCCACTTTTCCAAACCTAAATGTTGACAATATATTAATTAATTTTTCGTCACCCGTCGACGTCCTTTGTCTTAAAGCACTTAAGCTCGTCAAATACTTCAGGTACATCTGTGGACTCACAAGGACGCAGACCGATGGCCACAGTGACGCAGTATCCAGTCGAGTTGACGGCAGCGTTAGACTAATGAGTCTAGAGGTTGTTTATGTGCAGGTGATGATGCTGTAGTTTGTTTATAAAAGGTCATTTACTCTTTGCAGTTGATCATGCTGAGTGATCTTTGTCTCAAAACACACCTGGACCAAAGTAAACTGATCCCAGAGCTTGTTTTGGAAGCTCAGTTAGACTGCTTTCTTGACAAAGTTTGATGTGGTTAGAGAGCAATGTCATTGGCAAATGCAGTTATAGTTTTAAATAGCTAGTTATGGTGCAACAAATTCTTACTTGTTTTGTTTTGTTCTCATTTGTTGTTATAGTGTGTCATAACTATGGAAGCTTGTTTCTGCTATGGAATAAAGAATACAATTGTGAGTTTTAGGCACTTGGTATTAAGATGCATTTGGTCGATCGGATCACAAGTGGACAACACTAAATACAGGTGTAAACGGGGTCTAAAACGTTTTGAGCTTGTCTACTTTTGACCACTTCCAGAGGTAGTCGATTGCTTTCGTAGTGTAGATGCTCATGTGATTGAATGTGTTCGAACAGCCACAAAAGACCATCTACTCTCCATCTACTGACCTAATGCGTAAACATTATGGGAAGCGCTCTCGCCAGATGGGATTTAAACTTTGTTGAAGACCCAAGTTTGGTTTGAAGATGAAAAACGTACCAAGCACAATGTTCTCTCACCATTCCTGATTTCTAACACACACTCACTGCGTTAGGCCGGTCTTGCGGCTGTCAGAGCAAAAACGAAAGCTGATGCTCTCCGTGTGGCTCGTTCATATGTAAATTACGCGAGCTTATTTTGTCCAGTAGATCAAAAGATCTGAAAAACCCATAGATTTACCCGCCCATAGACGCTCTCCTTGAAGAAATCAGAACAGAAGTGGGTGAAAGAGGACAAAAGTGATGGATTAAAACACGGATGTAAACGGGAATGTGTCTCCCTCGTCCACTTGTGATCCGATCGACCAAAACGCATCTTAATACCAGGGCCTTAAAGTCAGAATTGTGAGATAAAAGTTTGCAACTACCTTTATTATTTTTTATTCTGTGGCAGAAACAAGCTTCCACACATAACAGACGGACAGCACTAGGACATTTCACTGTTTGCATCATTCAGCTGTTTGTTCTAGACAGATCGTCAGTCTGTGAATTAGTGGTGGGATTTTACACTTGAGTCATTGAATCATTCATTCAGCCAATTTGTTAAAAAAAAACTCAGATCCCTTCAGGGATTAAATTTAGGATAGGCCATTTTCGGAGAGGCTAGCTTTGAAAGCATGAGATCCCACCCTCCCTTCAGAGCGTCTCCAAAGCCACGCCTCCTCCAAAACACATGAACGCACACAACCAGAGTCTGCAAAGCATCACTAGATAAAAGACGACATTAAATTTCCTCATGTCCCAAGCACACAACATTACAATAATAATGAACGTAAACAACTTACAGAGCTCTGGCTGCTGCAGATTAATTTCGGTGTTGATAGTGTTGAAAGTCTGAGGTGCCATCTCATAATTATAGCGGTCACATGGTGTGAACGCAGCATAAGCTGGCTGTTTTGATTCAGGAGGAACTGCAAAAGATGACTGCTGTTTGTTTGTGGAGCTCAGTGACTGACGTCTGTCTACAACTCTGCATACGGAAGCAGGTGCGCGGAGGTGTGGAAATACACATGTTGACAGCCAGGTAAGACTTCGTATCGAACCGAATGCAAACATTTTTTGGTCCTGAGATTTCTACAGAAGATATATGTACATGTTTTGTGATTATGTGATTGCTATCAGGATGTGAAGAGTTTCAACCAGTATAACAAAAAGTGTTTATAAACACAAATTGCCTATACCCTATTTAAATAAGTGACTGTCTTTAATGAGTCATCAAATCATTCATTCAACCAATTTGTTCAAAAACCCTGATTAATTCAGGAACTGAATAAGTGACTGTCTTCACCCTGCTATCTTCCTCTGAGTTCAATCATCACGGCCGTTGTATGTCTGCAGCACTTTGATTTGGGACGGGGCCTTTATGAATGAATAATTGAATCGTTCACTCAACCAATTCTGATTCATTCAGGAAATAACAAGTGACTCTGTTCCACTTCACTGTTAACATGCACCTGCTAATGTAAGAAATGAAGTTCATCTGAGTCCAAGAGATGGAGGGAAATTAGAGAAGGAAGGACATAAAAATATAAAGCCTATGTTTATGAGTAACTGAATCATGTACTCAACCGACTTCAGCAACACTGATTACTCCACTATTCCACTATCATGTAAACAGATGAAATAACTGGCAATATTGTGTCTAAAATGAAAGTTACTCAATATTAATGTCTAGTTTATTGGACTGTTATATAAAGACGATGTTACACTCAGTACCAGCCTTCTTTGGTAAGATACTGTGTTCAGACAAGAAGGTTTCAAGTTCTCAGCACACTTCTAGAAAATGCAACAATGGGTGTCTGTCCAGACACTTTTATTTAACAAGTATCAAAAGTTCTCACAAATGGATGCTGAAGTTCATTACTCATGCAACAAAAATAACAAATGTGTTATTATATATGGGTATTGTATACACACAAATACACACATTTTATTTCTGTAATTAAATTTTAATGCAATTGAGTCATCAGTATTTATTCTCTGCTATAATATATATATTCATTCACTTTTTTAAAGATCATTGAGATCATTATTTTGTAAGAGGTTTGATGGGTTTACACACTCACAGTAAGGACAGATGGCAATCATGTCTGAGATTATGGTATGTCTCAAATGATCTCCTCTTTACCTCGACATAAACCAAACTCAAGAGTATCAGTCACTGATAACACGCCTGTCGCTCCATCAGCATGATGCTGTGAGGTGTTTTAAGCACTTGTTTTATGGTGTCATGAATAATTATGAAACAGTGTCCTGTCAAGGCTGCAGTCTCATGAATCCCATTGATGTAACAATATTGACTTCAAACATGGAAGCAGAAATCAGTCAAAAAATAAATAAATAAATCACTAAATAATCTTCTACGCTCTTCAATATAAAAGTTCCAAAACGTTTTTGCAAAAATGCCATAGAAGAACTATTTTTGGTTCCTCAAAGAACCTTTCACGATCATCAGTTCTTAAAAGAACCATTTTTTCTTAGTGTGAAGAACATTTTAATTTCTTTTTTCACTATAAAGAACCTTTTTTGCAATAGAAAGATTTCATGAATGTTAACAGTTCTTCATGGAACCATCAATGCCGATAAAGAAGCTTTATTTTTAAGAGTGAATATAATTTGTTATGATTCTCTTCCACCAAGTGCAGAGCATAGCCTATATTTTTCTTGTGAACATGCACTTACAAACATGCACGGGAAAGCATTGGCAGCTGCTGCAACTTTACTACGAAAGTGTTTCCTACATATTTAGTCACATATGAACTGGCACTCTTTGAAGCTTTACTACACAATGGAGTGATAAAGTGCCACTGAATTCACGCAAGAATGAATGTTCATCATTCTACTGAGGAAAATCACACAGGTTGGAATGACATGAGGGTGAGTAAATGAGTCTCAAAACTCAAACACTGAAATAAGAATGTATTTAATTGAACAGCTGGTCGACTGAAATAAGGGCCGTAGTGTGAGAAAGAGAGTGAGTGAAGATATAATCCTCCTATGATCCTCTTTCCCCGCCCCTGGTTTACAGACGGACTCGTGTGTTTATTTCTACACAGCTTGTTGCGTTCGCTCCCGTCGGCCTCGTCATGAAGGAACAGACGCATGAACCACTCCTACTACAGTTCAGCAGTGTTCACTGTTTAAGGGCTTTCCCACAGGCATGTGTGCAATTGAGAATATAGGTTTGTAGGCTGGAAATGATCGATGAACATGCATGAGTGAGTGTAATGGAAATGCAGAGAGAAAGAAAGGTTAAACACTGGTGTCACTGACTCGGCTGAAGCTAATCTTACTGGACAAGCCCAACGCTGCTCAAGCCCTGGAGCTCAAACAGCAAAACTCGCTCTGCGTGTGGAAGAAAAACACTACGTGTGTCTGCATGAAGCCCAGGAAATCACACAAACAGCATCCACTGGAATTTGTGTGCTTGCGAATAACAGGAATCGTGATTGTTAAACTTCAAAAGTCATTGTTCATGAAATAAAACAGTTCAAAGTGCTGTTGCTCGTTCTACTGGCTCGAGATCACAAAGCAGTTCACAATCAATGAATACCGGCCATTTATGCCAAAAGATTACATATGATGATGGATTATGATGTTGGTGTTTATATTGTAATATGTTGTAGATGGTTGTGCATTTTGTATGTCCCTCAACTTTTTAAATGAGCAGCAGGTGTAGTGAAAAAATTGGGTCCAAAATCAGATCTCCATTAGGACCCCAAGCGATCCGATTGGTTCAAATAGCTTTTAATAGGTACTCTCTTTAGCGCCTGATTACAGTTCCTGCAGATGATAACTGCTGTTTCAACTTCGTTATAATGACTGCATTAGTTAGCTTATAGCATACAGACACCGAAAGCATTTGCACTTTCGCTACACATACTCACAATCATCTTTAATGTAATTATGTTAAATTAAATGTTAAATGTCCAAATATTTCAATCATAAATAAAACAAATTAATTAAGTTCAATTATTAACTTAATAGGCTATTATTATTATTATTTAATAATTAACAGTTAATCAAGAGTAAGAAATTATGTTCAATTGGTTTTATTATGCACTATTTTGTTGTTTTTTTACACACTATATAGTAAGCTATGCATATTTTAAATTAATATAATTTGTATATGCTTAGGATAATCATTGACTGACAGTTTGTGGAGACCCGATTTCGAGGGAGGACCTGATTTGTCATGACACACCTGCAATACTAAAGCATAGACATTTCAAAATAAGAGTCCCAGAATATTTGGGCTTGTTTATAGTTAAAAGTTTATAGTTGTTTATAGTTTTTCTAGTTATTAAAGTGTTAGTTCAGCCAAAAATGAAAATAAGGTCATTAATTACTCTCCCTCATGCCATTCCACACCCGTAAGACCTTTGTTCATCTTCAGAACACAAATTAAGATATTTTTGATGAAATCCGATGGCTCAGTGAGGCCTGCATAGCCAGCAAGATAATCAACACTTTCAATGCCCATAAAGCTACTAAAAATATATTTAAATCATTTCATGTGACTGCAGTGGTTCTATCTTATTTTATAAAGTGACAAGATATTTTTTGTGCGTCAAAAAAAACAAATAATGACTTTTCAACAATATCTATATGGGCCGATTTCAAAACACTGCTTCAGAGCTTTACGAATCGAATCAGTGATTCGGATCTCTTATCAAACGACTAAACTGCTGAAATCATGTGACTTTGGTGCTCCGAATCATTGATTCGATTTGTAAAGCTTCGAAGCAGTGTTTTGAAATCGGCCCATATAGATATTGTTGAAAAGTCGTTATTTTGTTTTCTCGTGGCTTTATAATATTAATATTGAACCACTGAACTCACATGAACTGATTTAAATATGTTTTTAGTACATTAATGGATCTTGAGAGAGGAAATGTCATTGCTGGCTATGCAGGCCTCACTGAGCCATCGGATTTCATCAAAAATATCTTAATTTGTGTTCTGAAGATGAACGAAGGTCTTACGGGTGTGGAACGACATGACGTTATTTTCATTTTTGCGTGAACTAACCCTTTAAATGGTATTTTGGTTACAAAATAAACTGTATCTGACATTTAATTCAATGTTTAAAATAAGACATAATTCCATAATTACTAAATAAATACAGTTTGTAGCAGAAACATGCAAAAACCTATAGTGTATTTGAATAAATTAATTAACGTTGCTTGTAATTATCTCTTTGTATCACTTTATTAAGGAAAAAAACCTCTAAAATTCTTTAAACACTCCTAAATGTTTAAATTAGAAGCACATGAGCATGAAGCCTGTGCGTGTCTCGATCTGTGCTGTGAATAAGAGGCATAATGACGTAAAAACTGCTGCACACACAAGCTTCAGTGCAAAACTACTGGTTCCGAAAGTATTTTTTCCATTCATTTCTCCCATAAGGATAGCATTATAATCCATTAACCGAACCAACCAGCTATGAGGTGAAGCATGATAACATTACAAACTTTACAAACTTTGATTTGAAGCAAAAAAGTATTTGAAAATCGGACAAAAAGACAAAAAAAAGAGCTGCAATCCCATAAAAGCAACAAGAGAAATATGATCAATTCAAAGTTGTTGATCATATCTATAGAAATAATCTATTTTGAGTTTATTGCAAGTTTCTATACAAATAGTTAAGTATTTTGAGAATGTATGTAGAGCAACTCAATTACAGAGCTTGCTGGAGTGGGCGGAGTTAAAGAGCTTGTTTGCTGCAACTCTGATTGGTGGAATTTTCTGTACAGCATCGTGGGTAATGTAGTTTTACTGACTGTTGCGCTCTATTCCAGCCAGTTTTTCTTTAAGTTTTCTGTTCATGAATGATCACCTTCATAAGCTTTGGTGAAAGATTTGATGCCCTTTGGTTTAAATATATGGAAAAATACAAAAAATCAGAAAGCCCAAACACTATATACGAGCCGTTTGATTTCAGCACAACGGACAGCTCCAGAAAACATCAATATTTGATGTACACAGTATATAAAAACAATATGATTCACTAGTGAATTAGTCATATAGTGCAAACTGTATATGACATGGTGTTAATTATCATAAATAAATGAATGAGACATGTGACGATGGAAGTTTAGTCTACAGACAGTATGTGATACGACACAATAAACAGCCCCAGATGTTTCTAAAATAACTTTAGAGTAATAAAAACAGGCATAAGAAACAGAACCGTAACATTAATGTAGCTCAGTTTTTATAGATGATTTAGTTTGATGTGAGAGATCTGAATTCATATTGAGATTTCAGACTTTGGTATCTTGGCTGATCTGATCACAGTTTGACAGAAGAAGCTGAAACTCTAGAGGAGACACATGGTCTTTTTCTAAAGAGGAAGATCTGAGGAGCAGAGGACTTCAGCAAAAGTCTCCAGTTAATCTCATTGCCGACTGTTTAGGACATATAAAATGTGGTAAATCCTCTGGTCTAGGAGATACAATTGAGATACGTAAGAAAGCCTTTCATTTCCACTCCATCACCAGAGCGGTGAAACAGCAGAAACTCGTATATCTCTACACACAGACATGAGCAGCACAGACAAGCACCTTCTGAGTGTCTGCAAATTCACCGCTGTGCTTGTGTAATTCCACTCTAATTCAATTAGCAGAAACTAATCCCACGACACAGCCAATGAGAAGTCAGAAGAGACGTCACGGTACTCACCAAATCATGATTAGTTGAGTTGGAATCGTCTTCAGGAAAGGGGATGTAAACAGCTAAGGCCACACAGTTGGCAAAAATTGACAGCAGTATAAAGATATCAAAAGGTCTGGAGGAAACATGTTTAAGGAGAAACATCATCACAGCATCACCCAATCAAACTCCATTATGAAGTCAAATTGCAATCTTTTGTATCTGAATCTCACAGCAGCACAGCAGGTTTCGGTCATGCTGGAGAATTGTAACCTGTCGTGTCAGTCATAATTTGAGTCTATTGCATGTCATTTCTGTGTGACTAGTGATCATTTCCAAACACTGCCACCAACTAACACTGGTCAGTCCAAACAGCGTTGAAGGGCAGCGTGGGAACTTAACCTCATGAACTGCCCTTTCTCAAGGCCATAGGCGAAGAAGAGTCATGTGATGGTCAATTTTGACCGTTTATGATCACGTGACCCGAGATGACGAGTTCTCGCAGTTTTCTTAATAAAGACAGAAGGTGGGTAGAGCTGGAGTTCACATAGGGTATAATTACAGGAATTCTACTTGATTTGTTTTTGATTTGTAATTAAAATAAGTTTCAGAGGCAACAAAGGTGTTTCAGTACATGAAAATGTGACTAAAAACAAAGCACAGCTGACAAATTTTATAAACGTGAGAGCTATAAATATATAGACAGACCTATATAACAAGGGCAATATTATATATATATATATATATATATATATATATATATATATATAGTAGTCAACATTTGAAGTGGATCAAAAAAGTTCATCAAAGTTGTCCTAAGAAGAACGTTTTAGGACAACTTTGATGAAAGGTTTTGATCCATTTAAAATGTTGTATATATATATACAGGGCTTGACATTAACTTTTTTGCTCACCAGCCACTGTGGCTGTCTATCTACTCAGTATTTTCACTGACCACAATTCTGACATTGATATCATGGGGAAAAACTGCCATATAGATATTTATAATATTATCTCATAATTTGGCAGCAGGTTTATTAGGCTGCTGTCACTTTAAGATCCATTATACTGATACACGTGTGCTTTCTTTCTCATCTGTTTACATTCACTTCAAACATAACTGACTGTGTTTACATGAAAACTCACCAAGACCGGCATTTTGACATTATTTTGTGTGAATTGGACTGTTTAAGCACAATAAGCAGCGAAAAAGAACTCAATTTAGTACTGAGAGGCGGCTTTATGTGGCGCACTTTGGGTGTGAGAACAAAATCTGCGGGAATGAGTAAAATTATGAGCAATATGCCCAAATTCAAGCCCTGTAACACCAACAATATTCATCTGTATGTAATGAAACGGGGCGGTTAGTGTGTCGACTCTCTGTCGGAGAGATGAGAGAGAGAAAGTATTTTAAGTATTTGTAGTATTTTAAGCATTTCAGATATTTCAGTATCGAAAAATCAATATTTTTGACAACACTACATTGCACTTTATTATTTCAGATGCCTTTTTAAAAGACTACAGCTGAAAAATGTATAGCCTATATTATATAAAATAGACCCGGCAAAGTGGCCAGTAGGAGAGACTGCGTTACGCGGCACTGCTGAAATACACACGTGTCTGGCGGGTGTTAATGTCAAGCCCCGTACAGAATATTGTGCTTAGAGTCAACTGTTTTATTTGAGATAATAACGCAATGAAACATGCCAAATTGTGCCGACATAACTTTTTTGGCCAGGATGTCATACAAGAAATTATGAACACAAGCAAAAACAGGAGAGAACCAATGAAATATTAATAACTGAATATGTTGCCATTTCATAATTGGTAATGTAATGAGGAAATGATGTTGTCTTTCATTGCTCCCTTCTCAAACGGCTGCACTGCCAGGCATCACTGTAAATCAGACAATAATAACTCTTAACTTAATGAAGGTGAACAAACAAACGAACGTTATGAAACACTGCCCTGCTCTCTCCAGCTCTGACCTTCGGAGCGAGTGCCGCGATCGGAGCGTCGCTCTAAACTCGTATGATTCTCCCTCTTCTGTGGAACACAAGAAGTTTCAGGTCTTTTTCTCCATACACACTTCAAAAAGTTCTTTATTTGCATCGATGGTTTAATGGAAACTTTCCATTCCACAAAAGGCTCTTTAAATGGTTCTTCTACGGCATTCCAGTGAAAACCCCCTTTTATGAAACCTTTATTTTTAAGAGTGTAAAATAAAAGTCAATTGGGTTCAAAAGTTTCAGGCTCCACAGGAAGGTAAACTGTTGTGCTTTATTCCAAGTCTCACTGAATCACTGAGGTTAGACCTCACTAACATCAAACCTCAGTGGTTTTCTGTGTGTGTTCCTCAGAAAAGTGAAAAGCATACGAGTTTTGGCGAGTGAATGATGACAGCACTTTTACTTTAGGTCATGTGGTGGATGCACTGTGTTGATAACCAGACTGCAAATTTGACTCTGTAAATAAACACCTTTCCTACAGGTCAGAGAAACTGAAGATCACATCCCTGTGTCGTTTCAGCGCTGATGTAAGGATACTTCCACTCCACTAGGTTAATGCAGGCTCTGCGCACAGGGTTATTGAGAGTCAGGCAGAAAAGTGCTCTTGGAGGTCTGCTATTAGAGATGCTTCCCTGTTTCTTGCTTTTGGCATATTGCTGCCGTTTCCTCTGGGCCAGAGAGCTGACCGGAGCAACGCTCGCAGGCGCGGAGCAGTCCGTGGTCTTTGGGACGCCCTGAGATTGTCTCGCGGCGCTAATCGCTGCCTGCCAGGAGAGAGCGGCGGCCCGGGCCGGAGAGTGATGGCTGGTGATTGACGGCCCTTCCGTCCAGGTGGGCGGGGCTTCACTGGAGACGGAGACTCTGCTGCCGCTGGCATAGTTTGCCCCTGAAAACAGAAAGAAAATGAATGCTCTTTGAGAATACAAGCAGTTGCGAGTGAAAATAAACAGATATGATTAGTATGATTCATATGTACACACACACATATATATTATACATTTACAAACATTTATTTTAGATGCGATTAATCACTACAACACTAATATATAGAGGGTCAAAGCCACATCTGACTGTTAATGTTCCATCAGGACTTTTAAATAGACATGAAGATTTTCCCCAAGCTGATTGCTCACAAAAAACCCTCACAAGCCATTTCACGTTTGATTTTGACGTGACATAAAGCAGTGCTATCTTAATGGCTAAGCTGTTTACTTACTTTTTAAATGAGTCTTCCCATTAACACCATTATTGTCTTCATTCAGGCTGATTCGAGAACGCGCACGAAGTAAAGAGGTGGGATTTATCGCACAAACCAATCATATCCAATCATAGCGCGATGGAGACGTTGCCTCCTCTCACATTCATTCTCAGTTACCCCCCACTAAACCCACCGACTGTTGAAACAGCCTCCCGCTGCTGGACTCTTACTTTAGAAAAACCAGTGACGTTTATCCTTTTTAATGTCACATTTTGTAATTTTTGTTATTTTATTTTTTAATGTCAATTATTTTCTCATCCAGTTTTTAGAGACACTGCCTCATTATAGGGATATTCTACAGAAAAAAAAGTGTCCAAAGTACTCTAATAATAAAGTAAAATAAATAAATAATAAAGAATTTAATCAGAAGGGTCACATTGACCTATTAAGATTTTGTTTACATCTACCTTGTAAATATATTTTTTGCTATTTAAAAAAAAAAAAAATTCACAGATAAATCAATAACAATTTTAACAATATTTCAAGTGTAATTTATGAGATTTGCTGTATTTTGAATCCAATCTTTCTTTGTAAAAGGCATAAAGTTTATCATACTGATGTCAAAGTGAAGGATTCATTAGTTTGAATAAACATTGAACCAAACACTAGAATAACATCTTACTTGATCATTCAGTATACTTTATTTTTGACAAAACATCCATGTTTAAGTAGTGACAGTAATGTGTTGGTAGTGACCACATCACATGACACAATTTAACTCACACACTAAAACACTAATGATGTGCATAACTGTACAAAAATTGTTTATTTCCCTCAAATTAATGATTGTGTTCCCTTTTGTCACTACCAAAACAATGATGACATGTTTCGGTAGTGACAATTTTAGACACTTTTGAGCCGCTCAAAGATGATGATCAGCACATGGTTATCTAGCACAGTTCTGAACAGCTGAACACACATAAAAACTATATTTTATTGAAAGAAACCCCCAAAAAGTTTGCTTAATTGCAGAAAAAGGTGTTTGTAGTGACGTTCCTTAAAGCTACACACAGATTTTCAGACTTTGAACACATTTAACCAGAATGATGATCTATCTGCTGTGAAAGAGAGGCTGTGAGAGGAATATTTCCTGATCAGAAATGTAGAAGTGTGTTAAAATCAGTCTCAATGACTCAAACACACACTGTTTCAGTAATGACATGAACATGAGGGACACACTTTTTTTTTTTCACATAAAGTTTCATGATTTAAAAAGAAAATATAAAATAAATAATACAATGGGGGGAAAAAAATCACAAAAATTATTTCAATATCATTTTCACAGGTTGAAATTTAGGGGTCAGGGTTCAGGACAGACACCTCACTGAAAGTAATAAATGATGATTTTATATATATTAATCTTACTGATATTTTAAATATTGTGGATTCAGTAGATAACAGAAGGATCTTAGCAAACATCTAAAATTTGAATACTTAAATGCTTTTTAAATGTGTTTTTTGGTTGTGGGACAGCAGTTTGCATGTAGAATGGCCCATATAATTCATTACACATTCATATATATTTATGCCCAGCCAACAGGGAACGTTCTCTCGAGGTTCTCTCAGTTAACAGAAAGTTTGTTCAGTTATCTGGTCTTTAATAATGTTCTCTAAACGTTAGCACAAAAACATTATTAATACATCATTTATGGAGCGTTCTTACCTGAAACATTTAGTTGGATGTTTGTAACATTTTGTTTTCAGAACATTCGAAAGTAACGTTCCCGTAATGACTGAAGAATGATACAATGTTTCCGTGGCGTTCGCATTAAGAATAAACGCTTTTACAACATTATAAAAACTGATTCCTCATAACGTTCCTGTGGGTGATGTGCAGGTGAAGCATCATGATGTTCTGCACAACTTTGACACGCACATCCACACCTCACTTTAAACAGCAACAGTTTCGCTCCGTTACGCGCTTTAAATACGAAACGAATTTAACGCGAAGTCACATCTGGATTTACCTTCAGTCGGTTCCTCTGGCTCGTCCATCCCCTCCTCCACATTGAAAATCTGTTTTATCGTTTGCTACAGTCCAGTTGTGTGATTATATCACACCATCTTATCCATCATGTTCGGAGCGCTGTGATGATGATGATGATGATGATGCTGGAGCATCTTCGCAACATCCGGGTGTCGAGCACGCGCTTCACCCGCGATAGAGATTAAATCCACACAACCTCACAGATCCCGAGCGCGATCTGATTCCTTTCGGACCAAATCAGAGAAACCCGAGCACTGGTTTGTGTTTCATCAGATGCACGTCTGTTTTACATTAAGCCCGTGATCGGGGAATATAGTTGCCAGGAATATTCAATTACCTTTGCAGGACATCTAACAGGCTTTGCAACAGGTCACTCAGCCTCTCCAGGCCTATGACTCACTGAGCAGTGCTGCAGGACTATACTTAAACAACACAAATCTGGTTCAGTTTACAGATCAAATTCAGCTGAATCTTACCTCGGATTCCCAGTATGAACGTCATCTCTCTCTCTCTCTCTCAGTGATGATGTTTTCTGCTCATTATGGCCATATGTTGAAGCCCAGGGGAATGTCAGGGAGTGTGGCTTGGATTACCTGTCTGTAGCAGATAATCCCATATTAATCCTCTGCCTTCTGTGCTGCTGCTGCTGCTGAGCGGAAGCGAATGGAGCGCGTGCACGCTAATATTTCATTAAAAAGTGATCTGTGTGATTATGATGTTTAACCATAAGCATTGATTAGTCGTAAAGATAACTCTTAAATATGATCTAATGTCAAGAAATTAATTTCTAGCTGTACAGTGATACAAAATCACCTCAGTGTGGTTAGTTTTCATAGTTTAATCTACACAAAAAGCGCGTGTCTGTGTAACGGCGACCTCTTGCGGTGTCTCGATAACATCACATTTACATCTGAGCGATATAAATCCCTGAGCTGTAGAGCTATTAAAGGGTTAGTTCATTCAAAAATGAGATTTCTGTCATTAATTACTCTCCCTCTTGTCGTTCCACACCCGTAAGACCTTCGTTCATCTTCAGAACACAAATTAAGATATTTTTGATGAAATCCGAGAGGTATGACTCGTCCACAGACATCAATATAATCAACACTTTCAAGGTCCAGAAAGGAACTAAAGACATCGTTAAAACAGTCATGTGACTGCAGTGGTTCAGCCTTAATGTTATGAAGAGACGAGAATACTTTTTGTGCGCAAAAACAAAACAAAAATAACCACTTTATTCAACAAATTCGTCTCTCCTCTGTCATTCTGCTATGCTGTTTACGTTGCAGTGTTTACGTCTGAACGCCGGCTCAGTAAAAGTATATACTTTCTGGACCTGTAATGTGGTAATTTCATTGCTTTCAATGGAGGATAAAAAAAACAACCTTGGATTTCATCAAAAATATCTTAATTTGTGTTCTGAAGATGAATGAAGGTCTTACAGGTGTGGAACGACATGAGGAAGAGTAATTAATGACAGAAATTACATTTCTGGGTGAACTAACCCTTTAAATCCATTAAAACAGCTCAAATAGTTTATTGTTACATTCAAATAAATCCAATACTCCATAAGTGAAAATGGTTCTATACAGACTGACGACTTTCTTTTTAGCCTTTTTAGCCTTTTTAGCCTTGGTCAGCTCTGCTGTGATAAATGTGCTATATAAATAAACTTTACTTACTTACTTACTTTATCAAGTAAGCTACCCCCTTTTGGAATTAGTACATTTAAATTAAATGATTAATGTTCAGCACTGTATTTTGTATTTATATTCTCTGCTTTAATGGTAGCATCCCTCTTATATTTGACACTGACACAAAGGAGAGAACAGACAATATTAAAAATATACATGTGTGCAGAGAGCAGGAGATGTAGTAAATGTCTTTTGATTTTCGGATCCAGAACAGCAGGTGGCAGTAGTGCAGCGGCTCTGATGTCAAACTGCCGCTAAACCCCCTGAAGCAGCGGCAGCAGAAGCTCGGGCGCTGAACACAGACAGACACACAGAAGATGGAGAGCGTGAATAAAGCGGGTCAGCTCATGAGTCTGGCGGCTCTGCAGCACTATGACCCCTACATCACCACACTGCTGGACGTCACCGGACAGGTCGCGCTCTACACCTTCAACTCCAAAGCCAACGAGTGGGTGAGTTCATCCTCAGCTAGCTCAGCTGCTAATGACAACAACGCCACACAATCCCCTCATGTGTGTTTAGAAGTTCATCAAGATTATGTGTTTATTAATTCATCAAGATCACACGACTGAACTACAGCAGCTGTTAACACTTAGATAAACCGATCAGCTTCTGTCAGTAAAGTCTTCTTCAGGTAATACTGATAAGCCCATTTCCTCCACAGAAGAAAAACATCACATAATTATCAGATAAAAAGACTTTCTGTGCCATAATTTCGACCTTTTACCTCACAGTTATGATTTAGTATGTCATGATTGACTTTTTAGATTCATTTTCTGTCATTTTTGTGACTTTTTATGTCATAATTCAGATTTAAAGGGTTAGTTCACCCAAAAATGAAAATCCTGTCATTAATTACTCACCCTCATGTCGTTCCACACCCGTAAGACCTTCGTTCATCTTCAGAACACAAATTAAGATATTTTTGATGAAATCCGATGGCTCAGTGAGGCCTGCATAGCCAGCAATGACATTTCCTCTCTCAAGATCCATTAATGTACTAAAAACATATTTAAATCAGTTCATGTGAGTACAGTGGTTCAATATTAATATTATAAAGCCACGAGAATATTTTTGGTGCGCCAAAAAAACAAAATAACGACTTATATAGTGATGGCCGATTTCAAAACACTGCTTCAGGAAGCTTCGGAGCGTTATGAATCTTTTGTGTCGAATCATGATTCAGATCGCGTGTCAAACTGCCAAACTGCTGAAATCACGTGACTTTGGTGCTCCGAACCGCTGATTCGACACAAAAGATTCATAACGCTCCGAAGCTTCCTGAAGCAGTGTTTTGAAATCGGCCATCACTAAATAAGTCGTTATTTTGTTTTTTTGGCGCACCAAAAATATTCTCGTGGCTTTATAATATTAATATTGAACCACTGTACTCACATGAACTGATTTAAATATGTTTTAGTACATTAATGGATCTTGAGAGAGGAAATGTCATTGCTGGCTATGCAGGCCTCACTGAGCCATCGGATTTCATCAAAAATATCTCAGTTTGTGTTCTGAAGATGAATGAAGGTCTTACAGGTGTGGAACGACATGAGGGAGAGTAATAAATGACATTATTTTCATTTTTGGGTGAACTAACCCTTTAAGGTGGTGAATGTCAGCTTCAGTGTGACAGTGAATCATTAAAGTGTTTGTGATCTGTCATCATCTGATTGGAAACTAACACATCTCTCTCACTGCAGGAGAAGACTGAGATTGAAGGGACGTTATTTGTTTACGCCAGGTGAGATCGACTGACTGACTGAAGGCTGATGTCAGCATCATTACACCGTGATGATGATGATGATGGTGATGGTGATGATGGTGATGGTGATGTTTCTCCGCAGGTCGGCTTCCCCTCACCATGGCTTCACGATTATGAACCGTCTGAGTACAGAGAATCTGGTGGAGCCGATCAATAAAGACCTGGAGTTCCAGCTGCAGGACCCGTTTCTGCTGTACAGGAACGGCAACTGTAAGTTCTCACACAGAGACTGTGTTCGTCTGTGAATTACTGTTGATTTGCTGTAAGCGTTCAACACCTCTCCTGTCTGTGTGTGAACGTCACCTCTGTCTCTGTGTGTGTCAGTGGGCATCTACAGCATCTGGTTCTACGATAAGGCCGACTGCCAGCGAATCGCGCAGCTTATGCTACAGTGAGTACGGGTGATTGTGTGAACGATCAGACTCGAGCCTGTCGGATCCCTGCCGGCTAACTTGTGTTTTGTGTGCAGGATAGTGAAGCAGGAGGCGTTGCGAGCGCAGCGCGTGTCGCCCGATGGAGGCTCGAGCGGCAGGACGAACGGGTGTGTTCAGACCAAACCCACAGACATCCTGGAGCTGCTCAGCAGGGCGAAAGAGGAGTATCAGAGGGTATGATGGACCTCACTTTCACAGCAGGATTCTGCTCTAATTGAAAGCACTATAAAGATATACTACTTAAAAAACGTAGTAATCAGATTACAGTTACATTTTGTAAAAAGGGGGAATACTATCAGGATTACAATGGTTTCATTTAAAACTAAACAAATCATTATTTTGCCATAATAACACATATTAAGCGCTGCTTGATTATACAGTACAGGGCTCAACGCTAAGGATTTTTTCTACCGGCCTGGTCGGGCCAGTGGTTCAAATATTTAATTGCCCCACCACAAAAAAAGAAAAGAAAATGGGCCTATAAAATAAGTCTAGTTATTGTTTTTGTTGTTTTTGATACGTGTAACCTTAATAAATAAGGTTATGACACCAAAAGCTACTAGATTAACTGATTTAAATTTTAAATATTGTTAGACAAATAAACAGCAAGTAATAAAATGGTAATAAATAATCAAATTACGAGTACTAGCACAAATGAAGACAACAGAACAAACATATAAAGGAAATAAACAATGCTTTTCATGTTTTTCATGTAGGTTTAATCAGGAGATTTTCAGGTACAGAAATTGTAATCTAATGTATAACTATATAACTATAGATTAAACTTTATTAAAGTTAATCAGTCAAGAGCAGTTACAGATGCATAAATAATGTTTTGAAATGTTGGAAACGTTAAATAGTCTTTATTTGAAATTATTAAAAAAATTAAAAGATACTTTAAACGTGAATTTCAACCTGCCAGTAGGTGGCAGTGAATCACTGTTAATGAGCGAGTCATTGAGATTCAACCGATTCATTCAAACTATTCGAACTATTTTCGTTGGCGAAACAGGCGATTTGGTGTCTAAAATGTAAGTCACTTGATATTAAGTTCTTGTTCATTAAACCGTACGCTGAATAAAATCAATATCACATTTGTAATCGTGCTGATATTTGGAGAAAAACGGCGCTCTTTGTGTAATATTGGTTAACCATATTAAATGATATAAATATGAAATGTATACAGGGGCATTTTTGCCTCTTATCTTGAATTCTGATGCATTCTAAAGGCATTTTAATAGACTAAATCACGCAGTGAATGCGTGCAACTAAATATGCACACACACTAGTCTAACCTACTAGACTACGTCACGTAGTGCATGCGTGCACTCAATGAGTGTGTTTGTAAAGTGAGGGACATACTTGATAATTTCAGACCGTTAAATCATCAATTCGATATCATAGACGATATATATCGCACACCCTACAGCACCGTTCCGTCTACTGTCCCGAGCGTCGTTCACACTGAACAAGCTGTGCAATTTTTACATTTCTCTTTCTTTCTTTATATATGTGACCTTGAAGTAATCAAAAGTAATCAGATTACATTACTTTCATATTGTGATACTTGGATTACGTTACTGAATACTTTTTTATGTAGTAATTTGTAACTGTAATGGAACATTTTTAAAGTAACCCTCTCAAGCCTGGTAAAAACACACTGATACGGTGCGTCGAAAACACGTACTGTCTGAGTAGGTACTGCATTTGAATTTGAGTTCACAACCATTAAAAAAATTATGTTCTATGTAGTATGAATGTGTGTAGCTTGAGTGTAATCCAGACGTACTACATCCGCCATGTTGTCATTACCATGTGACCTACCAGTGTCAGTTGCGTCGCTTCACCTCCATTCATAAATCCTCTCCCGTGGCCCTCATGGGATAGTAAAGTGTCCATCGAATGCACATCCGAAGGTCATCTGGGGACTTTTCGCCTACTGTTTTTTGAATATTATGAATTCAGTCATACTACTCTGTTGGTGTACTGTTTTTCGTATTCTATATAGTAGGGAAGTTCGGACGCAGCGATACAGTCCAAACACTCGCCACAGCAAATCTGTCTCTAACTCAATCCTTCTAGCGCCACCAACTGTCTAAAGTTTCACTTACATTTATGCTAATAACTTTTGTACCATTTGAACAAAATTTTTTACTCTGATTCCTTGGAAAAAGACGATTGCACCCTATGATCATTTTTCATATTAAAAATTTTCCCACCAAAAGGCCTACTTTTTCTAACTCCTCCTAGACGGTTCGTCCGATTTTCATGAAAATCGAATCAGATCCTCTTCAAACCATGCTGGCGAAAAGTCATCAAAAATAGAGACCTGCGCGGGACAGATTTTTCAGTCCCGCGCCCGCCTGCTCCCACGGGATTCTGTCCCGCTCCCGCAAAAAAATGTTGTTCCTATCCCGCCCGCAACATTCATGTTTTGTCCTGCTTCCGCCCACAAAATCCCGCATAAAAGTAGCTTATGTAGTTTTTTGTCCCTACATCCATGAAATATTAAGTTATGTGTCGCCAAGCATAAACGTTTCCGATAAAATATTTGTTATTAAAGCATCAACATTCACAAACCACAGTAACCCGCACATGAGTAGTGTCTCACCGCCCCCGTGCCTATCAGATCTTGTCCCGCGCTCTGTTGCGTTGGGTCCCGCGGGAGTGCAGGTCTCTAATCAAAAGGTTTTGATAAACCCAACCGTTCTCGAATAACATGCAAACGAATCTGACGAAGAGCTCGCCAAATTGGATGCGAGGCTACATCTCCGCAATGCTTTAACGTATTCAGATCAAATTTGGTGCGTCATCACAAGC
The DNA here is from genome assembly GCA_028476615.1 of Culter alburnus. Lineage (NCBI taxonomy): Eukaryota > Metazoa > Chordata > Actinopteri > Cypriniformes > Xenocyprididae > Culter > Culter alburnus. The sequence continues at coordinate 185,559 of JAOTNS010002789.1, read as the reverse complement.
ATAACCTGAGCCATTTCCGTATATCCGGACCAGTAGATGGCGCTGCACTGAAACGCAGCATTTTATATACGAAAATGGCTATTTTTGCTTATAACTTCTAAATGATTTGGCCAAAAATCATAAAAGGTCTCGTTAGATTCGGGGCAGCATGCCAAGTCGAATGATAACCATATCGGACATTTTGAATTTTGTAGTAAAATGCTGTATTTTAGGAACGCATTAGCAGATCGTTAAGAAATTCGGTATGGGTCATCGGTACGATGCTCTGAAGGAGCCTGAGAAGTTTCGAGCCAGTGCCACCTAGTGGTAAAATCAAATATTCACATGTTTATGACTTTGAGTGATGTCGACTTATTGACTCCTGAATCCTTGCCGAGTCCACCGATACCAAACATGCCAGGTTTCGCCTTATGGTTAGTGCAACGTTGTGATTTAGCCGATCAAGACAAAAACGATCAAGATGAAACCACTGTAGGAAAATCGGAAACATAGGTCGTTTCCTAAATGCTACAGGACAAATGTCAAAATTTTGATAGGAAGTGGCAAAAAATCCAATCAAAGTTAGATGTGGGTCATTTTTTTATGTTCTCATAAATATAAATGTCTATAACTCCAAAACGAAAAGAGATATTTTCACCAAATTTGACAGGCAATTTTATGTATGAGAGCACTTTGTGTGGACACACACAGAAAGTGGTGGGACTGTCCACTTGGTGGCGCTATAATTGAACAAAACATTAAATCGGCTCTAATTACAGAACCGTTGGTCTGATTGACTTCAAATTTGGCATGCAGTGTCTTTTGCTATCATAGTCCATTATGACCTTTATGGGTACCTTGAAAAACACGACTTTCATTTTAATTACAAAATGACAAAAAAAAGATCCAACCTTTTTGCTTAAATTGTCTATTTACTAATTTTTGCAGCTGGTCTGCCGCTAGTTTCCTTTTTGCTTCTGTTGTGCTTGACCCCGATAATTGCTGCTTGCAGATATATTTATATTATAATTATTACAATATTTGGATTGTCCTTCACTCTCAAATCAAAACATAATTCAAACAAAGACTACATTAAATATTATGAAACAAACCAGGTTTGAGGTCAAAGTTAATCAGTGAGTTTAATGAATCGTACTGTAACTTTTTTCATCAAATAATTTTTTTAAAGAGGCGCAAGTGGAAATTTAGTGTGATATTAGGCATTGTGCCACAAATGAGGTTGATAGTTCAAATATATATTTCAAACCAATTATCAGCTTATGTTTAAGCTAAGAGATTGTCCACAATCAGACTGAAGAAAGTGTAGATAAAGGAAGTGACTGTAATAACGTGTGTCTGTGTTTATAGAGTCAGTCGACAGAGAGGGATGTTGAGGTGAGCTGTGAATCTGTGCCGTCACAGGAGAAGAGAGACGACGTCACGGCAGCTCAGCCGGAGAAGGTTCTGCTGATCACACTCCTTCACTCATGACATCCATAACACTCGTCTAGCAGTGTGTGTAAAGAGTTTGTTTCTGCTCCACAGTCGAGTCACTCTGTAGTGAAGCAGATCACAGTGGAAGAGCTTTTTGGCAGCTCTTTGCCCAAAGAACCGGCCCAGACAAACTCGGCTGCGGGAGAAGGCATGCGTGGACTGGCGTACGGCCCTCCGCCCCGCTCCGTGGAGCCTCTGCTCACTCCTCGCCTCTCCTCGGACCCAGGAGGCCCAGCGTTGGTCTCTCTTTTCCAGGGTTGCGGCAGCCGAGACCCAAGAACGGCCGCTTCAAATACGGAGGAGAGCGGCGGCAGGTCCGGCGCTCAGTCGACCACGTCGTGGTTCGGCTGGTCCGCTTCCTCCTGCATATATGAATCCTCTCACAGATGGTCATGTGACAGCCATGTCACTGCCAGGCTTCATGCCCAGCCCTCTAGTCACGCCACAGAGCTTCAGAGAATCTGGCTGCAAAGTTTCAGTGCCCTTTACAGGAAAGACTGCAGCGTCGGCACAGGCGAATACGCCAAGCAATATTTTCATGGTATGTCACTTTTTCTTTTTAAATCAGAAATAGCAGATGCAGTTATTTATATCTGCTCTCTAGAGCTGCATGATTAATGATTAAAAAGATTGTGATCTCGATTCAGACATCCACGCGATCTTATTCCTAAATGACAAGTCTGATCTCAGCGAACATTCAGATCTGTGTTCTGATCCAGAGAGAGCAGTTGTCATGTATAGATATGAAACAGCTTCACAAACAGTCTTTTCAACCACACGTTATCATTATTTCTGTACTGGAATATAAGTTTATAGTTCAGATATAAACACTGATGTCTACTGTAGAGATCAAAATAGAGTAAATCACCTTTTGAAAGTATCTTGACGCTTCAAATAAAGATTGTATTAATTACATCGTTACACCTGTAGGTGGAGACAAGTGACTTAAAAATGTATTGTCATTGAATGCAGATTCATCCAGTTATGGAGTGAGTCATTGAATCATTCATTCAAGTGAAACGCTGATTCACCCAATAATGAAACGAGTGAAGTCTTTATGATTGAGTCATTCATTCAAGAGAGAACTGTTTTTCTATTTAGTCATAGTTTTGTTTTCGTCTGTGACAAATTATTCATCAACATAATTAACCATGGTTTGAACACAGAAGAAGCAAGTTCAACACTTGGCATTAACAGACATTTATTCCTTATTGGTTTGGTTTAATTGGTTAATAAAGTGAGATTCAATATTTAAAATAAGGCACGTTTCCACTGAAATTACCCAGAACACTTTGTTCCAGGAACTTTTTTTCCCCCAGACCTGTTGCTGTCTGCGTTTCCATCGCGGTCTAAAGCACCGTGAAGAAGAGTCCCGGTGACGCAGGACTGCGTGCGACTTTCCATTTCTCGCTGGATTTCGTCCTCCACATACAAGTTTAATAAAGCCTGAACCTCGTCGTCGGTCCATGATGATCGAATAGCGAACAGACTTTTAAAAATAGTGGTTGAAATAAAATGCTGTGTGAACTCATCCAATCAGCATGTTCAGCACCAAGTTCAAGTTCCTGAACTTTGAAACAGTACTACCTCATGAGCAGGGACTTTCTGATGGGGGGATTTTTACCCGTAACTTCATTTAGACCCTCGTTCCTGCAGTCCAAACACGCCGAGACCCAAAGTCAATGGGGAAAGTTCCTGCGGTGGAAACATGGCTATTATACTTGCATTATTTAACACAATATTTCTGCTGTTTTGTGTAATATTGAGCACTGCACATCTGTATTCATTTTGATGTGCTGCAATGAAAAATGCAGGAAAAATACCAAATTCATCAACACAAATGTTGTTGCCATGATCGATGCAAAGAGTTTTGCTTATCAGAAAATGGATAAACGACTAAATAAAGCTTATAAATGTGTCTTGTATAAGGCAAATGTGTCTAAACCATCTCTTCCTGTCTTTGGCACAGAGTAAAGAAGCCTTTACACCGTCCCCGTCTCTGGTCAAAGTAAGTCCACTCTTGAAAACACCATATTGTTCAGTGACAGTATGTACTTAAAGTCAAACAAAATCACAAAGTTCGTTTAGAGTTCGAAACCATTTCAAACTGCCATTGGTCAGTGGAGATGACATCAGAGGTGGGTGTGGCTTTGATGTGGAAATCTGCTCCGCGTCATTTCTTCTGTTCAGTCCGTCCTCGAGCGTCGGGATGTTTGCTAACAGTAAATCACTGCAGTGGTATTTCACACTTCTTTTCAGCCCTAAACAAAGAACAAAAAGGACTTTGCCGGACGTATATCAGGGCCTAAAGAACAAATTCATGTCTGTGTTGTGAATTAGGCAGGAAACTTTTCTCCTGTGCGTATATATAAATTCACACAGCTGTTAGTGAATGAGACCAAATGTTTTTGTGACCACTCTGATCTCTCTGTCGTGTGAAGGCGGGGCCAGGTGTCCAGGGGGAGGAGTCTTCACTGCTACTGTCTCCCAGTGTATTTCAGCACTCCATTACCAAGACAACCGAGCCGCCCAAAACCCCCGCCTCCCCGACGTCCCCCACCGCCCCGTTCCCCAGCGCAGACCTGTACAGCCGCAGCCAGCTGCAGGACACGCTCATTCACCTCATCAAGGTACACACACAGGACACAGATTCAACCGCTGGAGCATAGATTCAGTCGTCACCTGTCTGTCTTCATTTGTTTGCAGAATGACGCTCATTTCCTCAGTGTGATCCACGAGGCATACGTACAGAGCCTCTCTAAAGGCCTCAACAACATCAAGCTATAGCCGGAGCCGTCCTGGATTCATCCCATCTGCCAATCTCACTATTTCAACCAGCTCAGTTATGTTCTGTTATGAAAAGGAAGGGACTTGTGCAATAAGAAGCATTGGATAATTGCTTTTCATTTATGATGGTTGGATATGATACAGTCTCCCAGTGTCAGTGTGTTTTACTGTTAAACCAGTATGATTGATAAACCCCGAGTACTGGATTGAAACTCTCAGGTTTTGAAGACATTGAGAGTAGGATGTGCACTTAGTTTACTTACAAACCCGGTAGTTTAATTTGATGACGAATGCATAAATTAAAGATGAATAGAGTTGAACATTTCCCCCGTGATGGCACAGTTGATCCGTTGTACGTTCTGTGGTGATGTTGCTTTTTTAAATTGCAGACCGTAATATGAAATAACGGGATATTTAAAGTCCGATTCTGAACTAATCATCTAGTTTAAGACGTGATTCTCATGATAGTTGTTGTCTGTCTCAACAGCAGAAGAGTGTAGTCGTGTAGACGACAGGATAATCTAACAAGTGCATTTAATTTCATCATTAAAGGTAGAATGAAATTGTTCCTGTGTGCACTAACTAGTTCATGGTTTGTTTGTTTGCTTGACAGGAAGTGTATTTTTTTAATACGCACAAGGCTTATGTACTTATTGTGTTTACACTTACAAATTGGGAATTGCATAAACTTATTTTGTACAGTTTGCTTTTGATTATAGAGAATTTTAAAACGGCACAAATGAAAGTTGACAGTGTTGCTGCACGGCTGTACTCTTCACACGCAACGCTCTAAACATGAATTAATAAGACCTTCTCTCCAGTGCATCAGGATTCTGTTACAGTGGCTCGTCTTTAGAGTTCATGTGCAAATAAAACTCTTGCCATAATTTAGATCATGGTTTGTGTTTTATTACAGTGAGATTTTACAAGAAAATCTGCCTTGATTCTTGCCTCTCATAAGCATTTACTACATGTTTAGATCCATCGATGCGTATGGGCCGCTTTTATTAAAGCACTACAGGCTGAAACACTGTTTCTTCAGTTCTGAGATTTTCAGCTTTGTGGCTTTTGTGTTTTTTCAGACTAGTGGTAAGAAAACATCCAAAATCCATCATTAAGGGGTTAGTTCACCCAAAAATGAAAATTCTGTCATTTATTACTCACCCTCATGTCGTTCCACACCTGTAAGACCTTCGTTCATCTTCAGAACACAAATTAAGATATTTTTGATGAAATCCGATGGCTCAGTGAGGCCTGCATAGCCAGCAATGACATTTCCTCTCTCAAGATCCATTAATGTATAAAACATATTTAAATAGTTCATGTGAGTACAGTGTTCAATTAATATTAAAGCCACGAGAATATTTTTGGTGCGCCAAAAAAACAAAATAACGACTTATATAGTGATGGCCGATTTCAAAACACTGCTTCAGGAAGCTTCAGAGCGTTATGAATCAGTGTGTCGGATCGCGTGTCAAACCGCCAAACTGCTGAAATCACGTGACTTTGGCGCTCCGAAATGCTGATTCGACACAAAAGATTCATAACGCTCCGAAGCTTCCTGAAGCAGTGTTTTGAAATCAGCCATCACTAGATATTGTTAAAAAGTCATTATTTTGTTGTTTTTGAGCACAAAAAGTATTCTCGTCTCTTCATCACATTAAGGTTGAACCACTGCAGTCACATGACTGTTTTAACGATGTCTTTAGTTCCTTTCTGGACCTTGAAAGTGTTGATTATATTGCTGTCTATGGACGAGTCATAAACCTCTCGGATTTCATCAAAAATATCTTAATTTGTGTTCTGAAGATTAATGAAGGTTTTATGGGCGTGGAACGACATGAGGGAGAGTAATTAATGACAGAAACTTCATTTTTGGGTGACCCTTTAAGCATTTATGTATCTATTTGTGTCTATAGATTTCAATTACAGTAAATATGTTTCATATGTGTTACATATGTATCCACACACACCACACTTTACAGTTGTATACCGTCAAAAAACTAATTCTGAACCTGTACTAGAAATGTATGCAAATTAGCACATTTTTAAGTAAATAATGCTTCATTTGTATATTTAAACAACATTTTCGAAAACGTATTGTTATTGTAATCAGTTTCTGGGGGAAGTATGGTGATAACTATTAGTTAATGTTAATGAGTTGTGTTGTTTGTGATGTATGCGTTACCAGATCAAACATTGTCTTTTCTCCTCTATTGTGTCGTATATCTGAGTGAAACGCTTCTCAAACAAGAACACAAATGTAGGGCGGGGCTTGATTTTGTCTGTGGAGAACTGATTGGATGGTTGTGGTTTGCTATTGGTGGATCTCATGTGAGTGACAGGTTGCCCCGCCCTCATCATCAGAGAAGAGATGCTGCAAGAGGGAGAAGATATTCTGATTCAAGATTATGAGGAACATGAATTTAACACAATAATGATGATGTGCAGCGATAAATCATTAATAATAAACACTGTGATATTCCATTAAAAAAAAAATTAGAATTGTCCATTTTGATTTCATGTTTACTTTAACAGGATTAAGTCTCAAATACAGCTTTTTCATTATTATTTTAACCTCTCCTCTCCAGTTGGTGGCGCTAATGCACTTAATCTGGTGTGTCAAGCGCCACTAACCCTCAGGAGAAGAAGAGATTGTAGTTTTTAGAGAGCTGAAGATGGCGAAGCGCTGTGTGTTCGGCTGTGTTCCCGACAAAACCCTGTTCAGTGTCCCGAGACCGCGCTGGTTGCGGGCCCGCTGGCTCGAGTTCCTGCACTTCCAGGAGGAGGGACTGACGGTGAACTCGCGGCTGTGTTCGCGGCACTTCTCGCCCGAGAGCTTCCAGAATCTCACACAGTACGAGATGGGCTTCGCCAAGGTCCTGTACCTGAAGAACACCGCCGTCCCGTCGCTCTACACGGTCGGAGCTCCGCACACTATGAAGGTACGTGATCTGATGCCTTATCATCATCATCATAACGCGCATTACACGCGCTGATGGAGCCCGTGTGTCCGCAGCCTGTGACGCGGGATGTGGGCTGTCAGTGCCGCGAGACTCCGAGGAAGAGCGCGTCGGTTCAGGCGTCATGCGCGACACCGCGGCCGAAGCGACGCAGTAAAGGTGAGGTTTAGGTTGGTAGTGTTTACTTTAGGGTTATCACATACTGAACTAATTGATTTTCTTTGTCTCGCGTGGAAACAGCTGTTCAAGTGAAGCCTTTAGTCAGCGGCTGTTCCGAGGATCACAGCGGGACATCGACGCCAGAGACGCGGCCGCGGGGGAGGGAAGCGCCGCTGATTCACACCTGACCGTGAAACAAGAAACACAGTTCACCTTCGAGCCTGAAATCACACAAGACGATAAAGAGTACGTTTATTTATGAGATACTATTATAGTTCTGAATTGGTTTTTATTTTTGGTCCTATTGTCTTTATTGTGTGCTGACATTTAAAGGGTTAGTTCACCCAAAAATGAAAATAATGTCATTAATTACTCTCCCTCATGTCGTTCCACACCCGTAAGACCTTCGTTCATCTTCAGAACACAAATTAAGATATTTTTGATGAAATCTGAGAGATTCTGTCCCTCGTTGATGAACTTACACTTTCAAGCCTCAGAAAGTTAGTAAAGACATCAAAGTGATCCACGTGATTTCAGTGGTTAACTCCAATGTATGAAGCGACACAAGGGATTTATTTGTGCTGCTCTCGTGAACGCGCATCTGAGATTAATATTTTATAAAATGATAAATATTTTTTTTGTGCAAACAAAGCACTCGCGTTTACATTTTTAACTTTAATGTATAGGTTACGCTTTATTTTAAGGTGTCCGTGTTATGGTATAATTATAAATTTAAGTACTGAGTATTATTCACTGACAGCATGTACATACTAAGATTTGGTTTAGAGTTAGTTTGTTGTAATTATGCATAATTTTACTGTTATTATTAGGGCTGGGTAAAAAAAAATATTGATTTCTTGATTTTAATCGATTCTCATTTTTACAAACCGATATCGATTCTTAAATCCCAAGAATTGATTAGTCTAGTCTGTTTTCAGTTGATGAATGAGCAGAATATGTAGCGCCTCCCATCCAATAAATCACAATAATCTTTGTGCTTTGTTACTTTTGATATGAAGCAAAGTCTCAGATTTCAAATGACGTCCATCTTATTATGAGATTCAAAACATAAATACCGTTTTGGCGCTGTTTAATGTGGCGTGACAGATCGCTTTAGCGCCTCAGTTAAAGAGAAGCATGTGATCATCCTCTCCTCCGCTTTAATACCAGTTACAGCGAAATAAACATGAACATCTGAAGGTATGAAAATATACAGTACAACTTACTGAAATCCGTATCATGTCTCATGAAATCGCTCAATCAGTGTTTCAACCTCGGAAAGACGTCAATATAACAGCTTGTAAACAATGTCACGTGACGTCATTTACCTCGAAAACATATTCAGTGACCATAAACTCATTAGTCAGCTAAAAAGTGCTCTAGAAAGAAACATTCTGATAAATATAGCTATGCCGTTACATATTCATTATAATGTTCTTCAATATTTAATGCATGTTTGAATAAATCACTTATGACAGCCGCAATAAATAAATGTTAATAAATAAATAAATAAATGTTTATATTTAAAAAAAAAAAAAAAAAAAACGGATTGGAGTAGAAATATGATTGTCATTCTAAACTTTATTTATAATAAAAACATCATTGAGTGTAATTTAAGTTTGTGTATAAATAAGTTAATTTAACCTTCAGTATTATTATAGTAGTACCAGCTGACTCTCATGTGTAGTTTACAGCATTAGTTGAGAGATCTTTTTCCTCTAGAAAATTTGCCATGTGCTGAAACTGAAATACTACATCCAAAATAATCAAATCGAAATCGAATCGTGAAAATTGTGTCAACACCCAGCCCTATTAATGTGTCATGTGATCTGTTCACCCTCCATCTGTGTTTGTCCCAGGACTGTTTCTGTTCATCGAGAGCTCGTGAGGTCTGAACAGACAGGGCAAAGCAGTCTGGGAAGCTTATTATTTTAGGCCTGATATGAGAGCTGATTTGTAAATTCATTTTGTGTTCATTAATTTGTTTTTTTATATATATTTGTATATAATTTTTGTGTTTTTGCATAGGACATTGTGCCAGATGTGGAAGACGCACAGTGATGAATGTGAGTGACTGCAGGACGTTCAGTTAAATCTGGTTTAGACTGTGGAGAGTTTCTGTGCGGGACATGAAGAATCACTGGAGCGAATCCTCCCGACCGCTGAAGAGAGTGACGTCCACCGTCACGACACGACGCTTCACTGACTCTAGAGCAGCGACTGTGGCTGAAACCAGGTGAGACTCTGCATTTCACCAGTGAAATTATACCAACATTAGTTCTGTACCCGATCAGACGTGCAACCGGAGATAGAGACAGATTTATGATTTATACGTTTTTTCCTGAGGAAATGTGCGTTTTTCCTGACAGACCCAAATAACTGATGTCAAATCAAAAACAAATTGAATGACAAGCTTGTGAATCATGAAATGTGTGTCAGTGTCCAGCCCTAGTGTGTGTTGTGTTGTTACAGCAATGCATTTTCATTAAAAAAAACCTACTCAAAATTAACTTTTGCATTTGAAAAGCGCCACATAGATGACCAACCTTACACATCCCTGGGGAAAAGAGGATAAACCAGTGTGTGCTTTTTCATTCTTTTCTTGTTTTTATCAGGATGTAAAGGATATGGACCCAACGGCCTGATGGTCCTGAGATGATGATGATGATGTACTTGCTGTGAAAGACTTCATCTCTGTTCCTGTCCTCGCCGTGTTCGGAGGAGGGCGTCCTCAATCCCGCCTGCTACAGGAGCGTCTGCATGGAGTCAAATCATCTTTTTAACAATGCTGTGATTTTGAAAACTTTGTAGAAATTGCAACACCCTGTCCTGACCAGCATCATGTGACACAGCTGTCAGTGGCGGCACGATTTCAGCAATAAAACTGACCTTATTTACAGTATCTGTGAGAGAGAGAGAGAGAACTGAAACACCATCAAGAATAATAAAGATCCAAATCCTAGTTTACAGCAGCATCCAGGTGTTTTATGTATTGTCATTTTAGAAACGTGTAGAAATATTTAAACGGGAATCAATCAAATGAGCAGAATGGTGTTGATCATGTGACCTTTGATGAAACGCTGGATAACACTGATCATCATCACTCCGTACATGCTGTCATTAGAAACAAAGACAAACACTGAAAAAATATCTCTTCCATATTATATATAAAAAATATATATATAAAACATCTTTCATACTGAAAATATATCTCATGATCATATCGTGATGAAAACTATATTAACTTATGAAACTGAGTACAGTTTATTTACAAGATTTAAAATGTTGTCTTCGAATAATCCAATACTTCTATACTATATAGTATGCAAAGAACAGTATGCGAACAGAGTAGTATGTCCGAATTCATAGTATTCGAAAAACACGCACAGTTTCTGCCAATCTCATGTTAATCTCGAGTACCTATAGAGCAGTAGTGCATCCTTCATATCTCCAAAAAGTCTTTAATCATATTTATAAAAGATATATACGCTGTACCAAGTCTTTCCGAAAACAGCCGAGCTCCTGGAGGCGTGCCGTGTGAGCGGAGCTAGAGAGTCACGAGCATGTGCAGCTTTTGTGTAGCGATTGTCTGCAAGCTATCAATGGTCAGCTAAACAACTGTATTTAAACACACAATACACCATCGCATTATCCACGGATAGCTTTTGAATCACTATAATGAATATAGCGAATGAATGATGAATTTATAATTTCACTGTGTTTATGTTGTTTACATTATATGCACTCAGGCGCCTATTGCCAACAAAACAGACATTTGATGCAGTTTTACTCTCCACCTGCTGTTCCGACTCATTATCACTGTGACCGCTCCATCTTTCAGTTTCAAACGATCTGTAATTCCAGCTCTGAACTGGGCCTTGTTTATGAAACCATAAGCGCCGATCCTGAGAAAAAATTATGCGAAACCTGCGAAAATAGAAATAATCCATCATACGTACAACTCGTGTTTTGAAACTTTGGCCATGTTTATCATGAGAATGCAACTCTTTAACAGTGTAATAAGTCAGGTGATGAAATAGCGTAATTATAATTACCCTCCACCCCCATATTATAGACAAATAATGAGCCGAGGGGGTAATGGTAAAGTGCCCTTTTGCGGCACCCCTGTCCCAGCCGGTCAGAGGTCACTCCGTGAGATAAACTTGTGGGCAGGGGAGCGATTGGGGGTTCAATGTCTTGCTCAAGGACAGTTGTGGGTAATGCGAGTGAAGAGAGCGCTGTTCATTCACTCCCTCCACCTGCATTCCTGCAGTTCAGAGACTTGAACCTGCGACCTTTGGGTTACAAGTCCGACTCTCTAAACGTTAGGCCACAACTGCCCCCTGGGATTGAGATTGAGATGAGATTGGGGGTGGGGGGGATAAAGTGCCTTTTCGCTGTGCCCCTGTCCCAGCCGACGTCTGTGAGCCGGTCAGAGGTCAACACCCCCCCCCCCCCGCGGCTTCAAGCAGCTTTCAGTTGGTCAGCGCCGCCGTGAATTCCTGACCAACTTTAAAGCAGGGGAAGCCGCTTGAAGCCGCTTTCTTTGGTCGGCTTTAGTGGCCGTTCACATGCCCCGTCTTTTGTGCGCTCGGACGCATCGTGAACGGCCACGTGGCCTTTTTTGTTGTTGTTTCGTCTGCTTGTTTTGAGGAGTTTCTCTTCACTCTGGTGTAGGATCATTTTCAGGTGTGGTCACCTTCAAGCAGCTCTTGAAGGGCGAGGCAGCAGGAGGACGGGTTCGCAGTCTCAGCAGTCTTACGACCTGCACTTTGACCCACGTTTTTGCCTTTTGCTTATAATCCGGTTCAGGCTTTACAAGCTCCTCAGCCCTGAACTGCATGACCTCTGCCCTGTCCTTTCGCCACCTCTCCGCCAGGTTGAGCTTCTCTTTCCAGGTCATCTTCTCTTTGGGCTCATAGCGCATGTGAGTGTACCTCATGTCTGGCCAGTGAACCCTCTTCACCCGAGGCTCCTCCGCATGATCCTCAGGGACCACCGCTGGAGGAGTGGGAGGCTGGAAGACCTTCTCAAGGGACTCTTTAGTCTCCTTCAGGTACTTCTTTGTCATCAGGACCGGGTCTGATCTGAACGTGGGTTCAGTCGGCTCTGGAGGACTCCGATTCGTGTCTCTGATATACTCGTACCAGGCGTTGTAATACAGAGGTTTCCTGGGCTTCTCTGTGAATCGGTTTAGTGTCTTCTTCTCTGGTTGCTTAAGACAACCTTCCAGAGGCCCGTACATGTATTTATGCCTTTTGGGATTCTTGACAGATTGGTCCCGCCAGGTTACTGTTTTTGGCCCAGATGTCTTGGCCATTGGAGTTTCTAACCACTCCCAGCACCTCTGCACGCCCCATGGCAGGGGGAAATAGGCGGGCTTTGGAACGTCAGTAAAGGGGAAGTAGCGGGGTCTCGGGTTTAACAAATCGAAATCCATGTCGCTTGCTGTACTCACCAATCAGAGATAATCAGAGATGATCAGATCACAATGTTCGTCTTCGTTAGGCGTGTTATATCAGTTGGCAAACCAGTGAAAAATGTGTGAACTCGAGTCAGTCTGCGCTATTTCCTCTTCTGGGCGTGGTCGCGTTTCTGAGGCGTGACGTCACAATGCCACTAGGGGCAGCTGTGGCCGTGACGTCACAATGACGCACCTGATAACCGCGAATATACACAATAGCGACAAACAGCGCAGAATGAAAACATTGGAAGGTGCTATACAAACTATTATTATTTGAGTTATTAATGTCTTTGTACACTGTATATGTTGATAATTGTTCTCCTAACTTAAAAAGATAAGCAAACTGTTTGTGTTTGTTGCTTATTTGCGGACATTCCTTGCTTATATTAAGCTTCTTTCACTGCTTTAATATATATTACACATTTTAATTGCATTTTAACGGCATTTTAACGCGTTCAGTGAACTTGTCTCCATTTCGGCGCGAGCAGTTTCGCGCCGCGCTGACTGGATTGAGAAGAAGGACTGAAAATGGCGGTAAGTTGCGTTATGTTTATTTCTTTCCTAGATCCGCGAACCCGAGATATCTTGTGTTATTCACAAACTCTGTCGCGATCAGATTGCTTAATATTACCACAGCTGTGTAGTCGACGAAAATACAGTATTTGTTTTTGTAAAACACCATTTTTGAAGAAAAAATACTTACATTTATGTAGTGTGAAGTCTGATATTTGAGAAAATATAAGGGGTCATTAGTTCTTTCACTGTTTTTATGGTGCGACAACAAAAATTAAGGTGAAAAACAAAACATAATCAACTCTTACCCCGGTTTCACAGCCAAGACTTAAGCTAGTCCTAGACTAAAATGAATGTTTGAGCTGTTTTAACTGAAGCAACTTATATCTGTATATCATAACATATATCAGAGCCATTGTTTTTTCTCAAGATGCACACCAGTAATATTTTTTTTGTGAACATTTAAAGGGTTAGTTCACCCAAAAATGAAAATAATGTCATTTATTACTCTCCCTCATATCGTTCCACACCCGTAAGACCTTCGTTCATCTTCTGAACACAAATTAAGATATTTTTGATGAAATCCGATGGCTCAGTGAGGCCTGCATAGCCAGCAATGACATTTCCTCTCTCAAGATCCATTAATGTACTAAAAACATATTTAAATCAGTTCATGTGAGTACAGTGGTTCAATATTAATATTATAAAGCCACGAGAATATTTTTGGTGTGCCAAAAAAACAAAATAACGACTTATATAGTGATGGCCGATTTCAAAACACTGCTTCAGGAAGATTCGGAGCGTTATGAATCTTTTGTGTCGAGTCATGATTTGGATCACGTGTCAAACCGCCAAACTGCTGAAATCACGTGACTTTGGTGCTCCGAACCGCTGATTCTACACTCTGCTTCATAACGCTCCGAAGCTTCCTGTTTTTAGTACATTAATGGATCTTGAGAGAGGAAATGTCATTGCTGGCGATGCAGGCCTCACTGAGCCATCGGATTTCAACTAAAATATCTTAATTTGTGTTCTGAAGATGAACGAAGGTCTTACGGGTGTGGAACGACATGAGAGAGAGTAATTAATGACATTATTTTTCATTTTTGGGTGAACTAACCCTTTAATAAATGCCCTAATTGAGCTAAGGCTAATCCTGGTTTAGTCTAAGCCCTGTCTGTGAAACCAGGCCTTAATAATATACAAACTTCATGAGAGAGATTTATCTTCATTGTTTTTAGTATGCTCTGTTACAAGAGATGTCAAAGCGCTTATTGCCCTCACACGACCATTTAGATGAATTCATGAAAGAATACATTACATTACCTTCTCTATCATTTCTTTAACTCTGAAATTTTTCAACCAAGGCTTTTTCTCCTTACTTTTCCCTGTTAAAATTAGGTAGTATTGGCAACAAATGACGAATAATTTCAAGGTAATGTCATCTCTAAACTGGACTCATTTGTCCAGTCACGCTACAAGTGTGTTGTTTCAGGCTTCATGTCGGAAAAACAATAGCCTACTTTTAGTGTGTCTCATGTGTCTCATTGACTTAAAGTAAATGGAGCAAATGGAGTCGATTCCGGAAATCCTATGCTGGAAATGAACATCCTTCTGTTGCCAGATTGGGTAAAAGTAGGCCTGTTGCGATAATCAATATGTATTTTCCCAGAGAACATGTTTTTCCATTGTTTTTCTATGTAAACATGCTCTAGATGGACGTGTTTGACCGTTTTGTGCATGACACAGCATTATAACACACGGTTCCCAAGTTAAAAGAAATTCAACTTTGAAAAATCAAACAGGGCTCTAGAAACTAGATTTAGCAGCAGAAATGGCCTGTTGGGGCATCTTTGTTGTTTTTCTTGCATGTGTCGCTATTGTGCTGTGCTAATTCATTCATTTGGCCAGAGCTTTTTTGTTTCCAGAACGCGGCTCATCAGGCACGCCGCTGTGACGTCACGACCGCAGGTGGCCGGAGAGAGCGTGTGGGAAGCGACGCCTCCAGAGCCTCCTGGACCCACGTTCTGCCCTCCTGCTGCCTGAGGAAAACGACACCGAACGATGACAAGTCCACCGCCGGGTATGTCAGGTTAAATTGGTTCGTCATTAGCTTAGTGAGCAGCAGAGGTTACACCAAGTGTGCCGCACAAGTCCTGAAAAGTGAAGCAGATGCAGTATAGCTCATAAATGTTCGATTCAAAACCAAGCTTCAGGATGAGGCTGTTTCTCTCAGAGAAAGAAGCTGTCACATTTGCAAGGATAAACAAGGTTTGTTCATGATCATAAAGTAGACTTATGTGTGTTCTATTCTATACATATTGTTTTAATTCACTTTATTAAAGGGTGGAGATGTGACCCAGGAGGAGAAAGGAGAAGAGCTGCTTCAGCTGGAGGAAGAGGAGGATCATGGGTTCACAGAAGACAGAACACCAGCAGTCGCAGCACATGTAAGACATGGACATTACTACTGACATACCTGTTCACGTGACCTCAGAGTGCTTGATGAATTATAATGTGGCCTTTTTCTTCCTGAAAACAGCTCTGGGGTGCTCTGAAGACCAGGCCCTGCTGGAAACGGTGAAGATGGACGTCACTGAAAAGACCAAGAGAGGCACAGGTGTCCCGGAGCTTCCCGGATTTCAGCGGATCCTATCCGGTGGTGGAGGCAGAAGAGGGACCAGGTGCCGATGCTGGCCAGCATCTCAGTGTCCAGCCTCTTCTATGACCTCAGAGCGGGAACAGCCCTGTTGGGCACTGAATTTCAGGTACCAGTACTGGTTAAAATGTGAACAGAAATATAAATATATAATCGAACGCGCTTCTTGTTTCGGAGTAAAACAGCTTTCAGCTTCCATTCACAGTAAATGCTGTGTTTCAGTCGCTTTAATTTACATTCGTCCAACCATCTTCCCTCATTCATAGTGAGAATAATTTATAAATCTGTAGTTGTCAACAAAGAGAAGCGCTAAGGCTGTGAAAATTACGCTTGAAAGCAAGAAATTAAGACGTCCATAAATGTTAGTATTGTAAATTTACTGTTCTTTTAAATAAAATAATAATACTGATGATAATAATTAGGCTAATATTGTTATAAATAATAACAACTCCTCTGTTTGTATGTTTATTATAACATATTGTGTTATAATGTAATATTATTAATAGAGATACAGACAATTATTCAGATATCTGCCGATACCGATAGTTTTGGTTCTGCTTTTTATACCTTCTTTTAAATTAATGATATTTTTTATTATAATTATATTTTTAATTATTATATTTTGAAATAAATGCAAATAAAAACTCCATTCTCTCCATTTCATCAACTTGTTTCAGAGTAACTGGTATCAGTTATAAACATGAACACATGACTTAAATTAATATTAACACTAACTAAATTCTGAAGATTAAAGTTATTTCTTAAGAAGTAACTTTAACTTTCTGAATGTTATCAATTTATATAATTACTATTAATATTAATTACTATTAAACTGGTTTCTTAGCATTTTATTTACATAAAGCCCAAATTCAGTGCATTTTTCTGCCCTTTTGATTGACAGGATATATTGGCTGACTATCGGCCGATAGTGTGAAAATTAGCTTTTATCAGCCGATATATAGAGGTGCATCTCTACTTATTAAGATATTATATATATTATTATTATGACTAGTTGTCATTGGAGGGTCAAGACTGTTGTAATTGTTCCAATGAAGACGAAGATAAAGATTCAATAACAGAAGATTTATTACGACTGCGATAACAAGCATCATGTGAGACAGAGTGCACTTCACACAAACAATACCGGACACTAAACTGAGGACGAAATGCACAGATGATTAACTCAAACGAACAGCTGTGATGATTAATTAGTGTCAATGGTGACTGATGAGTGGCGGCAAATGAACAAAGACACGTGAGAATTGAAAACAAACTGAAGGTCCATGAAAACAGAAACTAACAGATGATAACTGTGACGGCTGTGTTGAGAAGGATGTAATAAAAAGAGCACTGCTTCATTTTAGAAAATGCTAGTTTGGTGTAGTGAATCTTCTCCACATCGTCCTTGCTTTTGTCGTGATGTCTTCAGATGTCGGTAAGGTGAAAACCAACCAAATGTGGGACGATTACTAAGTTTGTGTGGGACAATGTGGGACATGTTACCAACACTAAAACACAACCTGAAGCTGTTATATAATGTCTATCTAACTTTATAAAAACATTTGCATTCTGCCTTTCAGCTGATAAAATTACTTTGCTCTTTAGTCGCTTCCAGAAAACACCATTACATCACAATATAACAAAACATGTCTTTATTTTCCATGTCATTTAAGTTCAGCATCACTGGGCTTAAAGGCAGCAGGCATCACACAAATAACTATTTATTGAAACAGTTCTGACCAAGTCCAACTAAAATCCAACAAAATACATAATGAACAAATAAAATAAAAAACAACATGAAATCAGTTCATTGATATATTAAGAATATATTAAACCAATAACTAAATATTTTTAGAAAGGATGTGAATTAAAGCAACCACAGCAGGCAACAAGAGAGCACAGCCCAGTCTTTACTTAAAGAACATTTTCTCTTTTTTGTTGCCATTATGCCGCCTTGTAAAATTTAAATTTACCGAATTATCCATTTGTTTTCTGACAGGGAACACATGGAACGAAATCACCGCTCCACATTTTGATTGACAGCCGTCACAACCTACTAGTGACCATATTTACTCCTTTATTTTCAACCATTGGATAGGTTTTAAAAAACAGCTGTTGTATTTGTGTAAGGCGGGATGTTAGCGCTGTTAAATATATATGAAAAACTACACAGCACAAAGAATAGATAAAATGCTTTCTTAAAAAGGCAAAAGAACACATGCACGTTTTCTTAATATGATCATTAAAAACTAACAGTGATGAAAATGCTGGACATTTTCTCAATATGCCACGTGTGGGACAAGGAGTGAAAACGCTGTGCGGTCACAAGAGTCACTGTGTGTTAAATGAGGAGCAGAGCTTTTGTCAATGTTGTAGTTAAATTATTTCCCATTAAATTTCCCATGAATTATCTGTCCTGCCACATTTTGAACTCCTAATAACATAAAGGGCCCTATTTTAATGATCTAAGCACATGGTCTGAAGCGCACGGCGCAGGTGCTCTTAGTACATGTCTGAATCCTCTTTTGCTAGTTTAACGATGGAAAGAATGGTCTGCGCACCCGGCACATGGTCTAAAAGGGTTGTAGCTAGTGTCTTAATGAGTCATGGGTGTGTTTTGGGTGTAACGTTCAATAAACCAATCAGAGTCTCATCTCCCATTCCTTTTAAAAGCCAGCTGCACTCACGCCATGGCGGATTCGCTGTTTACATGGTGGAATTTGCAAGCTGAAAGACTGAACACTTCTCCATTTTAATGGTTAATAATCAAAAAGCATGTCTAATTAATTGAATTAATAAAAACAACCATTTTATTTATTTATTTATTTTTTTTCACAAATTCTGTGTGTATTTTCTGGTAATCACATGACCATGCAGAACATGCAGGATTTGTATTTTTGCGGTTTAATATTCACAGACACTAGTCTACATTGAAGTGTACTGACCTGTTTTTTATTTATTTATCAAACATTTGAAAAATTCCCTCAAATTTTTGATGAATAAATAAAAAGTGCACAGCAATGAAGGGGTGACACTCAATTTCACAACTTAAAAGTAAGTAATTTTGCCTTAAAACTTCATAGGGAATTCACAGGCCTCTCCATAGGGAGCTATACTGGCATCTAGTGGTCACACCATGGAATGACATGATTTTCTTTCTTCGCTCTCACCGGGTGGAGATAATCTGCTTGACAAATTGGATTTCAAAGTCATTTCAGGTGTCCGGTCACTTTTTGATCGGGCAGAACACAAGTGTGACTCCCAAATGAGATGGAAATGTTAGTATGATTTCTATTTTTGCAGCATGACATATTTTAACAATTCATTTTTGTATCAATCATTTAAGTTATGTTTTGAATTCAGCTCGAAAGTAGGTGATTATCAGATTATTGTTTATGGCCAGATGTGTAAAACCATGAATAAGAGCATGGGTGTGATAGTATTTTAACATCATTTTATTGTGTTTAGTCACAGAATCTCATGTTAAGAGCCGAACATGCCCTGATGCATGATGGTTTCTCTCATACTGCGCTCCAGTCCTGCTGTTCAGAGCTTCACGGATTGAATGGAAAACGGTCATCATGGGTAAGAGAATATTTGATTCTATATGTTTGCTCCTTAGTTTTATGAATTACCATTCTATAATTGCTGTAAATTAATCATAAATATCTTGACAATAGGAAGTTCGTTCAGAGTAGCCCGACCGATATGGGTTTTTGGGGGCCGATACCGATATTGGGGAGTAAAAAAGTCTGATATGGATATTTTGTCCAATATTCTTTGTGTATATTATAGTACAGTACCAGTCAAAAGTTTGGACACACTTCCCATTTGTGTTTCCCAGCTTTTGTCTGGTACTGTATGTAGAATACAGTGCATATATAAACAGAATAAATATACATTAACACATGTTTTGCAATGATCACTCAAATGTGGAGATCAAACACTGAAATATGTTGTTTTTTAAATTCCCTTTTTTTCCACAAATTCTGTGTTGTGCATTTTCTGGTAATCAAATGAACATGCAGGATTTCAGTAAAAGCACTTGTGCAAGTCGCGAGCGTCGATTTAAATCACCGAAACGCGTCCGATGCAACCGATAAACGTTACCGATGCTCAGACAGCATCTTGGACAAATGTGTCTCAGCTGTGTGAGCAGCAGTAATTACACCATTTACAAGCATTTGATCTGCGTTATATGTTCTTTAAAAAATGTTCATATGTGCGGCATATACGCCGATGCAGATATATCTGCGACAGGCTCATATCGGCCGATAAAATCGTCAGACTGGTAAATCGGTCGGGCTCTAGTTCAAAGGAAGACGAGCTCAACGCTCTCTCGTTTCATTCAGCAACTTGCCGTCTTGTGTCTCCGTTTTTGATTTGTATTGAAAATGAAATCGGAGGACTTTACTATTAAACTACTATTATATTGTTGTGATCATCTTGTCTGGATGATTGTACAAAATGGATTTATAAACAGATAAGATTAATTCAATATATCCCCGTAATTATTTATGTGGTAAAAACAAAATCTGTGTAATAAGTGTACAATGAACATGCGTTATTATCCCGTAAATAGTCTTGATTGAACGTGTTTGTTCGTCTTTGACTCAAAGCCTGTTGCTGCGAAGCTTCATTCATTTCAAGTGACTGAGAGAAAATATTTCAACTCAAAACAACATTTTGTGTCCAGTTATTTCCCAGACGTAGTTTTGGTATTAAGGTCAAAGTTAACTTGCGTTCATACAGCAGTGGGTGATGGTCATGAAGACGACTCGGCATGTTCTGCAGACAGGGTGACCATCCTCAATTAAGTTTCCCTCAGGAACATAGTGCATAGTACATTGTACATAGTACAAAGTATAGTGCCTCATTTGAGACGCAACTATTTTCACTTGAGTTTTCGGCTAAGTGCATCCTGAATTTTTGGTTTGGCCCCTGAATTTTCATTTTGGTGCTTCACTAATGAGTTTGTCCAAAAGAGAGCAGAGGAACTGAATAAGTGTGAGTCCTTCCATTGAGCTGGTCTGATGCACACCAGTCAGCTGTGTTTTAGCTGTTACATAAACCACCTTTTTAGCTTTTATTTTGGTTTGTTTCCTTTCCCTCCCTCCTCTTTTCATCTCTCTCACTCCTGTCTTTACACGTTTACAGGATTGATTATAAATCCTCGTGTGTGATTGGAGCGCAGGAGGAACTGCTGTAAACAAATCATTTGAAAGCTAAAGAATGCACTAATTAATCGGAATGGAAATTAAAATTAAACTTTAATCTTCATTTTAAGTTTTTAACCCCCTAAACTCATACCTCAGGTCTTTCTGGACGTCAGTCAGACATCAGCCTTCTTAAGATTCTTCAATCTATTCGCTGTAAACAATATTTCAAGGAAAAAAAAAAATATATATAAGTTTGATTTATTTGTATCATTAAACTGAAGAATGTAATAGTTTAAGTATTTTCAGTGCAACATTTGAATCGGACTCAAGTGCAATTCACCTTTATTCCTCATGGTGGCGATGTCTGATACACAATGATGACGTGATGTTTCGCTCATAATTACTGCAGGCATAAAACTGAAGAATACACGATTTACGATTTACTGCAGATCAAGTTCTGAACGCAATCAAATATTACTGTCACTGATGGTGGATCTGGTGAAGAAGCTGTCAGTGATCACAATATTGATTTTTGAAGATTTTGAAAATTATTTTTTGGTTGAGATCACAAATATGAGTCAGATGCTGAATGTACTGAAGAAATGAGCTGATGAGGACAGTAATGATGGGAAAAAAACATCAAATCTAACCCTCAGAGATAGAAAAGGCATCAGAATACGCTTTATTTCGTTCTTGCGTAATTGTTATTAAAATATCAGAAAAGTTTTATACTATTGCGGTAGTTTGAGATCTGTCCGTGTTAGATATAGATCCGGGTCACTAAAGACCTGAATATGTAATGATCGGTGAAACATTCATGCATTTAAGGGTTTAAACCAGCTATGAAAAAACACAACAAACATACAGAACAAACTCTGAGTGACTCTTTATTTGCATTTACTGACTTCACCAGCATGAAAACCTCCACACAGACAGAGAAAAACAATCCTTTAACTCTGTTCGTTCAGGACTCTGACCAATTCAAAACTAAACTCTTTTAGTCTTCTGGAGTTGTAAGTTTGTTTTCAGCTCTGTGTGCAAGTCTCCTAGCCGAGAGGAACATGCATTTGACATAATAATGCACATTATAAAGTTCAACAATTCAAATGAATACAAACAAATGAATGTTATTTTATATAAAGGTATCAAACTTATAGATCCTTATCGATCAATACTGGAACACAATAATAATAAGCTTCCACAGCTAGTGTAATATATCACAATGCCATCACTTCCAGCAAACAGAAAACCTTGTTCACCTCAGAACTTTTTTTGTTCTTGTAATTGCACTTAATTTAGTTTTTCCTCACTCGCCGACTGTGTTTATTAATTTTACGCCTCAACAAACAAAATGTGACTTTCATGGCAGCATTTGCTTGTTGATGCAGCATGTTTTCTGTTTCCTGAAATTGTAATGCTCATATAACCATGTCAAAAATGTTTAATAAAAAAACAAAACAAAACAAAAATAAAACAATTGGACAGAAAGAGACACAAGCTTTCTCACAACTGTTAACAATACTATCAATATCACATGACCTCCTACCTCACCAATAACACACACTGCTTCCGTGTCTCTGAGTTTTTGTTCATATCGAGGCAAAAGAATGATAATTCTGGCTTCCAACCATTTAACGAAAAATAACGTTTTCTAAAACCCCTGAATTTGCAATTAAGATCACTGACCTGACGAATTCAGCACAATCTGTTTCATTTCTCTAATAATTCGTATTTCCACACCCTAGAAAACACAATGAATGTCTTCTGTACTTATTGCTGCTGCTAAGTTTAAACAAGCCATCCGCTGTTCTTCCTTAAGGAGTGAGAAAAATAAAATACGACAACTAAACTAAACTAGGATTCTCTCTTGAAGGAACACAAAGGCACTAATGGTCAGAATGAAGATCATAAAGGAAAAACAATCCAAACGAGGGAAGGTAGAGCAGGAAGAGCTTCTGATCCTCTGGACGACCGAACGCTGTACCGACACTTGGCACAATAGAGAGAGAGAGAGAATTACAGCATTCCAATTTGGAATTAATTCATTTGCTCTTGTACAGAATGCAGAAGGTCAGTGATCCGCGTAAAGCTCGAGCGAAGGTGCTTGAAATGAAGAAAACACGTTACAATAACGCTGTACGTCAACTTAACTCATCCAGGTTCATGTTCAATATACTGTTGCTCACATGTTCGATCATAAACATTAACTTGAAAATGTAAAGAAATGAACCTGGATTTGTAAATGGTGTATTGATGATTCTGAGGCGTAACAAGAAGTCTATTCAGTTTAGTATCAGTTGGCTGGTTTTACTTCCGATCAGATTAAGCCACAACGTGACATTTTTATTCCTATATCAAGAAAATAATAATAAACAGATAAAAGCCCAGCATCTGACCGCCTGTGGTTGTGTTTAAAACATGGCTATAAAATGAATGTGAGAAGCATAACATTTCAGTAATAATCCTACAGATTCCTGTCATAAAGCCCGGGAGAGTTATGATTCTGCGTACGACACTCTTAAAACAGTAGTGTGAAATAATAAGTGAACCGCCTGAACTATAGACTGACATAATAAAAGCAATATAACTTGATATTAAAAAAGTAGGTTTAAAATCTCAAAACACAGATAAACGTTTCAAGCCCGTTTTCTTTTCTTTTGACTGAAATCGACTCAATCAATCAAAAGAATTAAAGTTTTCATGACTCTGTGAGCTCTGGCTTCCTGTGTGTGAAAACAACACTTCCTGTGTGTGAATGTGCTTTACATATCCTGCTCATCTGCCGAGTGTACAATGGGAAAATATGAATACATATATATATTTTTTTTATAGTAATAAAAATCATTTAGTTCAGGTAGAGAACAGACACTACAGTTAAAAACTGCATGAGGATTAGTAAATGATGAGAGGATTTTTATTTGTGGGTTGAGTCTCACTTTTAAATAGAGGAACTGTCAAAGTGTCTCAACCTGGTTCAACAGAAATACAACACTAGGCCAATTTGGGGATTTGATATCTTGTCCAAAGATCACCAATTTGCTTTCTTCATCCATTTGTTCATAAAAAGCCCAAAGTGGCGTTTCAACAGATCTCAGTCTTAATGAGTGATGGATAATCAGGAGATTAAAGCATTCACACATGCAGGAACAGACAGAACGATTTAATCTTTAAATCGCTCTTTAAGAGCCTCACCTTCCTCAAACTGCAGTGTAACTTAACACCTTACAGCGCAGTGCATGTCTGAACACCACCTGACTCCCGACAAACAGTAATCACTGCCAAAAACAAAATCACCGCCTATTACAAAACACACTTTGCATGATTTTCCCAAAGGTATGTTTCATCAGTCCTTCTCTGAAGACCAGACATGAGAATCTGAGAGGTCAAATATGAAACAGTACTTTAAAAGGAGCATTCTGGATAGTTCTTGCTCTAAAATCTGATGAAATGAGGCTGATGGAAAAGCTGTGCACTGCAGATAGAAGCTATATGGTGTAAACAGCTCTGTTAAACCTACACTATGTAACTTTTTTTTTTTTTAATAAAAAAATATGATGTGTGCAAAAAAGCAAAACATCTTCTAAACCATGTCTTTGTTTCGCTCAAATCTGCTTTAAAGGGATAGTTCACCCAAAAATGAAAATTCTGTCATGATTTACTCACCCTCAAGTTGTTCCAAACCTGTATGAATTTCTTTGTTCTGGTGAGCACAGTCCTTTGATATATTTAAAAGAATGATTATATATTTAATAATATTCTAATAAGTAATATATATTTAATAATATTCTAATAAATAATATATATTTGGAAGAATGTTTGTAGATCTCGCCCCCCATTAACTACCACAGAAGGAAAAATAATATTATGGTTTTACATGTATGTACAAGTTTGTATTTTTGAAAAAATAACCTTTATGTGTGGTTATTGAAAAAAACGAGAGGAAAAAATGTAAGTCACTGAAATAAGGCCACAAAACAAAAGCTAAATATGTGTCCACAAGACTTTTAAAGGCCTTTGCACACTGAGTCCGAAATTCGCATGCAAAATTTTTGCACGTAAAAAAAAAAAAAAAAAAACGACCTCACGTTATGTCATGTTTGCACCCTGCCTCCAAAACTTTCGTCCGTCATAAAAAAGTTTGGAGCAGGTTTGATTTTCTGCATTTTTTGCATCCGTGGCACGCATTTTGAGAGATGGTTTAACAATTCAGAGCCACCATGCACACGAACGCTAAAATCCCGAATGCCATCTGACAAGTTGATCCACGTCGTCTACAGCACAAAGCAACAGCACTGAATGACAAACAAAGTGCAGGATACAAAGAGACAGAATATAAAGACAGACTGTGCCAGTAGCAAAGCTTCAGACTGAGCTGCTGACATCCTGAAGTAATCTTTGAATCGTTTGGTATAATCCCACAGCTCCTTGATGAGGTGAACTCTCCTTCCTCTCTATGCAATCTCAGGATTGGATGGACCCAATATTTCCTCTTTCTTTTTCTCTTTTTAAGAAGACAGAGGACAACTAAATTGTGGTTACTGCTTGAAGACTCCATTTTGTATTGATTTGCGAATTTTTTTGCAACGGATTCATTAATTGCATCAGACTCAGTGTGCAAGGTCTGTGTGCGTGACAAATTTTTAGGATCACAAATACGAAAAAACGCACACAAAAATTTCAGCCTTAATGGATCTCGTAGACTAGAGTTTTTGCTTCAAAGTGATATGAAAATAATCCTGCCTACTCATTCACATAAAACAATATATGGATTTAAATTTTGTAAGACACTTTTTGTTTAGAAAGACAGCATGCATGGAGGCATGAATAAGACTCAATTCAATTTGTGATTCAAAAGCACATTTTGAGTACACAGTTTTACCTGGAAATAAATCCTGTTCAAAGATACAAGTGAACATCACTTACCTGGCATTTCCAAGGTGTTTCTATTCACTGGAGAAAAAAACTTTTGTGCTTCCAGTCAGTGATCTCACCATCATATTCATGCAGAATTTGTCCAGTGTGGGCCAATATCTAGTCATATGATTCTCAAAGATATAAAGGGAAAAACCCTCTGTGAGCATACTGGCAACTAAATATATCAGCTATTGATGCTAATATAATGTCCACTCTTAACAGAAAACATGATCTTTGTGATCTCATGCATGCACATATTATTGCATATCATGTGAATTTTGTATAGGCCTATTGTATTTTAAATTATATACAGTACCTGTAACGAATCGTCACTCTCAGGCTGGGATCCATTTGCATGCTTTTATTAGAAAAGAGCGTAGTCGTACAGGCAAGGTCGAACAGGAGCAGACAGGTATAACGGGCAGGCAGAATCGTGGTCAAAGAACAAGCAATAAATCAGGGTAGGCAGATATAACTCACAAAACAGGAAACAAGACAAAGGGTCAGAGGTAGGCGGCAGAGGATCGTAGACGGGTAACAAACAGGATCAGCAACAGGTAATCAGACAGGATAATACTGCTCAGAAATGTACACCAGGGCAATACAAGACTTCGTGATGCACTGTGGTAAGTGAGAGTCTTTTACAGTCTGGGTAATCGGTATCAGCTGTAGCGGTGATTAGTCCAAGGTACGGGCTTATGGGAAATGTAGTGTGTGTGTGTCAGTATTCGGGTGACGGCTCCCTCCGATGGCCAGAGGAGGGAACCACAGAGTTCGTCTCTGTGACCTGTCAAAAGATTGGACACAATACTATTTTCAGTGTTTTTGAAAAACATTTCATGCTCATCAAGGCTGCATTTTTTGAGCAAAAATACAGAAAAAACAGCAATATTATTAAAAATATTACAATTTAAAATAATGATTTTCTATTTTAATATACTTTAAAATATAATTTGTGATGCAAAGCTGAATTTTCATCATTCATTGTGAACAAAAGCTTAATTGATGTAGCACAATGATGTGACTCGCAAACTACTGATATCTCTTTGTTTTCAAACAGATTACATAAACAGAATATTTGTTTTTCATTTGACTTACATTATTTAAAACCTGACATTTCAATGTTTCTTTAGACATATGTCTCATATTTGTGTGATAAGTATTTTCAGAGTTACAGTTCTTTTTCTGAGGAGTATCAGAATGGACTTCATTCAGAGAGAGGCAACAGATCGTGCATCATGTTAGTTTTCTTTATTTTGCAAAAAGCAAAAAACAAACATTTAGTTTTTACTGTGAGTGTACACAAATAAAAGAAGACTTTTGACAGCGAATGATGTATGACTCTTATATTTATTGTTATGTAATTTCTGATTATTTATTAAGTGCACACACACATAGCGTTCATCTCACTGGCCCGGTGCACCCTCTAGAACTGCCCCGGTCTGCAACCAGTACCAGAACCAAAGTTGTTATCGGGCATAACATCACATCTTCCCCCCTTTAAAAGTAAATAACTTTCCTTTTGAAATCTTTTTTTTTTTCAATTTGCACTTGTACCAAAAATAACATTTTCATAAAAACATCACAACAAATGCTCCACAGAATTTTTACAATGAACTTTTTTTTTTTTTTTTTTTTTTAACTCCATTCAACAAATTTCAATTAACCTTTCAGGAGGTCTAACAGTGCGTTTTGGTCTGCAATACTTCCCAGGTGAAGCAGTAATGTCCTTTGTCCAATCAGAGTCAGTGTGATCCACAGAACTGTTTTCAGCTTGTTCACTTGTGGAAATGTCAGACACATCTTTGTCATTTGACTGTGACTCAGCTTCATGAACAGTCACTTGTGGTCTTAAATCCCCTCTGTTCCTTCTTAGAATTGCACCACGCTCTGTCTGAATCTCGTACGACCGTGGTACTAATTCTCTTTCAACACATCCTTGCTGCGTCCATGTTCCTGTTGTATGGCTCAGCATACGAACTCTATCTCCAGGCCTGAGTTTCTGCAGGGTTTTCTGCTTTCTTAAGTTAGTGTGTATCCATCTACCCATCAACATTTGGGCCGGGGACAACCCATTTTGAAGCGGTGCACTTCTGTAAATCATTAGACTCCTATGGAAGTCTGTCTTTCCGTCATGACTCTTCTTCATGAGAGCCTTCACAATCTTTACAGAACTCTCCGCCAGCCCATTGGACCTAGGGTAGTTTGGGCTTGATGTGGTGTGTTGAAATCCCCACTCTTTAGCGAAAACATCAAACTCCCTGCAAAATTGTGGGCCATTATCAGAAAACACCTCACAGGGAACTCCATGTCTTGCAAAGACTGTCTTCAGAAAAGCAATGACAGCTTGACTAGATGTCACCTGTAGCGTTGCAACTTCTGGATAGTTGGAGAAATAATCTGTTACTACAATGTGGCTCTTACCATTGCAGTCAAACAGGTCTACTCCAACCTTTTGATATGGATGATCGGGCACTGGATGAGGCATGAGTGGCTCTGTTTGTTGCTTAGACCTGTATGAGACATATTTCACATGAGGCTGTCTGACTGGTGTCATGGTTTATCCTTGGCCAGTACATTACCTCACGGGCCCTGCGCTTGCATTTCTCTTCTCCTAGATGTCCTTCATGAACTTTCTGCAGCATTTCTTTGCGCATCGATGCAGGGATGACAAACTTGTTTCCCTTGAATATGATGTCATTCACTACTGAAAGCTCTGCTCTACATGACCAGTAATCTTGGATTTGCTTTGGACAGTCACTTTTCTTTTCTGGCCAACCTTTCTGGATGATCTCTTTGAGTTGTGTCATTGTTCCATCCATATCGGTTGCTTTTCTTATTTGTTCAGTTTTCTCTGGGGACACGGGAAGAGAGGTTACAACCATGTCAACATATGCTTGTATGTCTGCACTTTTCTCACTATTGAGGTTTTCATGCTTGTCGACTGCCCCGAGAGAGTGTATCTGCTGCAAAGATGAATTTTCCTGGTGTGTAGATCATTTTGACATCGTATTTTTGGAGTCTGATAAGCATTCGTTGGATTCTCATGGGACAGTCATTTAAGGCCTTGGACATTATGGACACTAGTGGCTTATGATCTGTTTCCACTTCAAAGGACTGTCCATAGACATACTGGTGGAATCTTTTGCATACGTGCAAGCCAAAAGTTCCTTCTCTATTTGTGCATAGTTGGACTCCGCACCAGTCAAGGCTCTCGATGCGTAAGCTACTGGCTGCCAGCTTGCACCATGTTGCTGCAGAAGCACAGCACCAAGGTCATATCGTGAGGCATCTGCTGAGATTCGTGTGCTCTTGTGTGGGTCATAATATCTGAGCACTGGCTCCTCTGTAATGATGCACTTCAGATTTTGAAAGCATGCTTCCTGCTCGTGAGCCCACATCCACTCATTCTTTTGTTCGAGGAGACATCTGAGTGGAGCAGAATGTGTTGACAGCTGGGGAATGAATATGGCGAGGTATGTGACAATCCCAAGGAATCTACTCACTTGCTCCTTATTTTGAGGCTGTTCCATGTTGACTATTGCTGAGGTTTTTCTTGGGTCTGGCCTGACACCTTCCTCAGACAAAACATCTCCAACAAAAGTTAAACTCTTGACTGCAAACTCTTGACGCAGTGGCTGAGTTTTGTTTTCGAAGGTAATATTCCCCCCGATCAATGTCAATGCTTTCATGTTTGCGCAAATCCTTTCTCACCAGACTGCTTTATAAACGAGGGTCAGTATAAAGCAGGTTTTGCTAAGAAGCTGCTCCTGAAAAAAGGATCGGTACCAACTATTCGTGTTCCTGCTGCACCTCTTGAAGAAGTGAGTGTAACGTTTTATTAACCTTTATATTAATTTTTGCAAATCGCTTGCACGCTTCACGATGAATGCGGCTAAAGTTTACACTCAGGGTACATTACAGCATCCTTTCTATGTACGACGTTCTCAATATAATTCATAATCCCACGTTTATAATGAACAACGCGTTATGGTTATTGTGTTATTACAAACTGTGTACGCAGGTGGTAAAGTTAACGTGGTAACACGACACTAAGCTTACTTTTGTAGATGGTTTATAACGGTGTCTGTTACTGATTAAGAAGTAATGTAAAAAAAAAATTGTGTTGTAACAGTTATTACTGCATGAAGATGAATGGTAACACAATACTTGCAAAATACTGTTAGTTATACTTGTATACTTGTTAGTCCACAGAGTATTTTCCCAAAAGTCATGGGGATCATCAAGATGTTTTCTTGCAAAACTGAGACGAGCCTTTATGTTCTTTTTGCTCAGCAGCAGTTTTCATCTTGGAATCTTGGCCATACAGGCCATTTTTGCCCCGTCTCTTTCTTATGGTAGAGTCATGAACACTGACCTTAACTGAGGCAGTGAGGCTTGCAGTTCTTCGGATGTTGTTTTGGGGTCTTTGTGACCTCTTGGATGAGTCGTCGCTGCGCTCTTGGGGTAATTTTGGTCGGCCGTCCACTCCTGGGAAGGTTCACCACTGTTCCACGTTGTCGCCATTTGTGGATAATGGCTCTCACTGTGGTTCGCTGGAGTCCCAAAGCTTTAGAAATGGCTTTATAACCTTTTCCAGACTGATAGATCTCAGTTACTCTTTCTCATTTGTTCCTGAATTTCTTTGGATCTCAACATGATGTGTAGCTTTTGAGGATCTTTTGGTCTGCTCCACTTTGTCAGGCAGGTCCTATTTAAGTGATTTCTTGATTGCGAACAGGTGTGTCAGTAATCAGGCCTGGGTGTGGCTAGATAAACTGAACTCAGGTGTGATAAACCAGAGTTAAGTTATGTTTTAAAGGTGCCCTAGAATTAAAAATTGAATTTCTATTGGCATAGTTAAATAACAAGAGTTCAGTACATTCAAGACATACGCTGAGTTTCAAACACCATTGTTTCCTCCTTCTTATTATAAATCTCATTTGTTTAAAGACCTCCGGAAAACAGGTGAATCTCAACATAACACCGACTGTTACGTAACAGTCGGGGTTACGCCCCCAATATTTGCATATGCCAGCCCATGATCGAGGCATTACACAAGGGCAGTTAGTATTACACAAGGGCGTCTGGATGTGCACTGCTGAATAATCAGACTAGGTAAGCAAGCAAGGAAAACAGCGAAAAATGGCAGATGGAGCAATAATAACTGACATGATCCATGATAACATGATTTTTAGTGATTTTTGTAAACTGTCTTTCTAAATGTTTCGTTAGCATGTTGCTAATGTAGGCTACTGTTGGTTAAAGTTACCATCGTTTCTTACTGTATTCACGGAGACAAGAGCCGTCGCTATTTTCATTTTAAACACTTGCAGTCTGTATAATTCATAAACACAACTTCATTCTTTATAAATCTCTCCAACAGTTTAGGTTAGCCAGTTAGCCACAGAGCATAGCCTCAAACTCATTCAATATCAAATGTAAACACCCAAATAAATACAATACTCACATAATCCGACGCATGCATTCAGTGCATGACGAACACTTTGTAAAGATCCATTTGAGGGTTATATTAGCTGTGTGAACTTTGTTTATGCACTGTTTAAGGCAAGTGCGAGCTCTGGGGGCGGGTGGGCGCGCGATTTAAAGGGGCCACAACCTGAAATCGGCTCGTTTCTAATTATGCCCCAAAATAGGCAGTTAAAAAAATTAATTAAAAAAATCTATGGGTATTTTGAGCTGAAACTTCACAGACACATTTAGGGGACACCTTAGACTATATTACATCTTTTAAAAAAAGTTCTAGGGCACCTTTAACAGCCCTTTTTCACACAGGGTCATGTGGGTTTGGATTTTGTTTTCCCTTCATAATAAAAAACCTTCATTTAAAACTGCATGTTGTGTTTACTTGTGTTATCTTTGATTCATATTTAAATTTGTTTGATGATCTGAAACATTAAAGTGTGACAAACATGCAAAAAAATAAAAAATCAGGACTTTTCACACCACTTTATAATGGTGCCAACTGATAGACTACGTCGCCATAATCCGTACAGATAAAATAGTACAGATAAAAAAGTTGCAGAAACTAATTTCTTTCTTGCATTAAATGACAAACAAAACTTGTTCCTAAAATAGAGCCCAAGCTTAATTTTCAATTTTTTTCTTCAGTTGAGTAATATGAGAACCAAAAGATAAAACATTGTCAACAATGATGCCAAGATATTTGTACCCTTTTACTAGTAGGGTCTGAGAGAGATTGAATTACCTTTTTTAAATTTTTTTTGAACCTGTAAATAACATATACTTAGTTTAATCACTATTCAGAACAAGTTTTAAACTGGAAAGCTGTGACTGGATGACATCAAAAGCTGACTGAAGCTTAAACAGGGCTTGCTGCCCAGAAGAAGCACTACAGTACATAATAGTACTGTATGCGGAAAATCAGGAAATCAGCACTGTGATTGACATGACCAAAGAAATCTTTAGAATCGACTGCGGTGTGGAGTTTGCCCTAAACTGGATTGGGGGGAAAAAATCTGTCCCTTTTGCACTTTGATGGTGCATCGCCTTATCACCCTAAGAAACCGCCCCTGGCCCTCATACTGATCATGTGTATGTCATCCATTCCATGCATATGGGAAAAAAAAGAGGTTCCAGTTCAACAGGAAAACCGAGTGTTGTGTGTGTGTTTCTGCCTCCGTATAATTTAATACAATAAACTCCTTGAGTTAGCTTAACAACTTAAAATGATATAATGAAATAATCTGCATGAACAATAAACTATAGAAAGGTTTTTGCAGGTTTTAATAAAATGTTATTTAGTAATAGCCTAGTCATTATAAGCATATTTCCAGTATGTGCCTCAGGCTTGCAAAGTATCATCAACATTCAGTTCTTTTTGAGTATGACATGCTACTTAGGCTGTGCATCTTGCATCATCAGTTCATGTGAGTTCGATTTTGTGAACCGGCTTCACTAGTAGTCCCTGAGCACAGGCTCAAAAATGATTCAAACTCTTTGACAATGTGATCTCTCTTTATTATATGAATTATGTGATGTTGTCATGTTTCTAAAATTAATTAATTAATTAAATTAATTAATGGAATTAAATAAATAGCCTACTTGGGTGTCTTGTTCATCATATTTATTTTCATATAAACAATATGATGAACTAGACACCCAAGTAGTCTACCTAATTCCAACAGAAAGATTCCTCCATTTTAAATGTATTTTTAAAATATATTACATCCAGTTTAGCAGTTTAAAGTCCCATTTTTCGTGGTTTTTTGAAGCTTTGATTGTGTTTATAGTGTGGCATAAACATGTGTTCATTTTTCGCGTGTAAAAAAAACAGTATTTTTCACATAATTTACTTATCTGTATACCGCTGTTTCCACTGTCATAAAAACGGGCTGATGACTTCCTTGTTCTATGAAGTCCCTCCTCAGAAATACGTAACGAGTTCTGATTGTGCCAGCGGTTCCTGTGTTGTGATTCGACAGCAGCTTAGCGCATCTTTCCCGGAAAGGTCACGCCTCTTACCATAACGTGGAGATGCACGCGCTCAGTGTTATTGTAAACATGTCTTTAATTTTACCCTATCAATTTGAGCCGGAATCAGACCCGGTGATTGGACTGCGGGATGAAAATAACAGCGTTTCGATGACATGGCGACAAACACACTCTACAAACGCAACTCTTGTGTATTCCTGTGGGCGGAGGTTAGTCAAAAACTGTTTTAGTGTAAAGAAGGAGTAGAGGGATGTAGTCCAAACTGGCCGTTCGATGTAGGCGACTTCTTTTAAATAAAATATCTCGCTTGGCATTGAACTTTGAGCTTTAAAATTTTACAGATTTTATTTATACTCTAACAACAACATTACACACTAACTAAAGTTTGAAACATGGGATCACGAAGAACGGGACCTTTAAATTACAGTCACATCACATGAGTATGAATCACGGAATATCCGCATTTGATTTCATATGTGTCTGATCTAGGCTACAGGAGAGAACTATCCGTCGTGCCTGCACTTGTTTCACTCCTCCCCTCACTGACTGCAGCCGTCTCATCTGAATTCCAGGCAAGGCAAGGTGCATCTCATCGCTTTCTGTCACAAATAAAAAATGAAAGTAAATGTTTGTTATTAATGTTCAGAATCGATTCTTTACAATACGGACTATCAGTGTGATTTATAGAAACCTTTATAATGACTTTACGTGTAGCTTACTTGATAGAAAAGTTGGTGGATTTTTTAAATATGTATGTAATTAAATTTTGATCAAGGTGAGTGTTCAGGTCTCAAGACGCTTTGCAGGTGAAACCACTCTTCATATTTTCCCTAAAAGACTCATTAGTTCTGTGATATGCATTTGATACGTTTAATTTTTAATCACATGAACGTGGTTTCATTGTTTTTTCATGTTGTCTGTGCTCATTTTAGTATTTGTGTTAAGATAGCTTAGCACTAGTATTGTGTGTTTGAGTGAACCCGTTAATCCTGTTCTCCTACTCTTAGGATCCGTCCAGCTGAATTATTGTGATCGTGAAAGTCAGTGTTGAGATCAGATTCTGTTCAACTGTTCAGAATTATCATGGATGAAACACAAACATCCAAAGATGAAGATTTTTTTCCAGGATGCAGGTACTTTGAATAAACACTATAAATCAGCTTTGAGTAATAGAAGATGGTAAGATGTTTTCTTTAAGTTTAAGTAAGACTAGCCTTCTCATAAAGTGCACTTTAATGCTAAATACTTTGTAAAAAACAAACAAACAAAAAAAACAATTATCATCAAAAAGGATTTAATCTGTCTGTTATAGTTCAGTTCATCAGAAGAGATCAGAACCAGAGCCCAGCTGTGTGTCTATGAGGAGTGACATGTCAGATCATGCAGTACATTTTAAGAGTGGAGATTTTGTAAGAGCGTCTATGAGGAGTGATGCACTATGGATCATTAGTTCGTTTCAAGAGTAGAAACACACAGACTGAAATCAGGTACACCATTTCTAGAAAACATAAGATTTACATTTTTATTTTATGGTGTTTTAGTATTTATGACATTTTATGTACCACTAATACAATAACAAAACCTTTTTGTGATGTAATAACTTTAAACTCTCTAGTTCAGTTCATCAGAAGAGATCAGAACCAGAGCCCAGCTGTGTGTCTATGAGAGTGACATGTCAGATCCAGTACATTTTAAGAGTGGAGATGTTGTAAGAGCGTCTATGAGGAGTGATGCATCTATGGATCATATAGTTCGTTTCAAGAGTAGAAACACACAGACTGAAATCAGGTATACCATTTCTAGAAAACATAAGATTAACGTTTTTATTTGTGGTGTTTTAGTGTTTATGATATTCATTCTAGGTGTTTTTATCTTCATTTTATGTTTTATCATTCTTGCTCACACAGAGATACATTTCTACAGTGGTGGTCAGAATTATTGGCACCTTTGGTAAATATGATCAAAGATGACTATAATAATCTGCATTGTTTATCCTTTTGATCATTAATTCATAAAATTAGCAAAATCTAACCTTTCATTGAAGGAAAAGAATTGAAAATGTAGGGAAAATCACTTTATGAAATAAATGTTTTTCTCCAAAACACATTGGCCACAATTATTGGCACTCTTTTATTCAATACTTTTTGCAACCTCCTTTGCCAAGATAACAGCTCTGAGTCGTCTTCTATAATGCCTGATGAGTTTGGAGAACACCTGAGAAGAGATCAGATCATTCCTCATGCAGAATCTCTCCAGATCCTTCAGATCCAGCTCCATGATGGTGCTTCTTCTCTTCAGTTCACTCCACATTTCTTTAGGGTTCAGGTCAGGGGACTGGGATGGCCATGGCAGAAGCTTCATTTTGTGCTCAGTTACACATTTTTGTGTTGGTTTTGATGTTTGATTTGGATCATTGTCCTGATGGAAGATCCAACCACGGCCCATTATTAGCTTTCTAGCAGAAGTGGTCAGGTTTTGATTTTTTTTGTTAGTATTTGATAGAATTCATGATGCATATATCTGAAAAGATCCAGGGCCTCCAGCAGAAAAATAGGCCCACAACATTAAAGATCCAGCAGTATATTTAACCCATCTGGTGGGTTTGCTGCCAAAAAGCTCTTTTTTTAGTTTCATCTGACCATAGAAGCCGGTCCCATTTGAAGTTCCAGTCATGTCTGACAAGGAGGATTTTTATTGAAACCCTCCCAAACATCTGGATGTAGGTGCTGTTTGATTATTTTTTTAGGCTTTCTGAGACTCAAGACAACAAATTTTTGCAATTCTTCCTTGCAATCCTTGGAGAGTCTTTGTCCACTCAAACTCTCCTCCTCACCGCGCATTAGAATGATTTAGACACACACCCCCCCCCCCCCCCCCCCACACCACACACACTTTCAATTCTTTCCCTTCAATGAAAGATTAAATTTTGCTAATTTTATGAATTTATGATCAAGAGGATAAACAATGCAGATTTATTTTTATAGTCATCTTTGATCATATTTATCAAAGGTGCCAATAATTCTGACCACCACTGTATTAGACCACCTAGTTTAATTAATAAATTAACAGTAACTTTTTTGTTTTTGAACTTTCTAGGGGATCAGAACCAGAGCCCAGCTGTGTGTCTATAAGAAGTGACATGTCAGATCATTCAGTACATTTTAAGAGTGGAGATGTTGTAAGAGCGTCTATGAGGAGTGATGCATCTATGGATCATATAGTTCGTTTCAAGAGTAGAAGCACACAGACTGAAATCAGGTACACCATTTCTTGAAAATGTCTCAGGTTACGTAAGTAACCATGGTTCCCTGAGAACAGGGAATGAGTCTCTGTGTTCGAAAACGCTATGGGGAATGTCATCATGTGAACCGGTGTCTGAAAGCATTTGTCAAATCTCACCAATCCTATTGGCCAGCAACAGCCTATGTAGTGGTTGTATAGTTAATAATCAATTTATGGGTGGAATATGAATATAATAATTCTTAAAGCTTTATGAATAATTATTATGCACATCCCGACCCAAGGGGGAATTAACCATATATGGTGAATTAATTACAACGAATTATAATCAATCACATATATGATTAGTTCTGGTTTAATAATTATGTAGAGAAACTATCAGTTTGTCCAGCAAACCATAAGTTCTCCACAGACTATTACACGGAAATGTTATCCTCTGGCCACGAGGATAAATTCCTATGATAGCATCCAAACGTAAAGCAAGGATAGGATTGAAACGTTAAAGTGACCTGGGTTTTGTTGAACGAGTAAGAGAACAAAAAGCATGGATATAAATGTATTTAATATATGAAAACTACTAATACAAAGGTTATACGTCTAAATACAGAATATACAAATATATACAAAGGGAACGTAGAGACAGGAAAGGAAGGATGGTCAAAGAATGGCAAATTACGACAGTTAACCCTTTGAGAGAGCCAGCACAGAAATCAGTTTGAACAAATTTCAGAGAGATTTATACTTGCATATGGTTCAAGTCGGTGTGCAGCAGAGTTTCAATGCGTTTGGCTTGGTTGGTCCTTTCCGAGAGGGTTTCTCCGGCGGGGTTTTCAAACGAGGTTTAACTGACGCGTAAGATGACAGAGAAGAAAGAAGAGAGAGAGGGTCCAAGGAAAATGGTTGTCCCGGCAGGAGCTGAGCGCGTGATGACAGCGCTGTCGCCTGAGGCAGTTCAGGGGCAGTCGAGAGACAATCGGGAGACCCGGAAAAATTGTGCGTCTTTGCTTTTATGGAAAACGAAACTAACCCACCTCCTGAGTTGGGTGGCCAATGGATGCAATGCAATCTTTGGCGGGCAAGGATTCCTTTGTCTTCTCTTTCCAACTCATTTGCATAATTCATGAGGTTGGATCAGTGTTCATTTTCCTTCGAAGTACTATTAAAAATAGCACAATGCATTTGTCAGCAGTGTGACATTAGTGAATAGCTCGAGTCCGGAGCTTTACGGAGAGATCAAACTCGACAAGTGTCGCACATCATCTAAGGAAGATACACTTTATACTCTAATATTATCATTTAACAAGAAACCTAACCTACTACAGTAAATTCTATGCTTCTACACTAGTAACACATAAATGCAACAAGCACTACAATGGCAGATACATTCATATTTGCAGGTACAATTATATTTGCGGATACAGTCTTTATGCAGATCTTCGGGTGTGTGTCTGTGAGTAGTTTCTTCTTTTATGGCTCTTTGGAATGCGGGCCTCTTTGGAATAGCAACCCGATCCATGGTGTCCGCATTGCTTTTGAAGTCACGAAGGAGATGCTCAAGAATCTATCGAAGCAGTCATAAACGGAGTCATGTGATCCGTTGGTGTGCGCCAGGACGGCGCCAATGTGAGATTTATGGATCGAAGTTACTTGAATTGAGGCTTAAACACAGTTTGGGGGGGGGGTTGAAGTTTGAAGTTGACGTCATAGGCTACAGCCTATGACGTCAACTTCAAAAGTGACATTTTCAGTACTAGGGAGGCCTGACCTGGTATACAGAAACCTAGTCTTGGCCAACAACCTATCTGATCACAGAGTCTCCAATAGCATTTCTTAAAAGAAGATATCCAGTAAGAGTAACTGCAACCAACTCAGACCAGAGCATAGAGACGGGTGTGCCGGAGAGCAGGACCCAGCTTAGCGCTTTTTACCCTTACCAATGAGGGGAGTTACACTCTGGTCAATCCTAGGATCTACTCAGCATGTGATTATTTGCACTGAGGAGGCTGTGTACTTTAAAGGAACCCAACATGGGGAGTACATTTACCAGCCTGGGGGCTGATCCGCAATAGGGAGGCCTCAGAGAGGCCTTCAACCACTGACCAGCTTAGGGAGCTAAGTACTATGCAGGACAACCCTCAAACGAGGGTATTACAGAGCTCAACCTAACAGATAATCCATACTGTAGGCACAGAATCATGGAGGCCCCGGAAGGTGCCTGCAACATGACGCAAATTCTACATTGTGTAGAAATGCCTCACAGCAGCCTTGCGAAAAGGTCAACATGTTAAACTACAAACTCAATCTGCTTAAGAACACCCAGATGTGGGGCGAAAGCTTAAAGGGCGGCCTGTGAAGGCCACACACATAGAACAGCATGCTTGCTGATAAACAAAATCCCACAAACATGGAACTTGCTCAGAATGAACCGTGTTTAACAAGCAGATAAGACTGTAGAGTGCCCACATATTACAATCTACCTCAACACATTCCAACAAGCAGTGTACTCAGTAAATAACAATTTTTACTCTTTAAGCAAGAGGAGTACAATTTAGGTCATCGTGTTCTAGAGGAGGTCCAAACAGGACCTGCAACCTCAGAATGACATGGGTGTCAGCTAGTGGCAGTGTCTAAACTCTAAGGGAGCCAAAACTTAGAACCCAACTATCCAGTAAGGTTAACCCTCTGGAGTCTGAGGCTGATTTGGGGCTTGGAGAAGTTTTGACATGCCCTGACATTTGTGCTTTTTTCAGTTGTTCATAAACATATAAATGACAAAAGTGTCATTACACTGTATTCAGCACAAACTAGGCTACAATAATATGTGAGGAACATGTACGTACATGTTTGTATTTTTGAAGGAATAATGTTTATGCATGGTTATTGAAAAAACAAAAAACTTAAGTCACTGAAATAAGGCCAAAAAAAGTATATTAAATCTGTGTTCATAAGACTTCTGGGTATTGGAGGTTGTAGACTAGAGTTTTTGCTTCAGAATTATGTAAAAATTATGCTGCCTACTCCTTCATATATGCTGTGTTTTTAATTCATACTCAAAGCTGGAGGGCGCTCTGCCCCTTTTGTCCACAAATGCCTCAGTAAAAGAAGAGGCATATCATGTGACAATCAAGGAACTAACAGAGGCAAGAGATCGCTAAATATGGCTATTCAAAACACTTTTGAAGACAATAAATACACGATTGAGATGACGAATGCATGTATTGACTGAATTTGCGTTTGAATAGCGCTGGCTCCGTGGGCGTGGCCGCATTAGCGGATAATGAGCTGAATCACAGACTTCTGACATGGCTCTCTTTTCATACAGATTACATAAACACAGAAGGTTTGTTTTCGATTTGACTTATATGTTTTAAAACCTGACATCTTAACGTTTTTTTAGACATAAGTGTAATTTTTTTGTCATTAGTATTCACTAAGTTACAGTTCATTTTCTAAGAACTATCAGATTGGACTTCGTTCAGAGGGAGACGAGAGATCACGCATCATGTTAGTTTTCTTTATTTTACAAAAAAGCACAACATTTTGTTTTTACTCTGAGTGTACACAAATGAAAGAAGATATTCCACAGATTAAAATGGTGTATAACTCTTAATTGTATGTGCAACATTGACGGAGTATTTTGAGTCTCTTTCACACTGATAAGAAAAAAACCACGGTGGTATCGCCGGCGATACCCTCAGACCTCAGAGTGTTAACTAGTTTAACTCAACCTGAGCTAATTCTACACATTCCAACAAGCAGTGTACTCAGTAAAAACACTTTTTACTCTTTAAGCAAGAGGAGTACAAACTTATGCCATCATGCTCTGAAGGAGGCCCCAAACAGGGCCTGCGACTCCAGAAAGACACGTGGCATCAGCTAGTGGCAGTGTCTAAGCTTTAAGGGAGCCAAACCTGAGAACCAAACTATTCAGTGAGATTAACTAGTTTAACTCAACCTGAGCTTAATTTATCCACACATTCCACCAGGCAGTGTACTCAGCAAAAACATTTTTACTCTTTAAGAAAGAGGAGTACAAACTTACGCCATCATGCTCTAAGGGAGGTCCAAACAGGACCTGCGACTTCAGAATGACACAGGCGTGAACCTGTGGCAGTGCTAGTTTCCACATGAGCAAACTCTAACTGAAACATCTACCAACAAGCTTTTGTATTACAACAAGCTATTTTGCTCTGAAGGAGGCCCAAAACGGAGCCTTCTACTTCACACAACATGAGTGTCAGCTTGTGGCAGTGTTCAAGCACTAAGGGACCCATGTATGAAAACCAAACTATGTAGTGAGGTTAGCTTTATTA
Organism: Culter alburnus; assembly: GCA_028476615.1. NCBI lineage: Eukaryota > Metazoa > Chordata > Actinopteri > Cypriniformes > Xenocyprididae > Culter > Culter alburnus. The sequence continues at coordinate 144,439 of JAOTNS010002789.1, read as the reverse complement.
AACTCAACCTGAGCTTATACAGTCCAACAGGCAATATACTCAGTAAAAACACTTGTCTTCTAAAGGAGGCCAAATTCAGGCCTACTACTCCAGAACACACGGGTGCTAGCCTGTGGCAGTATTAGAGTTAATGAGCTCACAAAAGTGTAGGGCAGGAATCAGAACTAACATATCAAAGTACAAAAACCTTGAACAACAAGGGAGTATGTAACACGGTTAGTAGATACGGGAAGAAGGAGGCGGGAACCGGCGAACATTCAACCAAACTTTAATATAAAATATACAAAGAACAAAACGAAAGTAATGCCGGCAGACCCTTGCGGACGTCTGCCGGCCACACAAACATAATAAAACATAACATAAAGTCCAGGCCTGGTCCTCTCTCGTCCTTCACGGTCGTCGCTCCTCCTTTTATGCCTCCGGAGCTCCTCCGTGAGAGACTCGAGGCCGGCGCGCCTCGCAGGTGATGCTCATTATCACTCGCGCCACCGGCCTCGCGCCGTTCCCTCACGGCTCTCGCCCGCCCTGCTCGTCACAGAGTACAATAAATCCAACCCTAAAAAATGCAGGGTGGGTACATCAGAAATTCTCACCAAAAACAGATAGAATCTGTACTGAACCCTAGGTAACTGGAGCTTTCCTAAAAAGCTACAATCACTCAAGCTTGAACATAGTTCAAGGGGTTTAGGGGAAAACTGAAGTCAAAGTACCACAGCAACAAAGTTACTTATTCACACAGTGAAAAGAGGCCTACACCGCCTGAGACAACGGCACCAGGGAGACTTAGCAATAGTCTGCTTCCTTAGCTGCTATCTATTCTGCACCTACACCGAAGGAACAATGGGCCTTGGCCTGACAACTCTGATAAGAGGAGGCCAGAACTAGGAATGACTACACTCACATAACAGGGGTAGTATAAAAGGGCGTAAATGCTACTAGCAGACTGCCTAAACCCTAGTTCCAGCCTAGGCCAGCTATAGCTGTGGGCCTCAACCAAAAACCAAAAGGTGGCTAACAGCGCGGCTTAATTAACACTCTGGAGTCTGAGGTATCGCCAGCGATACCACCTCGGTTTTTTTTCTTACCAGTGTGAAAGAGACTCAAAATACTCAGTCAATGTTGCACATACAATTAAGAGTTATATACCATTTTAATCTGTTGAATATCTTCTTTTATTTGTGTACACTCAGAGTAAAAACAAAATGTTGTGCTTTTTGTAAAATAAAGAAAACTAACATGATGTATGATCTCTCATCTCCCAAGTCCAATCTGATAGTTCTCAGAAAATGAACTGTAACTTAGTGAATACTAATCACAAAAAAAATAGACTTTTGTCTAAAGAAACGTTGAAATGTCAGGTTTCAAATCGTGTAAGTCAAATCAAAAACAAAAATGTTCTGTTTATGTAATCTGTATGAAAAGAGAGCCATGTCAGATGCCCGTCATTCAGCTCATTATCCGCTAATGCGGCCACGCCCACAGAGTGAGCGCTATTCAGACGCAAATTCTGAGGCAATACATGTATACATCGTCACAATCGTGTATTTATTGCCTTGAAAAGTGTTTATCTGTATGTTTAAGCAATCTCTGGAAGCCTCTGTTAGTTCCTGGAATGTCACATGGCCTGTTCTTCTTTAGGAGGCATTTGTGGACTAAAGGTGCACAGAGCGCCTTCAGGCTGCAAGTATGAATTGAAAACACAGTATCCTCAGTGCTCATAGTGATGACAATAAATATTGAATAATATTACTCCTCTGTATAGAAAATTGACATAAACATATGAGAATCTATCAATATTTCATCAAATGTGCATGCTTTTAAGCATATTAAGAAATTACGGTCAATATAAGATTTTAAGAGTCAAATTGTGAAGCTTGAGTCTTTTTAGTGATGTATAGTTTGTCAACTGCACATTAACATTTAGGCTATATAATATAACAAATATATTAGCCTACATTAAATGCCATAGAGGTAGGAATGTTCCGACAGGAATATGTTTGCATCACAAATACATTATATTTTAAAGTATATTAGAATAGAAAACCATTATTTGGTTAGAGACTTAAGACTTCTTTTAAAAAAAATGTGTCCCATCTTTTGACTGGTACTGTAATTTAACATAGGCCTATACAAAATTTTCTTCACATCATGTGCAATAATACGTGCATGCATGAGATCACAAAAATCATGTTTTTTTTTTTTTGTCCAGAGTGGACATTAATCCTCTTATCAGCATGATCACAGAGGGATTTTTCACAGCCTTCCTGACTGAAAGAGCTCATTAATATGCAGGTCATTACAGCTCATTATGCAAATCTTTTGTCTTCTTTTTGTTTGATTATTCATGATGATTCACGCCTCCATGCATACTGTGTTTCTTGACCAAAAATGTCTTAGAAATTTAAATCTCTCTATTGTTTTATATGAATGAGTAGGCAGGATAATTTTTACACCATTTTGAAGCAAAAACTCGTCTACAACCTGAAGTCGTGTGACACGGATTTAATATATTTTTTTGGCCTTATTTCAGTGACTTAAGTTTTTTGTTTTTTCAATAACCACGCATAAACATTATTCCTTCAAAAACACAAACATGTACATACATGTTCCTCACATATTATTGTAGCCTAGTTTGTGCTGAATACAGTGTAATGACACTTTTGTCATTTATATGTTTATGAACAACTGAAAAAAGCACAAATGTCAGGGCATGTCAAAACTTCTCCAGGGCCCCAAAAATCCTCAGACCCCTGAGGGTTAAAGCCAACATCTGAATACATATGAATGGTGGCTTCATTATCTGAAGCCAACACATCCACAAAGGGGACAACAAAGTACTACCCTAATAATATATCATTCCAGCCAACCTAATGGAGCTTCAGGGCCCTCAGTCCACATCCTAAACAGTTTCCTGAAACTGATTATATATAAAAAGAGACCTACCAAGCCAATTTCAGTGGGTCTCACTGATATGGTTACAAACAGACATTGTGTGTAAGCAACACCCGCCTGACCTGCTGCCGCGTATAGAGCGTTGGAGCCTACCTAAATCACAAGATAGTTGCACTCATCTCGACAGTAGGAGGTATTGACGCGTACCCATAATCACTCCATCAACACCAGCAAATTAACCTGCTGATGTTGATGAATGCGAGCTGAATACAGGTCCTTCCATGCCCTCTCGATCTCATGCTTACGGTGGTTGGAGGATTATGGCAAAAAAGGAACCGTTCAAACAATCCGTGAGCAGATTCTTTCCAACCTGCTCCAATGGCAGCTGCAGTCTGCCAGAGGTGCGTTCCATAATCTCACACAGCTGTATATACACGGGGGTAGGGTGGCTTTGAGGATTCAGGAGGCTCACCATCTTTATCCTCATCAGCCACCTCCTGCTCTCTTGTTTGGCTTAGAACAAGAAGAGCAACTGCTGCTGAATCTAACGATGTCATAGACAACACATCATCATAATCACACAGCTCTCTCCCATCAGCCATTGAAGGTCACAGGGAATTTCACCCCTTCAACTCTTCAACAAGCTCCAGCTGAAACCCCTTGTTGTAGTCTCTACTCTGCCTCAGCAAATGTAAGACCCGAACCATTAGGTGCAGCTGCCGATACTTCTCCTCTCGAGGAAAAGACCAGAAGAGAGTGGAGTATTTTACAAGTAAAACACACTCACAATAACAAACAGGCAGATCCCACAAGAACTGCCTGTACATGCCCTTTTGTTCTCACAAAAGACAACGTTATGTGTGTGATCAAATGTCCACACTATGGAACACGGATGCACATGCTTCCTGAAACATTTGTCAGACGTAATAAATTCTCTTACCAGATTCAAAGCAATCGCAAACAGACAAAACAGTCCCTGAAGACAATGAGATACTTACTGGTTCTCTAGGCGCTCCTTATATACTTCCGGGTCGCGCTATGATGACGTCGTAGGTTGTCGCAGGCCAATAGGATTGGTGAGATTTGACAGTTGCTCAGATACCAGTTCATGTAATGACGTTCTCCATAGCATTTTCGAATGAGTTGAGTTCCCTTTTGAAAGGGAACATAAGTTTAACGTTTTTATTTATGGTGTTTTAGTGTTTATGATATTCATTCTAGGTGTTTTTATCTTCATTGTATGTTTTATCATTCTTGTTCACACAGAGATACACATCTATTAGAGCACCTACTTAATTAATACAATAACAGTAACCATATTTTATTTATTTATTTTTTATTTTTTTATGTAATAATCTTTCTAGGGGATCAGAACCAGAGCCCAGCTGTGTGTCTATGAGTAGTGACATGTCAGATCATGCAGTGCATTTTAAGAGTGGAGATGTTGTAAGAGCGTCTATGAGGAGTGATGCATCTATGGATCATATAGTTCGTTTCAAGAGTAGAGAAACACAGACTGAAATCAGGTATACCATTTCTAGAAAACATAAGTTTGAAATGAAATGAAATGAAATATACTGCATTGTCCCTGATAGGGAAATTTGTAGTGGACTCACTAGCCAGCATTTCAACATTTCGTTTGTGACAGGGAATTCTCTTTACCTTAAATGTAAAAACAAAATCGTAAAAAATAAAAATTAAAAAAAAAAGATCAATGACTGTCAGCTACGTCTGCCAAACAAAGACCGTAAAATTAAAGTAAAATATTCTAATTTAAATAAAGTGTAAAAAACTTTAACAGAATTTTTTTTTTTACAGAAAAACACTGTTATTTTACAGGTATTCCCTGAGTTATTACAACAAAACACCTTTACTGCAAAAATCTTAAAAAAAAAAAAAAAAAAAAAAGACTTTCAGCATGGCTGCCAAACAAGTCTGTAACACGAATGTAAAAGTATCCTGATTTAAATAAAGTGCAAAACACTTTTACAGAAACACTGTTGTTTTGCAGGTACATCCTGAATTATTACTAACAAAACACATTGACTGTAAAATGTGAATCTCTTGCATTTAACCAGTAATAGCACACATGCATGAATTAGCATAACTATGTCACTGCATCAGCAACTACACAGTTACCACCTCTGAAATAAAAACATTCAGCATAACACCAATGTTTCCTGGCTCATCCTGGACTGATGCACATAGGCTCTACTCTTCAGCACAATGGTGACCAACAAAACAGACAATACAGAAACCCTTTAAATCCCAACAGAACATTAAACACTCTCAAGATCTCAGCATTTCACTTACTACAATCCAGACTTTATTTATTTCATACTAAAGTTCTTAATGAGAATTTAGGTTAAAATAAATTCTGATCAGATGATGTTGGTCACTTTTTAAGTGATGATATAGTCATCATGAAGTGGGTTTTGATTAACTTGTTTAATATTAGTTGTTAATTCACATATGCCAATACTTACTACAGTGCTGTGATATATATATAAACAATTAAACAATTTGATTAAATAATTATGCAGAAAGTGTTTTGACAAGGTCATGAAGACTCACACAAACATCAAAAATCAGCATATGAATCTCAACAATGGGACAGTTTAAACCATTTTCTGTATAATGATTAGAAAATCAGAATACCAGGGTTATCATAATATGATTCCACAATATCGCAAGATTACAGTAAACCATATGAAATTAACAGCTAATATACTCCGAGATTTGACATTGTGATATCGATGAATCAGGCCACTTCATGAAAACTATATCATCAACAAGGAGCCAAAATCACCTGATCAGAGTTTTCTCCTGCATTTTTTTTTTTTTTTTTTTTTTTTGCTGTAACAAATGTGTATCAGAAACACAGTTAGCAGTTAGAGATAAACTATGTAACATCAAACTTTTTTTTTTTTAATAATACACGAACATCTAAATCTTTGTTAATTCTCAATAAGAACCTTTGTATAAAAAATAAAGTCTGGACTGTAATAAGTGAAGATTTTGAGATCTTGAGAGATCCGTTAGTGTTTAATGTTCTGTTGCTGCCAGGCATTTGAATTAAATCACGAAATACCTGTAAAATAACAGTATTTTTTAACATTTAAAAAAAAATTCTGTTAATGTTTTTTGCACTTTATTTAAATTAGGATATTTTACTTTAATTTCATGGTTTTTGTTTGCAAAACAAATGATCGCCTTCCATGTGCTTCTGCCAAAACCGCATTTTCGTATTCTTCAAAACCTTACGCTGTATGTCCTACGCCTTCCCTGTTCAACTTATGGGATGAACACAGCGCCAGTTACATTTTTTCCGTAAATAGAATAGGAAAGGGTAGGACATAGAGCGTAGCTTTTTGAAGAATACAGAAAGCGGAAGCACTTGGAAGACAATCGTTTGTGTTTATAAAGCATATACATTTATATATTTTTCCAAAAATAACTGATCGTTTGGCTAGATAAGACCCTTATTCCTCGTCTGGTATCGTTTAAAGCCCTTTGAAGCTGCACTGAAACTGTAATTTTGACCATTTGGAGGCCATTGAAGTCCAGATTACAGTTACATTTTGAAAAAAAGGGGGTTCAGGATTACAATGGTTTAATTTAAAACTAAATAAATCATTATTTTGCCATAGTAACACTAAGTTAATGGGAACCACAAGACGGGACACAGTAAACATATAACAAACTTTACTTCCTGTCTGTTCACCATACATATGTCCAGATAACACCAGACCAGAGGTGTTCTGTAAAGGGAATAATTGTTAAAATTATTCCCTTTACAGAACACCTCCTCTGTTAAATAAAGATTCCCCCCTTTTCAACTCTATGCAAAAAACAATATACTCTAATAACTCAACACCTTATCTTTCCCCTTATTTCAGAACTTTCCCTTTAACTTTTCCCTATTTCTTATCTTCCTCTTAGGTGGGTGTGACACTCTTCCTGAGCTGGTCACATAAGAATGTCCTTCAGTTTGTTCTGCAACAGGCATGGGCTGCCCATTACTCTCAGACTCATTATCCAATGACTGATGGATTGGGTAGAGATGAGCCCAGTTTCTCCGAATCACTCCATCTTCTGTACCAATCAGATAAGATCTTGGAGCTGATGACTGAGACACCACAGATCTCTGCATTTTCTCCCAACGATAACCACGCATTTTGTCCTGGCTGCAAAACTGGGAGGGGCCGGGCCCTGTGACATCTATTGTAGTACTGCTGCTGTTTTCTCTTTCCTTTTGTTTCATTGCACCGGAACTCTCTCATTCCAGGCCAGCATGGAGACAACTTTTTCGGGAGCTGAGGTAAGGTAGTGCGAAGTTGCCTTCCTATAAGCAGCTGTGCTGGTGAATATCTGTTCCCTAATGGCATGGAATGATGTGTCAGGAGTGCCCTTTCCTTATCTCCTCTTCCTTTCCACGGGCCTTTAGCAGTACCCACAGCTTGCTCTGCTTCTCCATTTGCTTGTGGAAAACTTGTCACATGATCGAATCCATAGTCAGCTGCAAAGTCCTTAAAGAGAACTGGACTGTACTGGGGCCCATTGTCCGACACCACTGTTTCTGTGCTCGAGGTAGTTACTTTAAGTCTTTCCACCTCGAAGTACCAAGAAAAATAGTCAACAACAAGCAGACAGTTCTCTTTCTCCCAGAAGAACAGATCAGTACCAATACGTTGCCATGGTCTTTCTGGAATGAACGTTATCAACAATGGCTCACTCCACGCATTCCTGTGTTGAGCACAGACACAACATCGTTCCCCCAGCTGGCTAATGTGTACTGACATACCCGGCCACCACACCGACTGACGTGCTCTGGCCCTGCATTTTACAATCCCTTGGTGGCCTTTGTGAAGAATTTTCAGTATCTCTTGCCACATGGATCTGGGTATGACAATCCTTTGTCCTCTCAAAAGGAGGTCTCCAGCTATGGAAAAACGTACTCGTTCTTGCCAATATGGCCACAGCTCTTTCTGCAGGTGACTTTTCTCTGGCCACCCAGACTGGCAGTACTGGTGGATTTTTTCACAGGCTGCTTTCACAGCTGCTTACCAGACACATGAATTATGTCATAATCAAAGTTCATCAATCTAAGATGAAATCTTAAGACATGAGAAGGGAGTTGGTCCAATGCTCTGGTACTCTGGTAGCAAAGAGACTAGAGGTTTGTGATCCGTTTCAAGAGTGAACTTTAATCCCAGCAGATAGGAGGAAAGGCGTTCACAAGCCCATGTCGCTGCTAAAGCTTCCTTCTCTATCTGTGCGTAGTGTTTTTCTGCTTCTGACAACCCTCTGGAAATGTAGACCACCGGCTTCCATAGTCCATTTTCAGGTTGTTTTGGGTCAGCACTCCTCCTAACCCGAACGACGAAGCATCCGCTGACAGTCTAGTCTCATATGTTAGGGAGTACTGGGCCAACACTGGTGTTGAGCTGAGCTCTTTCTTTAATTTCTGAAAGGCCTCTTGCTGGGGTGTATTCCAACACTATTCATTCTTTTCTGATAACAAATCTTTCAGTGGACATGTGAATGAAGCCAGGTGTGGCACAAATTAGTTAATGCCCATGACCCTCCTAACATCAGCTACACAGCTGGGCTCAGGCATATCCATAGTCGCTCTCACCTTGCTAGGATCAGGTGCAATTCCATCTGAAGTAACACTGTGTCCAACAAACATGATCTTTTTTCCTTGGCAAATACACATTTCTCATTCAGTGTTAGTCCTTTTTCTTCATGTCTGCTCAGAACCCGATGCAATCTTTCATTATGTTGCTGTAGGTTTTCCCCATACACCACAACATCATCTGCGTGACAAACTACTCCTGCGCAGCTCTACAGCATCTGTGTCATACGGCGCTGGAAGTGTTCTGGGCCGAAGAAATCCCAGTAAACGGTTAAAAGCGTACCGGCCAAATGGTGTGATGAAAGTGGTCAGGAGCAAACTTTCTTTTGTCAGGGGAATTTGCCAAAACCCTGACGAGGCATCAAGCTTCGTAAACACTTTAGCCCCAGCAAACATGGCTAGCGTATGATCGACTGCTGGTAAGATGTGCCGCTCACAACGCACCCACTTGTTCAGGTGAGTGAGATCTAAGCACAATCTAAATTTCCCCTGAGCTTTAGGCACAACTACCAACCCTGCACACCATGGAGTCGGCTCAGTAACCTTGGATGTCACTTCTACAGCTTCCATGCGTTGCAGATCAACATTCACTTTGTCTCGCAGAGGGAGTGGAACTCTGCATGGGGATGACAGTGCATAAGGTATGGTTCCCTGCTCTAGTTCAATCTTGTACTACTCTTTCAACTTTCCCAGCCCTTTGAAGACAGCTGGATAGTTAGCAACAAAATCTTCTGTTTTAGTCTGCACAGTGTGTAGGCATGTAATCAAAAACAAAACCTCTATTGATGGGACTCCCAACAGTCCTTTCACTACATAAATGTCCTGTTTAGTTCGTTTATTTTTGATGTTCAACACTCCCTAGAATAGGCCCTGAACATTGAGGACCTGATTGCCGGGCCCATACAGGACTTTGCAGGGTGGCTGGAGTTTGCCATGAATGTCTGTCGAAAAGCTGCTTTCTGGGATTGCAGTAACCGCTGTGCCAGTGTCCAGCTTGAACACTGTATTTTGACCATTCAATCTGACCAGTTCAATCTACTCACTTGTCTCTGTTGAACTCACATCTCCCAGGAAAGCAAAGTCTTTTTAAATTAAATTCAAAAATGCAATTTATTTACAGTAAAGTTGACCCCTTTCTTTCTTTCTTTCTTTCTTTCTTTCTTTCTTTCTTTCTTATGTTACCTTGAAGTAATCCAAAAGTAATCAGATTACATTACTTTTATATTGTGGTTACTGAATACTTTTTTTATGAAGTAATTTGTAACTGTAACGGAATACATTTTTAAAGTAACCCTCCCAAGTCTGTGGACAAGCCATATCTGAAAACACTTTCTAGTACAGACTGATAACAGATAAACAAAATTTTCCTATCAACTCCATAAAACCAGTCTTCATAAAAAAAACAATCTCTGGTGAAGTCTTCCACAGACCCAATTAACATGCGTGTCCCACATAAGAGATTTGTTTATATGCACTCCTAAGTACTTGTATGATTGCACCTGTGTGATTTCTTGATTATGAACAAATATAGGCATATGATCTCCAATACTCTTATGGAGCGTTCACTCCAGATGCGACATGCGCGAATAAATTGCGCTATTCGCGCATAGTTGGACGCTTGAACATTTTGATTTTACTCGCTTCATTCGCACGTGAAGTTCACTTCACAACAGACGCGAATTCGAGTCATGAGAGGGGCTCTTTCTCTCCTTTAAATATGTGTCCCAGACTCTTCCACTTCTTTCTCCACACTTCCTCTGAATAAACACAACTTGTCAGTGGGAAAGTAGTTGAAAAATACAGCGAATAAGCTCAATTTGCCGGCTTTAGCTTGTAGTCTCAATATGTGTCTATATATATATAGCTCAAATTGAGTAAAGACTGTTTTTTACAACTTACCAGATTGTCCGACCTCCTCACTCACTCAAGCAAGATCGTTTTTGTTCCTGTTTCTATAAAAGTATGAAGATGTATCGTACAGCGACGATGATTTTGTCCTCCATTGTTGTTTTGGATTTCTGCCTCCTCTCACTACGTTGTAATCAAGTCACTACTAGATCAAGCTTCTGACTGGTTAACGCAGCACGAATTTTCGCCAAAGTTCTGATTTTTCAGCTTGCGCAATTTGCCCGAAACGCTCAATTCGTGCGAATCGTGTCATTGGCGCTGCATGATGTCTGTTCACATCTTTGCATCGACTTAACATGTAAATCACTCATGCTTAACGCTTCATTCGCATCTGGTGTGAACGCAGGATTAGGATCAAAGATGATTTCCTCAGTCTTCTTATTCACTTTTAGGAAATTTGCTTCACACCGATTAACAAATTAGTTTATCTGAGAATAATAAATAGAAGGAGAGTCTTGTTTTTTCAGTAAACTTAAGATTACTGTATCATACAAGTACTTCAGAACATAATTCTGCGAGTGCCTACTTGAGCACTCATTAGTGTACAGTGTGAAAATAACTGGTGAGCTAACACAGCCCTGTGGAATGCAAGTGCTACAGTATTTTACTTGAGATAAACTATTATTTACTTTGAATCTCTGAGTTCTATTTGTTAAAAAGGAGTGATACCACTGTATAATTGTAGGAATTACATCTAACTGCTTTAATTTTTTAATAAAGACATGTATTAAAAGTATTATTAAAAGCTGAACCAGTATTAAAAGCTGAACTAAAATCAATAAAAAGCACTTATACGCAAGCATCTGAATCCTCCAGGTGAGTTAAAACTAAATGCATCAAACTATTGGTAGCATCACCTGTCTTCCTTTCCTGTAAGCGAATTGAAGTAGATCTAAATGACTATAAGCATTTTCTCTTAACAATGACACCATACACTTCTCGAAACACTTCATTACTACTGATGTAAGGGCAACTGGTCTAAAATCATTTTTCTTAACAGGACGGGCCATTTTAGCACAGGAATTTTAAAAGACTTTTTCCAAATTGGCAAATGGCATTCATCAAAACTACTTTGGAATCAATAGACCTTTGAAATATAGAACACCATAACAGTGATAATTCCTCTGCGCAGACTTTTAATAAAAAAGACAAAATACCATCAGGACCAGCAGATTTCTTTGGACACATTTGTTTGAATGATGATTGAACATGACCACCGTCATTCAACAGCCTCTACATCAGTAGTTGATATAGAACTCAGTTCCTTCCTACATTCTTGATCAAAGTTTTGGGTATCAAACCTTAAGAAGAAAGATTTTGTTTGTCATCAAAACGTCTAGCCTGTGCATATTAGTATATTTTTATCGATTCCATAAATGTTTTAACGGCCATGCGTAGGTTAGTCTATGTTTTTGCATGTCAGGATGCATCATTATTCAAGAGTTATGGATTTTTATTTCATTATATTTTATGTACCACTAATACAATAACAATAACTTTTGTGATGTAATAACTTAAACTCTGTAGTTCATTTCATCAGAAGAGATCAAACCAGAGCCCAGCTGTGTGTCTATTAGAGTGACATGTCAGATCACATTTAAGAGTGAGATGTTGTAATTCTATGAGGAGTGATGCATCTATGGATCATATAGTTCGTTTCAAGAGTAGAAACACACAGACTGAAATCAGGTATACCATTTCTAGAAAACATAAGATTTACATTTTTATTTCATGGTGTTTTAGTATTTATGACATTTATGTACCACTAATACAATACAATAACTTTTTGTGATGTAATAACTTTAAACTCTGTAGTTCAGTTCATCAGAAGAGATCAGAACCAGAGCCCAGCTGTGTGTCTATAAGAAGTGACATGTCAGATCATCCAGTGCATTTTAGAGTGGAGATGTTGTAAGAGCGTCTATGAGGAGTGATGCATCTATGGATATAGTTCGTTTCAAGAGTAGAAACACACAGACTGAAATGTATAAAGTAGTTTTAGAAATTTTTATTTCAATTATTTATGACATAACGAATAACTTTTGTGATGTAATAACTTTAAACTCTGTAGTTCAGTTCATCAGAAGAGATCAGAACCAGAGCCCAGCTGTGTGTCAGTGACATGTCAGATCCAGTCATTTAAGAGTGGAGATGTTGTAATCTATGAGGAGTGTGCATCTAGGATATATAGAAGAGTAGAAGCACACAGACTGAATCAGGTATATAGAAAACATAATACTCATGGTGTTTTAGTATTATGGATCTTTTTGTGTAGTTCAGTTCATCAGAAGAGATCAGAACCAGAGAGCTGTGTGTCTATGAGGAGTGACAGCCAGTACTTTTAAGAGTGGAGATGTTGTAAGAGCGTCTATGAGGAGTGAGATCTGGATCATATAGTTCGTTTCAAGAGTAGAAGCACACAGACTGAAATAGGTACCATTTCTAGAAAACATAAGATTAACGTTTTTATTTTTTGGTGTTTTAGTATTATGGTATTCATAGGTGTTTTAATAGTGCTCTAATAGACACATCTATTAGAGCACCTTGTGGAGTGGCCATTGTGTTTACGGCTCATCGGATATGTCTGTGATTGACCTCAATGATCAATGCTGTAAAAATGTTGTAAATAGTAATCAATGAAGCTCTTCACCAAGTTCTTACACGGGAACATTTAAAAGCAGCTTTCAAACGCTCCTGCTTTCAAAACACTTTCAAATTCAAACACTTCCGTGTGCTTTCAAACGCTGTTGTGCATTGATCATTGTAGCCAATCATGGACATATCCGATGAGCACGTCAACACAATGGCCAATTAGAGGTGTTTACTTTTTTTACAGTCACATTTTTAAAATTTCAGTACCGATAGATACCGAAGTTGGTACTTTTGACAACTCTAGCACATTGTTTAAAGGGGACCTATTATGCCCCATTTTACAATATGTAAAATAAGTCTCTGATGTCCCCAGAGGTGTATGTGTGAAGTTTTAGCTCAAAATACCCCACAGATAATTTTTTATAGCATGTTAAATTGCCACGTTTTGGGGGTGAGCAAAAATTTGTTTTAGTGTGTGCCCTTTAAATGCAAATGAGCTGCTGCGCTTGGCCTGAGAGGGCGGAGCTTCAAGGACTCAGTCTCTATACATATATACATACACTATAATGTCAGAAACTGCGAATATATGCTGCATGAAGATAGAACAAGTATAGTTTAGATAAATCAAAAAGCATAACAAACGCACTCTGTCCGAGGTGCAAGTCAAGAGAGATAAATCTAATATACATGATATTTGACCGCACACTTACTTGAAAAAACTTTTTGCAAGTAAGTGTGCGGTCAAATCTCATGTATATGTAGTTTAGATTAATTACAGTTATAATTTATATTATCTTCTTCTTATCTACTATATTAGTACAGGCCTGTTGTACGACCCCGTTCGAATGATGGCCAAAACTTTACCGATACGTTTTATGACGTTTATTGTTCTTAACACAAATATGAAGCATCCCTTTTCATGCTAGAAAATCACTGTAAGAGCTTAATAAAACACTGCAAGTGTGCATTAAAATATCTATAAACTCTCTCTCTCTTGCGTTATCATCAACACATGTACGAAGTACACTCGTTAAATAGAAACACTCGTTACAACTAACAGTAAACAAATATATAAAGACTTTATGCCTTTTTGGGTGGTAAACGTTATATTCGTAAATAAACTCAGCTGAACTGTAATAAAGTGCTCTCACCTTCATTACTGCCGTATCCAGTATCACTCTGGAGACTGTAAACTGGATCATGAACAGTTGACTGATCTATCCTTGAGTAACAACTTTTTGGCACAACCTCTGTTTTGTATTGTCCCTTTGTATGGACATTCGTTCACAAAGCAGTCCGGTGTGAAATGATTCGTACAGACATAAATGAATTTCGGTAGAATTGACGGAGCATTTTCTTAAAAAACAAAATGAATCCACCTCATCTTCAGCACCTCAGATTTCAGGAGTAAATGGAGAGAGCTCTGTGGATTAATCCATCCAGCTACAGAACACCTAAAACACTTTGGAGACATTCTCGTCAGTGCAGCAATGGCGGACTGTGTACAACTCACTGTGAACTCAGGGCAGTTCTATGTTCAAATGGCAGTGTCTGTCAACATTCGTGGGCGGGGCCTGTGGCTAATGTGATGTCTCATTGCCAGGAACCTGCAAATGGCTTGTTCTGAAACACTGCTTATGATTTATGGGTATTAAAAAAAAGGAGTGTGTGGATCATTATAGGGTGATTGTGTACACACACTGCCAACACACTTTTATAGCCAAACACCATGCAAAAGTGAATTTTGCATAATAGGTCCCCTTTAAACTACAGTTTCAACATAGTATGTATCAACATAGTATAAATAAAATAAAAAAAAACTTTAAGTGTGCATTAAAGTGTTTGTAAAGAAATATGAATATGAGATTTTTAATACAATAACAATAGTTTTTTGATACAATAACTTTAGTCTCTGTTATAGTTCAGTTCATCAGAAGAGAAGCCCAGCAAAACCAGAGCCCAGCTGTGTGTCTATGAGGAGTGATGCATCTATGGATCATATAGTACAGTGTAAGAGTGGAGATATACAGCCTGATCTCAGGTATAACATTTTTTTCAAACAATATGATTATAGTATGGCATATTATGTTATCAGAATAGTATCAGTAGTATTTATACAAGATATGAGAAATTCTTGTTGTATATTTTTTATAGATATATTTCAAATGTACAAATTTTGTAACAACATAGTAAAGTGATTGTTAAAGTCTTTATTATTTATAAATGAATTTAATACAGTTAAATACAGTAATTAAAATCATTCAATTTAATCTCTGTCTGTTATAGTTCAGTTCATCAGAAGAGATCAGAACCAGAGCCCCGCTGTGTGTCTATGAGAAGTGATGGGCCTATGGATCAGCCATTAGATATTAAGAGTGGAGATATACAGCCTGATCTCAGGTAAAACTTTCCTGTAAAAGATTTAATTTGAAGATATGATACAGAAAAAAAAAAAAAATCAATATGGACTTGAGCGGTAGCTATGATCAAATCTCACGTTAAGTCTCAGCTTGTGTATACAAGTTTTTAGTATTTTGAGTATTTTGATCATTTAAATTACTTTCCTTACAAACAATCGAAGCTGATTAGTCAATCATAAACCATTAAGATTAGAATGTCACATTAAAATCAAATTAAATTAGAGTAGATGGTTGTTGGTGACCCATTAAAAATACCATACAGTACACTCTAACTACTGAAGCCCTGAACTGCATGGTGAAAAAAAAAAAAAAAAAAAACTTGGGGAGGGAAAAAAAAACTAAAACTTATCTTGTTATTTCAACATATTGAGTCATTATTTCGAGATATTAATTCATTATTTCAACATAATAAGTCATTATTATGACATAATATCTCGTTATTTCAAGATATTAAGTCGTTATTTAAACATAAGTTGTTATTATAACATAATAGACATAATATCTCGTTATTTCAAGATATTAAGTAATTATTTCGAGATATTAAGTCGTTATTTCAACATAAGTCGTCATTTCAACATAATATCTCGTAATTTCAACATAATAACTCGTTATTGTATATCAAGTTTAATAAAAGACGCACACTATTCAAGGTCTTCGGTGGCGCAACAGTAACGCGTCGGCTCGCAATTTTAGCTTTTACTGCGATCACCGTGGTTTCAAATCCACCTTTTGCCGAGTTCGCTCTTCTCTATTTTCCATTTACATATCAGAAAGGCATTTATTTTAAATAAAAATGAAAACAATGTTCTAAAAGTCCAAATAACCTGCCTAACAAGTGTTTAATAACATTAAAAGTGTTTATTGGGCAGGGTTAGCAGCATGTTCTCTTTCAATATTAGCCACTAGATGGCAGAATAAGACAGGGAATCAATTAAAGGGTTAGTTCACCCAAAAATGAAAATTATGTCATTAATGACTCACCCTCATGTCGTTCCAAACCCGTATGACCTTCATTCATCTTCGGAACACAGTTTAAGATATTTTAGATTTAGTCTGAGAGCTTTCTGTCCCTCCATTGAAAGTGTATGTACGGTATACTGTCCATGTCCAGAAAGGTAATAAAAACATCATCAAAGTAGTCCATGTGACATCAGTGGGTTAGTTAGAAGTTTTTGAAGCATCGAAAATACATTTTGGTCAAAATTAACAAAAACTACGACTTTATTCAGCATTGTCTTCTCTTCCAGGTTGTTGTCAATCTGCATTCACGACTCCGCAGTGACGCCGCTTCTTCTTCTTCTTTCCTGTTTTATGGCGTGGCATCCAGGTTATTGGTGCATTACCGCCCCCTTCTGCTCCGGACAGTGACACTGCTGACGTGTTATCCGGTGCGCCAGAGCTTCGTTTACAGTCTGAGGGAGACGCACGCTGTATTCAAGCTATTCTATTGTTTGTATTTTTATATTGTATTTTATATTTTTTAAAATGGTGCGTAAGTGTGCATGACCCTCGTCAGCAGCGTCTTACGTCAGCAGCGTCACTGCGGAATCGTGAGCGCGATTGACACAACCCGGAAGAGAAACAATGCTATTTTTGGACCAAATGTTTTTTCGATGCTTCAAAAAATTCTAACTGACCCACTGATGTCACATGGACTACTTTGATGATGTTTTTATTACCTTTCTGGACATGGACAGTATACCGTACATACATACATTTTCAATGGAGGGACAGAAAGCTCTCGGACTAAATCTAAAATATCTTAAACTGTGTTCTGAAGATGAATGAAGGTCTTACGGGTTTGGAATGACATGAGGGTGAGTCATTAATGACATAATTTTTGGGTGAACTAACCCTTTAAAGAATGTAATAGTTATGTTGACCTACTCTTACAAGTTGGTGCTCCAAAAGCCCAGATCTTTATCATGGGAATTTGCATTCATTCCAGGCTAACCTTCATTGAGGTTAAATTTATGTATCCCATAAATTCTCATAAATACCCTATAGGCGTTTATTCTATGTAGTTTTCATAACACTGGATATTCTACTAATTCATACTTTTCTACTAATCCGTACTTCTAATTCGTGGCCTAATAATTAACTTATTTAGCAATTACATAGCCAGTATTGCTCCTTCAGCCAGCTTCATAGCTTATCTGTTAACTTTTCAGAAGCCTATAACGGAGTGTCTATTTACAGTAAGTGCAAATAGCGTCCCTTGACAAACACTCTTTACAGTATAGCTCCAATGTCTGGTTGGGCTGCTCAAGCTTAAAAAGGCACAGATGTAATTCAATGTGTTCAGTGGCGCAACAATAGCATGTAGGGATTCAGCTTTTGGCTTTTACCGCGATCGCTGCAGGGTCGAATCAGCATTTTGCCGAGCTCGCCCAAAATTTGAGCTCACTCCAGTTTTCTCATCACATACATTTTCAATAAAATGAAAATAATATTCAAAAAGTGGAAATAAAATGTGAACAAGTGTTTAATAATATTAAAAATGTTTATTGGGTAGAGTTGCTGTAAGGTGGAGGGTTTTAATTTTCCCAGTAAGGCAGCATCTATTTAATAATTTTAATAAATACAATCATTTACACTCTGATATTATTGCATCTTGTTAATGTATAAAAATACTGAGGTGCAAATAGTATCTGCCAATACAATGCACAGCATCTAATTACTATTTACACTTCTTGCAAAGAACTGATACTTTTACATGGTGTCAATAGAATATATCGCTATTTTCACTTGTATAGTGTAAATAGCATCTACAGTAGGGGTGTCAAACTCATTTTAGTTTGAGTTAAAAAATGGTTAAAAAATTAACCATATGCGGGCCGAATGACCTTTTTCTTATAATAACCTTAGTGCGCTGATAGTTGCATTAATATTAAACATATAAACAACAAATTAATTTGCAAGAAAACTGTATTTGTTTTAACAGCGAAAAGACTATTGGATTTTTAAAATAATGCTTCATTTAATATTTTTTATTAGCACCTTTTTTGATTTTTCATGGCCAATTCCAATTTTTATTAGAAGCAAATCGTCTGATTCTTATACTGGTTGCAGATTTTTTTTAAAGCAAACTTATTTGTTGTTTATTTTTTTCACAGGCCAAACTAGCCTTAAACAAAAAATAAGTGTAGCTCTTTGATTTTAAAGGGCAGACACTGCATTTTTATCATAATCCCAACAAAAATGAGCATGAGCAGTTGTTTTTCATTTAAATTGTTGTATAATTTTAAGATTAACAGCAAAAACTAGGTCTGGTCTGACTTTAGCTTTGTGAAATTATGCTACATAACAAAACAAAATCAGCAGATGCACTGAATGAAATTGGAACAGCAGTGATATAACGTTTCCATGGTTACTGCTATACACAAAGCAGCGCTGCGTCGATAAATATAGGCTAATACTACTACTTTATACGGAGATAAGAGGAAAAGCCATCAAAACTTTTCTAAAGACAGTTCCCTTCAGAGATACATTCATATCAATCCCACTGTAATATTTATATTATTCTTCTTATTTTTCACGAACAGTGAGCTTGTGCATAGTCCCTTTAAGACAAGTCATTTCACTCGGCGGCCATCTTTGAAACGCCTCTTAGGCATGCAAGTGCAGCTCCTAACTCTTTGAATGGGGAAACAAATTCTCTAAAGCTGTTTGCCAAGTTTTGGATTCAATTTCATATTTGTAATCACCAATGAAATCTGACAAGAACTGTCTCATAATTTTTTTTCCAAACGCATACGCATGCGCATGCGCAGCCTAAATGCGTGTCTCTTGTGCCTCATTTCGGAGGCGCACGTCTGACTGTTTCTATAGGAACCGGAGCTTCTAACGGCCGCTGCATTGACGCAATGACTTTACCAGTTGCCGATTGGCTCTTATTTAGAAGGCGGGGCTTATTGCGCGTTGCACTTTCTCACATTCAAAACAATACGAGTGACGTGTCTTGTGTTATTCTATAGTCTTTGGCATAGTGCAGTATTTTCTCTGCTGGTGCGTCTGTTCTCCTTATTGTGTCTGTATTCAGCGTGTGCCTGTGTTAACGTCCTGTTTACAGACTTTGTAAATACACAAATGAAATTTTGGGAAATTATTACAAGCAGTTTGTTTGTAAGCCCGGAATAAAGAACATTTAAAAAATGTTTTTGGCCCCTGGACTAGTGCATCTCTGTTTTTTATTATAGTTCAAATCAGATTGGACACCGGGCCGTAAGTTTGACACCCCTGATCTACAGATATTTGCACTGTAAATTGTTTTATTTGCTATGGGCAAGAGGGCTGCATTGGGTTTGGGCTCCCGCGGGACCCAACGCAAATCTCGTGAGAGCGGGCGGTTTTACCTTTGCTGCGGGCGGGAGTGGGCGGTCAGAAAACTTTGCAGGAGACCCACGGGGAATGGTGGGATTTGGCGTGTAGAAATGGAGTCAACAAATGAAGCTGAGATGAAAATCAACACGGCTCTTTACTTGACAAACGCAAAGCAAGTCAGACACTTGGAAACATTCTTAAAATTCACGCGTTTTATTTTGAGCATTCTTGCATGATCTAGTGCACTGTCAGAGAGGGCATTCAGTGTGTGTGGGCGGATCATGCCATCATGGAAGAAAAATGCACAAGTCTGGGACTGCAGTCAGTCAGCAATATACTTTTCCTTCATAGTAATATGGAGTAAGCAATGCAAGGCCCAGTGATCAAATTCGTTTGTTTGAGTAGGCTACGTTATTTTTATTTATTTATTAGTATAATTTATTTTCTTTTTTGCAATAGCCTGTTAAGCAAGGCATTCTATTTTTTTATTTATTCGTTTTGTATTTAATTTGTTAAAGTATATCTAGTCTACTTTGTAAGTCCTATGTGTTTATTTAATAAGTTAAGTTATTTCGTATTGTGCTTTGGATTATTTACTTAAACTTATTTTCTGTTTAGTTAATCGTTCATTGAATGTGTATGCAGTAGCCTGCGTTTAAAAACTGAGGTGCCGCTAGTTGTGGTTTTGTTTTAACGGTTAATGTTTTATAACGCTAATAAAAAAAATACCCAATGTATTTATCACGTGTGGTGCTTTGGTTTTGCGGCTACTTCATCTTATTTAAACGCAATCATGTTTAAAGTCTGTTATTCTGGATGTTAACTTGAACAAATTTAGTCTGAGAGTATTTATTTAGGCCTATTTTCGCAAGCTCTGAGAGAAAGTCCGCGGGAGCGGGCGGGAGTGGACATAAACATTGCGGGCCCGGGCGCGGGCGGGAGTGGAAGAAGCGGGTTGCGGGAGCGGGCGGGTGCGGGTTAAGGAAATCAGTCCCGCGCAGGGCTCTACTATGGGCTACATAAATTTAACATCAATAAATGTTAGCAAGGATTTTGGAGCACCAACTTGTAACAGTAGGTCAACATAACTATTGCGTTCTTTAATTGATTCCCTGTCTTATTCTGCCCTCTAGTGGCTAATATCGAAAGAGAACATGCTGCTAATCAGGCACGTGCACACATAGACATAAAAGGGGGCTTGAGCCCCTGCCCTTTTTCTTCCTCAGAGAAAGTGCCCTTTTTTCTGGGGTGCTTTATTTATTTATTTATTTTATGAATATATATTCCTGTTTGCTCACAGCTTCCCTGTCAAAAATATATTTTACTGAATAAAAAACAAACAAACAAACAAAAAAATACTATATATCAGGTCGGCTTTGTCGAGTTCAGCATCCCTCCGCGACACGCCATTCATTCCCGCACGCACCCCATCTCATGTTTGCTGCTGGCTGAAAACTTGTGACAACTATGCCCGGGAAAATACAACTGCTGTCTGGCGATGAGAAGCGAAAAAGAAAAAAGCCGTAGATGGATCCATCCCGTGCATTTCTTTCAGGTAGCCTATGTTTGTTCACAAACATGTGAAATTTGTGAAACTATTGTGAAACTATTTAAGGGTGACATTATTTATACGTTTAACGCTGCGTTAATAGTTTGACCTCCAGCAACACATCTGCCTGATTTGATACTAATGTAATTTATGTCATATTATAATTTCAATTTTTTTAATGTGCTATGCATTGCATTTTGAACCATGGTAAAGATATTTGTAAGGCTGTCAATACCAGAAGAGGAGCATCCATGAACCGCATTATTAGACATTTTTCTAAGGATGCACGATTTATTAAAACTATTTAAAAATCATTATACAGCATTACATAATGCTATTCTTAAATATATGCTTACACAGGAGAATACATAAATAAAAGTTTAAACCCTTGCTCTGTCTTTGCATGTTTGATGTCCACATATTCTTGTTGAAGAAATTACAGTGGCTGTAGCATTTCTATCAAAAAAAAAAAAAAAAGTGGCCGAATATTATTATTTAACTATAATATATTTTTAATTATGGTGGTCGGCTTTAATCGTGGATTTGATCGTGCTATGCTGTGTAACAACAAAAACATTTGTTATAATATATAATGTATTTATAACATTTCAGGGGAAAAAACTTGATGTGTTTAGATATGCAGATTAGCTTGTTTTGGTTAATTTAAAAGAAATCTACAGATGCAAACAGACGGATGGTAGTAGGTTTAAAACAAACACCATCTAAATGTGTAGGGTTAGGGTTAGGTTTTCTTTCCATTAGAGTAAAAGACATGGCAGCAAAATGGACCAAAATCTTAAAATTGTCCACTACATGAAAGAAGTATTCCAATACTTTTGCAATACTATTGCTTCTAACCCGAGTGATCATTTTACGTGTACATATAGCCAAAATCCCAGCAAATTTCTTTATCTTATGTGTGTGGTGATTTTGTCAGACAACGTCTCGATTATAAATCAGGATTTTATTGCTGGTTTAACATGTCAGGGCTTGAACTATACTTTCCCGACCGGACCTGATTAAAACGTCAATACCAAAAAAAAAAAAAAAAAAATCAGCAACTTGGGAATCACTAAAACGCGAGTATGACTGGTTTTTATTACATTTAGTTTTAGTGGCGATCATAGTGAATAATAATAGGCTGTATTATGGACTGACGATAACAGGTTGCGCTGTTGAGGCTCGCGCACCATCTCGAGGAGAAATGGAAACATGAGTGAAGCACACACAAAGAAACTCAGTTAACATACTGCGGTAAAAATTCAAAATTTGGAGTTTTTATAACTTGATACTGGTAAGCAAAACCACACAACCAAGAATGCTGTTTTCCTAAATAGGCTACCATCACGATTAAAAACATGACACTCATTTCATACAACAGTTCAGTTAACAAGTAGTTAATATCATATCAAGCCACTTACATTTAGAAGGAACATTGACTGTTTTTGTTATATTTTAGCAGCAAAAATAGTTTCAAACAAAAAACACAGCAAAGCGCAAAACTCAGCCTTGTTTTCATTACTGAATCATTCAGCGTTTTGAACGAATCGGTTGAGTCAAAGATTAAATGACCCATTCATAAACAACTGCCTCATTCTTGAATAAATCAGCCATTGGAATGAATCGTTTGAATGAATGAATCAATGACCCATTCATTAAGACAAGTACAGGTCTCTGCGGAACAAAAGAGAAGCGTCTCCCAATTTTGGGGTGTTTTCTAACTGGGAGAGGTGTTTTTAACGATCCAACCAAAAAAGTACGGAAGCCGGGATAGGCTTTTTTTTGTTTGTTTTTTTTTAAAGTACGGAGGCCTGAAAGGCAATTCATTTTTTTTTTTTTTTTTTTTTTTCTTGTTTTCTCATGATCACAACTGCTTTTTTAATGTTTAGATCACGAGAAACAACTTATGTCGAGATAATGAGAAATAAATAAATAAAATATTGCTGCATGCTTGACTTCTGTAACAGGGAAACTATGCGTTTTCCCCGAGTGCCTGCCTATATGGAATTTTACTATAATATATTCATATATTTTTAAGAGTATGAACTATTATACAAGACCTGTAGCTTATAGCTCGAGAAGGCGAAATATATGATTTATGCAAGTTTTAAGATTAGGCTACTCTGTTTTTTTTTTTTGTTTTTGTTTTTTTTAATTGCTTATTTATTTATTTTATTTTATTATTATTTGCATTTTACGAATTATAATGACCGGGATGTAATTTGTACAATATGGCTACTGTAGTCTATTTTACATAGGCTACACATTTCGTCATTTGTCTGAACTTATATCCAATCAGCATCATTTGAGGTTGGACATGGCCCAGGTGAAAAAATACTACAGTAATTGATAGTGTAGCAAATTAGCTCAAAATAAATATGAATAATTAATCATAACTAGTTATAATTAATTATTATATTTGGATCAGTTAATAAAATTAACTTAATGTAATAAAATTAATATTACAATCAATTAAACCCGTTGTCCCATGAAACACAGTGTTAATTGTTTATTAATTCTAAGAAATGTTCATTTCCAGGTTATGGAAAATAACAATATTATTGTACAGTACTACTAAGAGCCTGTAAGTCAGGATCGACATGAATAGGGACTCCAGTATATGAGTGCAAAACACAGACAACTTTACATGTGACATGAACAAGACTTTATTAACTAGACTGAACACTTAAACTACTCTACCATTCACACACATATGCATACAGTTTACCAAGAAAGAGAGAGCTAAAGCAGAGTACAGGAAGCAAGAAGTTACAGCATTGTTTGACATTCAGCAGATCAACAGCCTTGCGCAAACCATCAGTTTAGTTTTAACAGGCCCTTCTTTAAAAGGGGTGGGGTAAGGATACTCAATGTATCCGATAATGAGACTAAGTTTGATACTTGCATGTCTCTCCAAGTTGAATTAAAACTGTCCTGATGCAATATTGTGGAGGCTTCCGTTGCATCTTTGCTGATATTGTCTTGACGAAAGAGAACCAGTTGGATTCAGAGGATCTTTGGTGAATGGAAGGTCTAGGCTGAGGCCTGGCACAAGCTTGGGGTCCTTAGAAGCTTCTAGCTTCTTACAGCGTTCATCTTGACATCAGCATTTGTCAGTAAAAGAGAGAAGAAGAGAGGAGAGAAGAGAGATTTGATCTTGTGATCAGTGAATATAAGGGGTGAAGATGTCACACCTCTTAAGGTGTCTGAGCCATAGGAGTTGCCCCCTCGAGGGAAGTTTTACGAGTCTTTGTTCTGTAGCAAGATATTAGCATAAGACACTGGATTGGATGAATGAAAAGAACCTTCTAGATTTCTTATAATACTATGTGTCACAGAGTTAGTAACATGCAACATAAATTTCCAAATAGGAAACGAAAGTTGGAGTCCGTAGATACCAACATGCTACCAGTGTGATTTCAGTTATCTATACTTTGCAACTATGGAACATTAATACCAAATAGTTCAAAGAGAGAATTAATACAAGAAGTAAAGCCTATAAAAGGAAAGTCATGAGATGGGAAAATTGGATACATGTTTATACATTTCCCAAGTGGTTATATAGAGAATACATAGGATTAAGAGAGTTTTTTTGTCCCTCTCAGAAAGAATGAGTCACTAGTCTCCACAGCATTCTTTCTGATCATCAAGTACCATATATCGTAACAGGACACCTAGTTCTGCCTGTGTGCTAGCTACATTTGGGATGCTGGTTGCAGTTTAGGGGGATGGGTTCACAGAACTTTGATAAAGTGAGTTCATAGGTAATTCATTAAATATACTGAATAATTTTGTGTGCCTGATTGGTCCAGACGCTACAATAGTAAATAGTGTTTTTGAACCATACTATAGTAAATTGTAATTCTGTATATATTATTTACAACACTTTGAATGCTAGCGTAATATACTTTAGTTTTTACTACAGTAAACTGCGTGTATTGTAGTATAATATACCCTATAGTTTAAAGAAAACTTATTACAGTATTGGGTAACGTAATTTGTTTATATTACTATAGTTGTTATATTACCACAGCAACTAGCCGAATTACCACAACAAATTAAATCAAGTACTTTACTATAGTATGGTTCAAACACACTATTATTTACTATAAATTACTACAGTATTTTCTCACCTGGAGGGCTACAAGAATTATCATTAGTCAAATAGTTTCTTAAGGCTAGATATTTCGCCTTTATGTGCTAAGTCTTGTATAATTTTGCTCTTCAATATGAATAACGCAGAAGAACACAACCAATGGCACGCGATCAACAGCCTATTTTAATTAAATCTCTCGCATGCCAAATTTCATTAAAATAAAGGAAATGTTTTAACCTGAAATGATGACTCTGAAGACTTTAAATTTTATAATCATTTTATTGACCACAGACACTGTAGCCTCAACCTGATGGAAAACTAAAACATATCAAGTGACCAACAGATTCATCAATAGAATAGCGAATGTTAGCTAATAATAGTTATCGCTAGAAGTGAGTGGAAGTAGATTGCATGGAGCTTTTTACAACGGGCTAGCAAGCATATTCACGCAAAAGAAACTTTAAACAACTGTTAGTTTACAACAATACACTTACATTCATATACAAGACATATCTCTTGTTGTTTTTCTTGAGCAAATCAGTAAAGAGGTTGAAAAACGTCTCAGGTTACGTATGTAACCCTGGTTCCCTGAGTAGGGAACGACGCTGCGTCATGATGCATTGGGAACCTTCTGCGTGATTACGTTGTTGAAGCACTCTTGTGTCTAACCAATCGTGTAGCGAGACGTCAGAGGCGGGTGACGTCACGGACCAGGAAGATATAAAGCATACCGGGATTTAGAGAATGCTAGCTTCTGAAATAAGTCTGAAGTAAGCGCTCGCAAGTATGCTGGGGGTACGGCAAGGCGACGCAGCGTTTCGTTCCCTACTCAGGGAACCAGGGTTACATACGTAACCTGAGACGTTCCCTTTCGTGGGAACTGACGACGCTGCGTCATGACGCATTGGGAACGCAATCCCAACTACGCCGTAACATCAAGTACTTGCTTTATGTTAGCTTGACAAGACAGACGACCCCGGAGTGGAGCCAACATCAAGGTTGTAAAACCTAATAAATGTGTGCTGGCATGACCATCCAGCTGCATCACATATATCATTGATGGAAATTCCTGACATCAAAGCCTTTGATGCCGCCATACCCCTGGTAGAATGGGCGCGGATAGCTAATGGAGATGGCTGACCCGCTGCTTCATATGCAAGTGCGATGGCCTCAACCACCCACTTGCTCATCCTTTCTTAGATGCTGGGCCTCCTTTCCTAGGGGATCCATAACAGACAAATTGTTGATCTGACCTACACCACAGGACAGCTCTGTGGACATAAGCATCCAAAGCCCTCACTGGGCAGAGCAGATTGAGTTTTTCCTGATCCAAAGATTCAAGTGGAGGAGGATAAAAGGCCTGTAGTACAATCGGGCCTGGGACATTGGTGGGGACCTTAGGCACATAGCCTAGTCTAGTGTGTAGGAATGCTTTTACCATTCCTGGTGCAAATTCAAGATAAGAAGGAGCAACTGAAAGTGCTTGCAAATCTCCTATCCTCTTCAGAGAAGTGATAGCTAGTAGAAAGATCGTTTTTAGAGTGAGGAACTTTTCTGGAACCTCCTCTAGTGGTTCGAAGGGAGCCTCGGCTAACCCTTCCAATACCACAGCCAGGTCCCAGGCCGGAGTTCTTGTACGCACTGGAGGCCTCAACCTCAGTGTACCACGGAAGAAGCGTGTAATGAGGGGGTCTTGACCTACCGAGGAATCCCCCAGAGGAGCATGATAGGCTGAGATAGCCGCAACATAAACCTTCAAAGTTGAAGGAGATAAACCATCCGAGAATTTTTATTGGAGAAATTGTAGCACGAAGCTAATAGGAGAATGGACAGAGTCCGTATTATGTTGTCTACACAAAGTAGCAAATAAATTCCATTTATATGAGTACAGCTTCCTCGTGGAGGGAGCTCTGGAGTTAAGGATGGTCTCCACAACCTCAGTTGGGAGAGGAACTCCCAACTGAGGTTCAACCTCTTTACCTGATTTGCTCAAATTGAGTGGGAGATTTCCAGAAAAACAACAAGAGATATGTCTTGTATATGAATGTAAGTGTATTGTTGTAAACTAACAGTTGTTTAAAGTTTCTTTTGCGTGAATATGCTTGCTAGCCCGTTGTAAAAAGCTCCATGCAATCTACTTCCACTCACTTCTAGCGATAACTATTATTAGCTAACATTCGCTATTCTATTTGATGAATCTGTTGGTCACTTGATATGTTTTAGTTTTACCATCAGGTTGAGGCTACAGTGTCTGTGGTCAATAAAATGATTATAAAATTTAAAGTCTGGAGGATCAGGAGGATCCGACGGGCCAAGTAATAAAGTTGGCGAGACCGCAGACCCCCCTGATGGTTTATATATGAGACCACCGACATGTTGTCCGAACAGACAAACACATGGTGGTCCCTCAGGTCTGGGAGGAAGTATTTTAGTGCAAGAAATACCGCCATCATTTCCAGCCGATTTATGTGCTAGGAACGCTGATGGTCCTCCCATATACCCTGAGTTTGAGCGACCACTTATGATCGCCCCCCAGCCCGTGAGGGAAGTATCTGTCGTAAGCATTACATGACGACAAGAAGTCCCCAGCACGGGTCCCTGGGACAGGAACCAGGGATTTTTCCACATGACCAGAGCACGAAGGCATCGCCGCGTGACTTTGATCATGCGAAAAGGATTTCCCCTCAGAGAAAACCCCCTGGTCCTGAGCCACCACTGTAAGGGTCTCATGTGCAGAAGGCCAAAAGGTATCACATTGGACGCAGCTTCCATCAGACCCAACAGTTTCTGGAACTGTTTTACAGTGAGTGACCGGCTTAACTTCACCCCTTTTCATGGCTAAGAGAATGGAACTCACACGAGCAGGAGACAGATGTGCCTGCATTGTGGTGGAGTCCCAAACTACACCTAGATAATTGGTAGTCTGAGCCGGAACTAGCACACTCTTTTTGGCATTGAGCCTCAGCCCAAGCCTTTTCATGTGGGACAGAACAGCATCTCGATGCTGGACTGCCAGTTGCTCTGATTGAGCTAGGATCAACCAATCGTCGATATAATTCAGTATGCGGATGCCCTGGAGTCTCAACGGAGCCAGAGCTGCATCCACGCACTTCATGAATGTGCGAGGTGATAATTATAGGCCGAAAGGAAGAACCCTGTATTGGTAAGCTTCGCCCCCGAAAGCAAACCTGAGGAACTTCCTGTGATGAGGATGGATGGACACATGAAAGTACGCATCTTTCAGGTCTATCGCCACAAACCAGTCCTCGGACTTGATCTGTGGGATAATCTGTTTGAGTGTAAGCATCTTGAATTTGAACTTTTGTGTGGAGCGATTTAGCACATGTAAATCTATGGTAGGACGTAGTCCTCCATCCTTCTTTGGAACAATGAAGTAACGGCTGTAAAAGCCTGACAGCTTGCTGGGAGGAGGAACCCTTTCTATAGCTCCTTTTTGCAAGAGCGTCATAACCTCTTGTTCCATAACCAGAGCCTGCTTGGGGGTCACCACTGTGGGAAGCACCCCGTTGAATCTGGGCGGGCGAGACCCGAACTGAATTCTGTAACCCTTTTCTATGATGAGCAGCACCCATTTCGATATATTCGGTAGAAGTTTCCATTCTGCCATAAAATCTACTAAGGGAACCAGTCTCTCGAGACTGGCCTCTGGTGTTTTTTGAGCACTTGATTCGACGTTCCCACAAAGACTTCAGCTGTGTCGCCTATCCCTGTCCCCAAGCTTTCTGCGGGGGAGCACAGGTGGCGACACTTTCTTTGGATGAACGGTCAGACCAGTGCCCTGAAATGGCAAACATCTGAATATCTGAACTGACCGCTCTACAATCCTTGGAGGAACACTGGAAACCACTGTGCCCTGAAGCACACGAGGTGGCAGGGTTGGCAGAACAGTCTCCTTTATTTTCTTTTAAATTCCTCAGAATTTAATGTATTCAATATTTCATGTAATCCTCAAATTAAATGCAGCCAGTTCTTATATATATATACCATATATATATATAATATATTGAACAGGCTGAATATATTTAGAATACAATAAAAGAATTATAGCTCGTAATAATTCGCAAGGTATTTTAGGGAAAGAGAGAAAGGAAAACTCCCGTCTACTCAGATCCCTATATATAATATATATATAATATATATATATTATATATATATATATATATATTGTTTATATATTCTTTAATGAAAACTCAATCCATGCGCTGCCTCGGCAAGCGCGAGATCTGAGCTATATTCTTTAATGAGAACTCAATCCACACGCTGCCTCGGCAAGCGCGAGATCCGAACCTTGCGTTAGACTTTTATTTCCTCAAGAATAAAGCCAACAGGAGTGGAGCTACAAAACTCCCACTAGTGCATACTTCTCTTCGGGACATTTTTATGAATGAACACTGTCACTGTCAGTTGTGAGCTGACGTGCATGCTCCACTCCCAGCAAACAACACATAAATCGTGTGTATCCCCACTCGCTTTGTAGTGTAGCACAGGGGGAAACGCGATTCAAACTGCTGTTCACTATTGTGAGGTGGCGAGTCCTCAGATCGATATCACAATATCCACCTCCTCAGAGCTGGACATGTGAGTACCGGTGCCTCAACCTGGGGGAAGAAACCACAGAGCATGCTTCCACCTGGGAGACGGCACTGAACCTGGCAGGTAAGGGCAGAGAAAGGGCGGCGCCCATCTCTAACTCCTCTGTCAGATCCACCGCTCTGCCTCAGCAGAAGCGGGACCCGGCGGGGAACACTGGAACACAGTGTCCTGAGAGTGAGTTTTTTACAGTGCACACAGACAGCTCCCTCGAGAGCTGCCTGGGCATGCTCAACTCCCGTTCAACTGCTGCTCGCCATAATACGTGTCTTTTTTATATATAAATATATGGATTGGTGTGGGATACTTTTGTCCTCAGACGAAGAGATCGCGACTTGTTTATATGTAATAAGACAAACAACACCAAATAAGACACACGATAACATAGAGCGCTTGCTGAAGACAACAGAAGCTAGCGTTCTCTAAATCCCGGTATGCTTTATAGTTTCCTGGTCCGTGACGTCACCCGCCTCTGACGTCTCGCTACACAATTGGTTAGATACAAGAGTGCTTCAACGACGTAATCACGCAGAAGGTTCCCAATGCGTCATGACGCAGCGTCGACAGTTCTCACGAAAGGGAACACCTATTCCTGTGGGACAACACCCCAAAATTGGGTTTGTTTTTGTTCCGCAGAGACCTTCTTCTCCATTAAGATGGTTACTTGATGTCACCTACTGGTGGTTTAGTTTCATTTTTAAAAGTATCATTTCCCCCCAACATTTCTAATTTGAATTTTCAAAAAATATTTAAAACAATCCCATAACATTAATTAATGCAGTTGTAATCAATCAAAAATATGCAGATTTACATGTCAAAGCTGCAATGAACAGAAATATTCAGAACAAATCTATTTTTCCACCACCACCAAAAAAAAAAAAAAAAAAAAAAATGTTCAGACAAGCAACTGTTTTATTCGTACAAGTGAATGACCGATTTACTCTTGTCCACATGACAAGGCTTAATGTCGAGCCCTGTATGTAATCTTAATGGGCCGCGTTTCAGTCACCATTTCATATTGTCTGACAACAGAAACAGAAAAAATATATAGATGAAACAATTTTATTGGGAATTTGGCTGTATTAAAATATATTATGTGAGCAAAAGGGTAGCAGCAGAGAAGTAAACAAATGTAAAGGGCTGACACTTGGCAGAATGCGAATGCAACAATGACATGATGAATTTTCTAATTGCCGTATGTCATCATCTATTAACATTTAGCGACATATATGGCATTAAACAATGTAAAAATTGACATTAAAAAGGCATTAAAAAGCATTAAATTAGATTTGATGAAACCTGTAGAACCCTGTTCTTTATATCTTTATTTTATTGAATCCAAGTGATCGTGCAGGCGCCTCACGCGCACGCACAACATCAGTTCTAGAGTTTAATTTGACATTTCAGCCATTTATCATCAAACTAAAATGCAGTCAACCAAACATAAAAGTTACACTGCTCAAATTAAACGGTCCGCTGTAAATCAGTGCCCAATCACACACATTCTTTTTTATGTGGATATTGTAACGTGAGTTTAGTACAAGCCTTCAATGTTTACATCATAAATAATTTAGCAACCAAAATGTTACATGCAAATATAGAAACATAGGCTTTTTGGATTGAGAGAAGTGAGCCCATCAGTTTCGCTTTAACTTAAAAAAAAATTTTGGCTTGACTTATGTTGTTTATAATGAATGCCACTATGACTAATTTATGTTTTATTTATATACAGTTTAATATATAATTTTATAGCTTCTTTTTCATTTTTATTCTGTTCTGAATACCGTTAAACTTAAAGGATTGTGGTGGGAACTACAATAGGCCTATGAATGTTTCGTTTTATTTACCGGTTTTTACTGTAAATATACATATAAATTAATTTAATTGTTTGCAATTACAATTTTAACGTGTTCTTAGTGTAAAATTAATTTCTTTCATGAGATTTCTTCCTCTTCTTGGCCGGGTTAGGATTCTCCGTGTCGCAAAGTCTAGGGCAGGGCTTCTAAACCATGAATTTTTATGGGCATGATATTTAAATGACGATTATTTTCAGTCGCCACATTTATCAACGTATGATCATTTGTATGATAGGATTTCCAGCATACGAGTGTTTGATAAATCACATGTGAACCCTGTCGTAAGATGATTTCTGTTCTCATATCTGCGCTCGTTTCTACTTTAGATTGATAAATGAGGCCCACTGTGTTTATCAACACATTTAATAATGTGATATTTACATTTTACAGCCCTGAAGTCCTCAACACGCTTAGATTGAAACTGATGAAGAAGTTTGAGTGTCTGTGTGAGGGAACAGCAAAGCAGGGAAACCCAACACTCCTGAATCAGATCTACACAGAGCTCTACATCACAGAGAGTGAAAGTGGAGAGATCAGTAATGAGCATGAGGTGAGACAGATTGAGACACAGTCCAGGAGAGCAGAAACAGAGGGCACTCCAATCAAATGCAAAAACATCTTTAGACCTTTACCTGGACAAGACAAACACATCAGAACTGTGCTGACAAAGGGAGTTGCTGGCATTGGAAAAACAGTCTCTGTGCAGAAGTTCATCCTGGACTGGGCTGAAGGGAAAGAGAATCAGGGCGTCCAGCTCATATTTCCACTTCCTTTCAGAGAGCTCAACTTGATGAAGGACAAAATGCTCAGTCTTTCAGATCTTCTTCATGTCTTTTTCCCTGAAACCAAAGAGATATCCAGTGAAGAATATAAAGCATTGTTCATCTTTGATGGTCTAGATGAGTGTCGTCTGTCTCTGAACTTTAAGAGCGATGTGAAACTGTGTAATGTATCTGAATCAGCCTCAGTGGACGTTCTGCTGATGAACCTCATTGAGGGGAATCTGATTCCCTCTGCTCTCATCTGGATCACCTCCAGACCAGCAGCAGCTGATCTTGTCCCCTCTGAGTGTGTCCATCGAGTGACAGAGGTACGAGGCTTCAATGAACCACAGAAGGAGGAATACTTCAGGAAGAGAATCAGTGATCAGAGTCTGGCTAATACAATCATCACACACCTGAAGTCATCAAGGAGCCTCTACATCATGTGCTATATCCCAGTGTTCTGCTGGATCTCAGCCACTGTTCTAGAGAAGATGTTGAGTGAAGCAGAGAGAGGAGAGATTCCCAAGACTCTCACTCAAATGTACACACACTTCCTGATCCTTCAGACCAACATCAAACATGAGAAGGACTATGAGAAGAACGTGACGGATAGGGACACAATCCTCAAACTGGGGAAACTGGCTTTTCAGCAGCTTGTGAAAGGCAATGTGATCTTCTATGAGGAAGACCTGAGAGAGTGTGGCATTGATGTGACAGAAGCATCAGTGTACTCAGGATTGTGCACTCAGATCTTTAGAGAGGAGTCTGGCTGGTATCAGGGGAAAGTCTTCTGCTTTGTTCATCTGAGCATTCAGGAACATCTAGCAGCTCTATATGCTCACCTCTCCTGTACAAAAACAATATAAATGTGTTTGATCAAAACACCAAACAGAGTTTGTGGTCTGATATTAAGGACTGGTTTCAGCTCATGTATAAACATGTTTCCTTATCTGAGCTGCATCAGAAAGCTGTGAATAAAGCTCTACAGAGTACAAACGGACATCTGGACCTTTTCCTGCGGTTCCTTCTGGGTCTGTCAGTGGAGAATCATCAGATTCTCTGTCATCAGATTCTCCTACAAGGACTAATAAAACAGACAAGTAGATCTGATAGCAAAACTAACAATAAGAAAACAGTTAACTACATCAAGAAGAAGATCAGGACCATTGACTCTCCAGAGAAATTCATCAATCTGTTCCACTGTCTGAATGAACTAGGTGATCATTCACTAGTGGAGGAAATACAACAGTATCTGAAATCTGGAAAAATAAGTGAAGCCAAACTCTCTTCATCTCAGTGGTCAGCTGTTGTCTTTGTGTTGCTAACATCAGAGAAGATGCTGGATGAGTTTGATATTAATGAATTTGTTACAGAAAAAATGAAACCGAAAAACTGCAAGTTTTTGAGAGCTGTTGCCTGCGATTAAAGAATCCAGATCAGTTCAGTAAGTATCAGGCCAGATCTAGGCTTGGCCATGGGTTAACTGAGCCCACCCAATTAAAATTTAGGCAATGACACAGTTACTCTTTTATTTTTCATGTTTTATGCATTGATTTAAAAAAAATCTGAGGCGGGCTGAGAAGTATCTTCATAATTACTTATAAATGTGAAGATACTGTACATTTTTATAGCTCTTGATTGATTTTAATTGAATGATACCATTAAAATGACCTGAGCATTTGAAGTAGCCTAAATAGGTTAGAAAACCCCACTCATTCAAGAATGTGCATTTATTGTATGGACGGAGTGAGAACATAACCTAAGTGTCTTAAATGCATGTGCACAGTTCAGGTGAATGAATTTGCTCTCTTTGACTTGCAGTTAATTCTGTTAAACTGAATCTACGAAGAAATCTGTCTGCTGAAATTGTAACATTCAGGCTAATTGATTGATGTTACCTTAGTTAAATCGGGTTCTATTTTGCTGTGTGAGTGAATTAGTTAAAAAGTTGAGATGATACAACAGAAATAGATTTGGTTAAGGATAATGTTTTTACAATAAGAACACTGAACTTAAAATAATGCAATAAATACTAGAAAAGTTAGGTTGTTAAAAGAAAACCCTAAAACAGTCCTAAACAGACACAGAGTGCTATAAGTCCACTGAGTCCACCAAAGTATATACAATCCAATAGTACTGATAATCCAAACTTTTGAACCTGTTTTTTGAAAGGAAAGTCCACAGAAATGTAACTCCTCACTTATATTGTATAGAAGTACTTACCTTGCAAGCTCTGAAAAAGTATGTTTTACACTGTATGAATGAAATTTGGACATACTACATTCACCATGTTGTCATTATCACATGACTTCACTGCCATTCACAAATCCTCTTTGGAAATAGTAGGTCATCCTTGTACTTTTTGCCTACTCGTTTATGAGTACTGCGAATTCAGACATATTGCTCTTGTCACATACTGTTTTTCACCTAATATATATAAAGTAACTTCTACATAAGTATGTGGAAGTATGTAAAGGTCAATTACTGCATGCCGATGAGATTTGCTCCAACCAGACGCCGTCTGGATTGCTGCTCCTCTGCATGTGTTCTGGTGAGTATGACATTTTTCTTTCAGTGTTGGTAAGACTGGTTAGTAGGTTCTCCTCACAGTGAAGTGATGAGCTTCAGGATCCTTCGCCTTCATATCACCATCATCTTCTATGATTTGCTGGGCAGTGGGTGCTGGCTGTGCAGACTATGAACAGCTTCCCCTGAGGATGCTCTGCTCCCACCTGGCACTCTTTGAGAAGAGCGCTCAGACTCACATTCCCCTGGGTTCGGGTCCCGCTGCTGCTGAGGTACAGTGGCAATCTAGATCCTGGGGATCGCAAATGGATTTATCAAAGGGGTGAGAGTCGGGTCCAGCCCTATCTCTGCCCTCACCTGATAGATCCAGTGCCTTCTCTTAGTGTCAAGAAGCAAGCTTTGTGGTTCCTTCCACACTGGGTGAGGCACTGGTGCTGCAGATGTCCAGCTCTGAGGAGTTGGATATCAAAAGCATTGAGGCTGAAGATGTTGAGGACTCGCCACTCTTCTGTCACAGTCACCGTCTGTTTCACCTTCCCCGGACTACACTTCCCAGCATCCCTCTGGTTCCTCACCTGCACTCACTCTCCAATCACCTGCACCTGAAAGCCATTTGCCCTTGTGGTCACTCTTCAGCACAGTACTTAAGCCCCACGTTCACTCCACCACATTGTTTGGTCTCGTCTATGTGTAGCACAACGTCATGCTTACCTGGACTCCTTGCCCGCTACTTACCTGTGACTCACACTGTTACCAGATTATGAATGCTTCCTGCCCTTGCGAGCGCAACCCCCGAGGTGTCAAGATCATTGAAGAGACCTGTCTCCTATAGCAGTGGTTCTCAAACCTGTCCTGGGGACCCCCCACCACTGCACATTTTGCATGCCACCCTCATCTAACACACCTGATTCAAGTCATCAGCTAATTAGTAGAGACTGCAAGAGTTGAATTGGGTGTGTTAGATGAGGGAGACATGCAAAATGTGCAGTGGTGGGGGGTCCCCAGGAAAGGTTTGAGAACCACTGTCCTATAGGATACATAGTGCAAAAACCACTCAATATTCTACTATAGCTGGCCATAATGAACATAGATATGGGGTGATCCCTAAGGTGGAAAAGACGCTAGCCAGCTATCTCTCTCCTCAGACTCCTAAGACAGGATCATTTCACCATCATCTTTGACGATAAGCTGGGCAGTGAACTGCTTCTGGCCTCCGCCGCCCAAGAGCCACAGAGCAAGAAGCAGCGGCAGCTGAAGGCAGGAGAGTCAGGGGACAAGCTCACACTGGGTCAGTATAGCAAGTACCTTGCTTACACATCTGAACTACTTGTAATTTTTGCTAGGGACAGTCTCTGTCCCTCCGATGGAGCCCACAGCCTGGTCTCTTTTGGCGTGTCTGAAGATGATGAGGATGACCAGCGGTAAACCTTAGGAGCTGACATACCCCAGCCCCTCACCTTAAAGCATTGCATTATCTCCCTCAGACTGTTTTCTCTAAAAACAGATCCTCTCACAGGATGGCCGGAAGTCTAATTATCTCAGTACATCTGGAGAGTGCACAGGAGAGAGGGCACAGCATATGACTTAGTTGTTCATACAATGAGTGTGTTCATTCATGGAATGTACCGTCCCTCCTTTCCTTGGGCGTGGTGTTACAACAAGGTCTACTAGTCTGTTTTGTTAAAGCAAGCCGACACTGGCACAGCTGCTGCTTAGCCCACTCTGTGACAGTGGAATCTATACAGCCGTTTCTGCTGGTGATATGTTTTCCTCATAAGCGCTTGGATTCTGTGCTCATTTGCTGTTACAGTGGCTTTTGAGCCCCAGAATTAGCATCGTTATCTACTAGGGGTTGCACAGACTAGTCGACTTTAATGCTCTGCTGTGACACTTTAAAGTTGACATTGACTAGTCACTGGTAATGGCCTATAGAGTGCGCAAAAGGATAAGAAATCTTTGAAGTCCACTTTTATGCTCTGTTTCCATACATTTAAAATGACATATAAACGTATATTCCAAGAACAGTGGTGTCAGACCTCTGAGAGTTGTCCCCTCCGGGGAGGAGTGGTCAACACCGCAGTTTACAGTGCCCATTTCTCCTTGGTGGCCTCAGAGGACTGTTCTGCCAGTCCTGCCACCTCATGTGCTTCAAGGCGCAGTGATCTCTGGTGAGTACATATTTCCCCTCTGAGGAGAGTCCCAGAGTTTCCAGTTCAGTTATTTCCTACTAGTGCACCGCTTCAGGGCACCAAAGTGGTTGAAAAACACCCGAGGCCAGACTCGAGAGGCTGGTTTCCTTAGTAGATTTTCTGGTAATGTGGAAGCTACTGCCAAATATATCTCAGTGGGTCCTATGCACAGTCGAAAAGGGTTACACTATTCAGTTCGGGTCTCCCCCTCCCAGATTTATGGGCATCCTACCCACAGTGGTGGGCCCC
Organism: Culter alburnus; assembly: GCA_028476615.1. NCBI lineage: Eukaryota > Metazoa > Chordata > Actinopteri > Cypriniformes > Xenocyprididae > Culter > Culter alburnus. The sequence goes on along the minus strand of JAOTNS010002789.1, from coordinate 106,826 downwards.
GAGCAGGCTCTGGTTATGGAACAGGAAGGACTTTGTTCGGGAAAGGCCCATAGAATGTGTACCTCCCCCTGACAGAGAAAGGGTTTCTACAGCCGTTACTTTATCGTTTCAAAGATGAGAGATGCATCTCATTTTGGACCTGCGTCATTTGAATCATTCAGTCATGCAGCTCAAATTCACACGTTAACCTTGAGACAGATCATAACACGAATCAGGTCCGAGGACCAGCTCGTCACGATAGATCTCAAGGATGGATACTTCCATGTCTCCATCCTTCCACAACACAGGAAGTTCCTGAGGTTTGCTTTCGGGGGCGAAGTATACCAACATTGGGTTTTTCAATTCGGTCTCTAGCTTTATCATCCCTCACTTTCACAAAATGCGTGGATGCAGCACATGTGCTCATGCTCTCAGACAACACATAGGTGGTCACCTACATAAATCACCAGGGGTGTTTGTGCTTGAGTCCTCTTTGCAAACTGGCACACCAAATTCTCCTGTGGTCCCAGGGGAAGCTGCTTTCACTCATGGCAGCTTATATCCCTGGGCAGACATGTTCACAAGTCTTTGAGGTCCAAGTCTAAGTCAAATCTCAAGTCTTTGAGGACCAGGTCAAGTCCAAGTCAAGTCTCAAGTCCTTGGGGTCCAAGTCAAGTCAAGTCTCAAGTCTTTAGGGGTCCAAGTGAAGTCTCAAGTCAAGTCTTTGTTCTATTTTTATATATATTTTTCAATATATTTTTTTTTCAGCTTGTTGTTATTGTAATTAACAGTGTATTTAAATATCAAAACAGATGACTTTTTCTTTAAAATTGTTTAATAGAGCACACAAAATACTACTTAAATATTTTCTATTACTTTTTAACTTTATACAAAATTATACCACTTAGAACCACCGCAAGGAAAAAAAGTGCTGTGTATTTTGAGCTATATGAGTTGCCATAGTTTGCTGTAGATCAAGCAATGCTGGAAAATGTAGTCTTCCAGTGAGCACCTGCTGTAACAAAACCTATATATAGACAAGCGTTACTGTAAACAAAACAACGAACAACATTTACATCTGTGTGTCTCATTTGTGATAAGGCGATATAATAACGCACTGCGTCTTGACTTAGACCAATCTGTGGAAATGAGTTGGATGGACAGGGTCATAAAATGCGCATGGAAGTGCTCGTTCAATCTAAATACAATTTAACATGGTAAATCTGGATATTATATGCATTATCAAATACTTGGGCAAAAATAAATAAATGACTAAATGAAAAGGACTTGTACTTCTTGAAAATGGACCACAAGCAAGCCTCTGCAGCTGTGCAGCACCACAGCTTCCCTTCAGATTAATTGATTGCTTTTCAAATGAAATGACAAAGTTTATCTCAAGGTAAGGCTTGGCTCTATTGTTATAATTTGTTCCTAATTTAACAAGTTTTCTAATGGGTGATGAATTTGCATGCCTTCAGATACGTTAAGCGCTCTGGCTTGGTGTGTTTAGAGATGATTTGTGATATTCGCTGCTGCAGCACATATTTGGGAATGAATGGATAGTAAAATGTGGTGTTTCGTGCCGTGTGGGGAAGTAAATAGAGAACGTATTCGGGAATGTCAGTCCAAAAGACTTTTAACAAGTATTTTTCACAAGTCTCTGTCTTCAAGTCCAAGTCAAGTCTCGGGTTAGTAGTTCACGAGTCCAAGTCAAGTCTCGATTAGTAGTTCACATGTCCAAGTCAAGTCGCAAGTCCTTTATTTTTGCAACTTAATGCGACTCGAGTCCAAGTCGCAGACTCGAGTTTCCATCTCTGTCCCTGGGTGCCAAAACCAAGGAGCAGACATCTTGACATCACATTACATGGCGCCCCCCGAGGCAGACGTTTTTGCTCGCTCTGCTCGCAAATGCTGGATTTTTCTTTTTTGTGTGTTTTTTGTTTTTTCTGCAGTGCACAAATGCCATGCACTGCTAACATACAACAGACAGGCATTACTGGACATCGCCAACTCGCAAAGACATCTTGACTTTACTAGTTTTATTCCGCCGGAGCTACAACTCATTGTTTGTTCCCAGAGTCACTACCGAAACCACCCCGGGGGCCACAAAGCACCTGGCTCGAGTGAGTTAGCTGACCCCAGGAGAGCGCTTCGGAGACGGCGACACTAGCGAGGCAAGAGGGGAGGGCTCCATGCTAGGCTAAAAACTCGCGCTAGCTGACCACCGCTACCTAGCCTCCTGCTAGCGAATGTGCGGTCTCTGGAAAACAAACTGGACGAGCTACGAGCCAGGACTACAATTCAACGGGAAATCAGAGAGTGCTGCACTCTGATTTTCACCGAGACCTGGCTCTTAGACAAAGTCCCAGAGGACGCCATTCAGCTACAGACACACTCTGTTCACTGAAGTGACCGAACTGCAGCGTCCAATAAGGCTAAAGGGGGAGGTGTGTGTGTGTTTGTTAACAACTCGCGGTGTGGAGATATACAGACGGTTGATGAACACTGTTCGCCAGATGTGGAGTTTTTACTGCTGAAGTGCCATCCTTATTATCTACCAAGGGAATTTACTACTGCTTTTTGGCCGCTGTTTACATCCTCCCATGAGCTAACTTCACAGCAGCACTCAGCAAACACCATTATGTCATCAGCGCATTAGAAACGGCTCACCCTGATGCTGTTTTCATTGTTGCTGGCGACTTCAATCAGTGTAGTTTACGGACTGTACTCCCCAAATACCACCAGCACGAGGACATTCCCACCCGTAATAAGAACACTCTGGATCATGTTTACAGCATCATACATGGTGCATAAAGAGCTGCACCCCGCCCTCACTTCGGACACTCAGACCACATCTCTTTGTTCCTGTACCCCGCTTACAGACAAAGACTGAAACAAACACACCCTGTCACCAAACAGGTTAAACTCTGGACCCCAGAGACTGAGAGCACCCTGCAGGACTGTTTTGCTCTGACAGACTGGGATGTGTTTAAAGCTGCAGCCACTCTGGAGGACTCTTCCGTCAGCGTACAGGATTATGCTGAGTATGTGACTGGGTACATCAGCACTTGTGTCGACAAAATCGTGCCCACCATACAAATCAGGAAGTTTCCCAACCAGAAGCCCTGGATAAACAGTCAGGTACGTCATATGCTGCGTGCTCGCTTTCTTGCATTCAGATCAGGCAATGAGACCGAGTACAAAGCTGCGAAGTATGGACTGAGAAAAGCCATTACAGCGGCCAAGAGGCAGTATAGAGAGAAGCTGGACAGCTTCTATTCTACTGCTGACTCTGGGCGGATGTGGCAAGGCCTGCATCACATCACAGACTACAGGACCACCATCAACAACATCACCATAACAGACAGCCTGCCGGACGACCTCAACACATTCTACACCCGCTTTGAGGCCTCCAGCTACATTGCAGAGAGGAGGCTCACACACACCTGGACCACCCAACCCCCCTCCCCCCACCAACCATCTCAACAGGCCAGGTACACAAAGCCCTGAGGAATATCAACCCCCACAAAGCAGCAGGACCAGACAACATTCCTGGGCGGGCCCTCAGAGCATGTGCCAACGAGCTGGCTGATGTTCTCTTTATTCAGAACTGCACTACCTCACTTTTTATGCTTTTATTCAGAACTGCACTACTTCTACTTTTATCGCTCTTATTTTTTAATTTTTTATTTATTTTACTTTACTATACGGCATTTATTGTGGACGGCAAAGTAAGAATTTCATTGTGCAAGGAAACAAGCTTTCTGTCTGTGCACATGACAATAAACACTTTGAACTTTGAACTTGAACTTGTTGAGGCAAGGGCTGAGACCCAGGCTCCACCCCGAGGTGGTGGAGCAGATATGGAGGATGTTCAGCTAGGCTCAAGTGGATCTGTTTGCGTCTCGAGAGACATGTCACTGGATGAGGATTTGGATGCGTGGGGGAGAACCAAAGTGGACAATTTTGGTTCTCCCTTACACATTCAGCTTCTCTCGGACTGGACGCTATGGTTCAGACCTGGCTGCATATTTTCCCTGATTGCTTTGCTCCTGGACAGAGTTCGTTGAGACAACATCTGTCTCATCTTGATATAGCCCCACAGTGGCCGGGCAGAGTATGGTTTTCAGATCTTATGTCTCTTCTCGACGGCTCTTTTTGGGAGATTCCGGTCAGGAGGGACCTACTGTCTCAGGCAGGGGGCTAAATTCTTCACCCCCACCCAGAACTATGGAAACTGTGGACTTGGCCTCTGAGGGGGCCCAGCTCATAGATACAGGTCTCTCAACTGAGGTTGTTGAGACCACCCTCTACTCCAGAGCTCTATCCACAAGGAAATTGTATGCCTGAAGTGTAGAGTCTTCACTTCTTGGTGCAGTGGTCATCAGCTGGACCCAGTTAACTGCCCTGTTGGTACAGTGCTGGAGTACCTGCAGGACTTATTCACTCCTGTCCACTTTAAAGGTTTATGTGGCAGCCATAGCTGCTTAACACATTCCTTTGGGTGGAATGTCTTTAGGGAGGGACCTATTGATTACACGTTTCCTCCGGGGCACTTTGAGGCTGAGGCCTGCAGTAAGCACTAGGTTGCCGGCTTGGGACTTGGCTTTGGTGCTCCAAGGCCTGTCCCTGGCTCCCTCTGGGTCTATTGAAGAGGTTCCAGTCAAGTAAGACGTTGTTCCTCTTAGCTATCACTTTTCTCATAAGGATCGGAGATCTGCAAGCTCTTTTGGTTGCATGATACATACATTGGATGGCTGTTGTCCCAGTTTTATTTATGTTTATTGTATCTGTGCCTATACAAATAAAACACTAAATAAAATAAAAATATGGCGACATGGGTATAAGCGTTCCCCACAGCGTCTTCAAGGCAGCTTAAGTTCCCCATGAAATGGAATGTCTCGGTTATGACTGTAACCTGGGTTCCCTGAAGAGGGAACGCTTATCAGTGACTTCAGAATTTTAAAAGCTAGTGCTGCGCTATTTTACCGTTTTTACAGATTAAAGTGAGTAGCGCATCAAATGAGCAGTTCACACCACAAGCACTCAGGGTTGTTTATGGTAATGATCTTTTGGAAATATATAATATTTTATCTAGAGCCAAAAGTGCTTCATTCATGCCCATTCCACTCCATGCGCATTGCATTTCTCTCTACCTCACTAAAAGCATAAAGTGCCATATTTAGAAGAGCTGCAGATGATGCGGTTGTTTTAACAACAGTAGCAGAAACACAGTGAACAGCAAAAAAGATACTTTCACTAAAACACTGCAGAAAACGAGAATGCAGTCATATCATATCTGTCATACAGATGACTCTGACTGTTCAACTAAACCAGGTTTGAAACAATTTAATGTGTGGTGTCTTTAGATGTTTTTTTATGCGTTTAGCATTAGAGTTGTCAACCAACTTTGGTACCAATCGGTACTGAAATTTTTAAAATGTGACCCTTTGAGCACTGTTGAGCGGATTCGTAAAACTGCTGATTGGCCATTGTGTTGACGCACTCATCGGATATGTCTGTGATTGGCTACAATGATCAACGCATGGTGTTTGAATTTGAAAGCGGGAGCGTTTGAAAGCAGGCATCTATTAGCGGACTGGTCCGCGATAGACGCCTGCTTTCAAACGCTCTCGTGTGTATCTCTGTAAGCGCTTGGTGAAAAGCGTCATTGATGACTATTTACAACGTTTTTACAGCGTTGATCATTGAAGCCAATCATAGACATATCCAATGAGGCATTGAATACAGTGGCCAATCAGAGGTGTTTACGAATCCGCTCAACGGCACTCAAAGCGTCACATTTTTTAAATTTCAGTACCGAAAAGGTACCGAAGTCGGTACTTTTGACAACTCTATTTAGCATTATTAATCAGCATATAAGGGGCATTTCTTAATAAACAATGTTATAATTTGGAAAATTGTTTAGAGATGACAAGGGAACACAAAAAAAACTGAAATTACTATCTTTGTTTTGTCCACATGATGAGAGTTTTTATTATTAGATTACGTTGTTTGTTTTTAGTAGTTTATTGCTTTCAGCAAAATATAAAAATGGTCCATACTTTTCTTCACAGGTAAATCCTATTTTGCCATACACATGGGTGTCTAAATGTAAAATAAAAAAAAAATAAAGAAACAAAAAATAGCCTGTTAAAACATCTGATCGAACCTTTTTATAGGCCTATTGTTTAGGCCTATAAAACATAGTAGGAACAAAAATACTATGGAAGTCAATGGTGCCTCAGAACTGTTCAGTTTCTCACATTCTTCAAAATATCTATCTTTGTGTTCAACAGAACAAAGAAATTAATACAGATTTGGAACAACCTGAGGGTGAGTAAATGATGACAGAATTTTTATTTTGGGTGAACTATCCCTTTAATTTAGCAACACCCACGAGCACCCATTGAAAAACACAAGATATTCTCATTTCATTTCGACCAATAAAAATCGATTGAAGCTTTCAGACACTGCTTTCTTTTCATTTTTATAGTCCATTTGAGGCAGTTTCTATTTTGTTAATGTCGAGAGCACATTTGTAACACGCAAGAGCGCATCCATGTAATTCACAAGCACGAATCTATCTGCTCGAAAGCAGATTTCTTTGACTCTTGCACTGGATGCGCTCAAACTTTGTCTTCCTGTCACGAATCTCAGTGTGCTCTTTCTCATGAGAGTGGGCACCCACCAGCAGAAACATAAATCGTCTTTTTTTGTCATATTTGTTCAAAGGCATATGCTAATTCATATGGCTTCAAAAACGCGCAGGCAATTTATGGAATGGAATCACTTAATAATGTATATGAAAATAAAGCACAAATCTGCCACAAACATAGCATTATAATGAGAACTTTATAGAAATCTATATTAAATTCTGTCCTTGCCCGTGCTTTAGCACGCTGTCATGAAAGCGCATCACGGCGGGAGCTCTCACTCTCACTATTGCACATAACTTAAAGTTCACTGGCATTTGCATCCTTTTATGCAGATACAAGTGTAGTAAATGAACAAAGTTCGTAAGGAAGGAAGACGACAAGGGTCGGCTTTGACTGCTGACTGAGAGTTTTTATTCTCCAAAAATAAACAAACAGTGCACAAGCACAACAAATCTCCAAACAATAACAAAAAGTCCACTCCAGTAATAATCTCTCCAGAGAGTGTTTCCCAGTCAGCAGTCCCTCTCTCTCTCACACACTCCTACTTCTCTTGGCGTTTTATCCTTTCTCCACGCCAATCACTGTTATCAGAAACAGGTGTTCGTTATTTACGTTTAACCCGCTCATTCACCACGCGTCTCCGGATGCTCTCCCCCGCTGCAGCGTTCCCCCCCCCCATTTCTGGAGAGGTAATCAGCCACAGCCATCTGAACACCCAGCCTGTGGATCACCTTGAATTTAAAAGGCTGTAAATCTAGATACCAACGAGTGATCCGCGCGTTGGTATCCTTCATGCGGTGGAGCCACTGCAGGGGAGCGTGGTCCGAACAGAGGGTGAATTCCCGTCCCAGAAGAATAATAGCGGAGGGTGAGGACGGCACCTGTGATGGCTAAACACTCTTTCTCCACGGTGCTGTACTTAGCCTCTCTCTTAGAGAGCTTACGGCTAATGTACAGCACCGGCCGTTCCTCCCCCTCTATCTCCTGGGACAGGACAGCACCCAGCCCCCTGTCCGATGCGTCAGTCTGCAACACAAAGGGAGAGAAAAGTCAGGAGAGGTGAAGCAATGGCCCGCCACATAGAGCAGCCTTCACCTGGGTAAAGGCCTGCTGGCACGGCTCCGTCCACTGGACCGTATCTGGTGCTCCTTTTTAGTCAGATCAGTCAAAGGGCTGGTGAGGTCCGAATAATTAGGTCAAAAATTCTTATAATATCCCGCCAGCCAAGGAAACTGTCTAACCTCCTTTTTTGGTCTTGGGACGCAGACACAGGTCGCAATTGCTGCCGTCTTATCAATTTGGGGACGGCACAGTCCATTGTCCAAGTGGAAGCCAGATACACCTTTCCATGCGCCAATTGACACATCTTTTGGGGTGGCCGTGAGCCGGCCCCCCTCAGCACAATTCAAATGCTGCATATGCGCTGCCAATCATTTGAAGATAATAATATCATCCAGATAAGCAGCAGCATATGCACCATGGGGCCGCAAAATTTTATCCATGAGACGCTGAAAGGTGGCCGGTGCCCCCGAACAGCCCGAACGGAAGAGTAACAAATTGGTGTAATCCAAATGGCATCGTGAAAGCTGTCTTTTCTTTGGATAAAGGCGACAGGGGATCTGCCAATATCCCTTCGTTAAGTCCAATGTCGAATAAAAAAGCCGTACCAAGCCGGTCAAGCAATTAATCAACCCGTGGCATTGGATACGCGTCGATTTCGACACAGCATTCACCTTGCGGTAATCCACGCAGAACCGCACTGAGCGCGTTTTGGGAACCAAAACTATCGGGCTCGCCAGTTTACGCTGGATTCTTCTACTACTCCCATTTCAAGCATTGCCCCTAATTCTTCCTGAACTACTTTTTTCTTGTGCTCAGGCAATCTATACAGCCGGCTGCGAACCACCACGCCCAGCTCGGTCTCGATGTGGTGCTGAATGAGGTCTGTACGACCCGGTAGGGGAGAAAACACGTCAGCAAACTCTGCTTGTAACTTAGTCAATCAGTGAGCTGTGAGGGCGAGAGGTGATCTCCACCTGGGTCAGCGCGAGGGATTGTTTTTTTATATTCGCCTCTGGCCCGAGATCATCCTCTCCGCTAATCACCGTCGCCATCATCACTGATTCTGCCTCATTCCATTTTTTAAGGAGGTTGAGGTGGTAAATTTGACGTGTTCCCCTCCTATCAGATCGTATTACTTCATAATCGAGCTCACCAATCTGCCGTGTGACCTCAAACGGTCCTTGCCACTTTGCAAGTAATTTAGAGCTTGAAGTGGGGAGCAATACAAGCACTTTATCTCCCGGTGAAATTTGCGCAGATTAGTCCCTGTCATACAGCCGGCTTTGTCTGTCCTGGGCTTGTAACAAATTCTCCATGGATAGCCGCCCCAAAGTGTGGAGTTTTGTTCTCAAGTCCAGCACATACTGAATTTCATTTTTTGATTGAGATGGTCCGTCCTCCCAAGTCTCTCTCAGGACGTCCAGTACCCCGCGGGGCTGGCGACCAAAGAGAAGCTCGAAGGGGGAAACCCCGTGGAGGCTTGCAGGACTTCTCGCACAGCGAACAACAGGGGTTCTAACCATTTATCCAATTTTTGGCGTCTTCCTGAAACGAATTTACGAATCATTGATTTAAGCGTGCGATTAACCGTTCGACCAGCCTGTCCGTTGTGGGTGAAAGACGCTGGTGCGAATCGATTTAATGCCCAATAACTCGTAAAGTTTGCGTAACATACGTGACATAAACGCCGTGCCTTGATCAGTGAGGATTTCTTTCGGAATCCCCACTCGGGAGATTAAACTAAACAGTGCATCCGCAACACTCTTAGCGGAAATGTTGCGGAGAGCCACTGCTTCAGGATATCGCGTTGCATAATCCACAATGACTAATGCAAAACGATGCCCTCTCGATGATCGCTCTAATGGCCCGATGAGGTCCATACCAATTCATTCGAAGGGGACCTGCATTAAAGGAAGGGGGCGCAAAGGCGCTTTTGGGGTGGCCGGTGGATTCATCAACTGACACTCACGACAAGACGCGCACCACCTGCGCACATTCTCGTGAATGCCCGGCCAAAAAAATCGGGTCATGAGGCGATTCAGTGTCGCTGTTTGTCCTAAATGACCAGCCATTTGATTAGAATGAGCCGCATGGAAAAGCATTTCCCTGCGGCTCCTTGGAACTAATAACTCGGTTGTATCTTCTTTTGTATGAATGTCTTGGGTCACTTGATACCACCTATCTTTTATAATCGCAAAATACGGATAAGTGAGTGCGCGCCCAGGCTGGAGAGGCTGACCATCGATGACAGAGACCTTTTCAAAAGCATGTTTGAGCGTTTCATCCTGAGACTGCTCCAGGGGAAAATCATCGTGCTCCGAATGAATAAATCTTCCGATTTCGCTCTGTTCCCCTGAAGCTGTACTCATTGGTCCCTGATCAGCCTCTCCCACCTGTACACGCGCGTCCTCATCCGGCATTTTTTTTTCCCCAAGAGGTATCCGAACATAAACACCCCAATAATTTAGTGAACGCAGGCCAATTAGTTCCCAAAATTATCGGATGCTGGAGGTGCGGATTAACTGCCACCCCAACTCTATGTTTTTGAATAACGACTGGCATTAAAGGATATTCCACCACATCCCTGTGCACACACCGCACCTTAACCATGCGGCTTGTATCCAATGCCCCGGCTGAAATCAGGCTTTGATGAGTCGAGGTTTGGTTACATCCAGAATCCACCAAAGCCTGATAGGTACCCCCCTTGATACTCACAGGTATTTGGTACCCAGCCAGCCTGACCGTGGGCAGCCTGCGGGTCGTCCGGGACCCGGATCATTGTCCCAACCTCCATCACTGGACACTTATCCACAAAATGCTCCGGGTCCCCGCAACGCCAACAGGCAGAGAGGGGGTTAAATGGTTGACGTGGAGAAAGGGGAGAAGCCGGAGTGGGGTCCAGCCCGGCAGCAGTCAGTCCCGCCCCCCCTCTTGGTCCAGAGAACTGACCCTGTTCAGATCCGCCCCGCCCCCCGGGGCGGGACATGAGGTGGGCCGGGCGGACGAGACCTGGGGAGAGGGACAGGTCTAGAGAGAGAGGGAGGGGGAAAAGAAGGAGAGAGAGAGAGACAGATGGAAGGGGTTCGCTGACCCCTGGGCACGCCACCATGTGATCCTCCGCTAGTTGGATGGCTGAGTCCAGCGACGTGGGACGGTGGCACTGGACCCACTCGGCTGTTCTCCTCGGGAGCCGAGTGATGAACTGCTCCAGTACCACCTTATCGATGACATCCTCCACATTGCCTCCCTCAGCCAGTAGCCATCTGCGGCAGGAGTCCCAGAGCTGGTGGGCCATCACAAATGGTCGACCGGACTCCCCCAGATCCAGGGAGTGGAACCGCTGATGGTGTTGCTCCGGAGTCCGGCCGACTCGCTGGAGGATGGCCCGTTTGAGATCATCGAACACCAGGAGGTTCTGTACGGGGAGCTGCTGCGCCGCCACCTGTGCCTCTCCGGATAAAAGGGGGATGAGGCGCACCGGCCACTGGTCTCGGGGCCACCCAGAAGCCTCCGCTGATTTCTCGAACAAGTCCATGAAGGCTTCTGGGTCGTCGTGTGGCCCCATCTTGTTCAGCGACAGGTGGGTGGGGGCAGCGCTCTGTCCGATGGTCTCCATACCGGAACCTCTCGCGGTCTTCCTGCTGAGCCTGTACGATCGCCTGGAAACGCCGCTCCTGATCAGTACGTAGGTCCAGCAGGGCTTGGTGTTGTTCCTGATGTAAGACCGCGAGGGACGAGATGATGTCCGCAAACGGCTGGGCGGAGGTCGACCGCATGGCGGCGGCTTCCGTCTTCCCTCCCGGGTTTCGGCACCAGTGTAGTAAATGAACAAAGTTCGTAGGGAAGGAAGACGACAAGGGTCGGCTTTGACTGCTGACTGAGAGTTTTTATTCTCCAAAAATAAACAAACAGTGCACAAGCACAACAAATCTCCAAACAATAACAAAAAGTCCACTCCAGTAATAATCTCTCCAGAGACGAGTGTTTCCCAGTCAGCAGTCCCTCTCTCTCTCACACACTCCTGCTTCTCCTGGCGTTTTATCCTTTCTCCACGCCAATCACTGTAATCAGAAACAGGTGTTCGTTATTTACGTTTAACCCGCTCATTCACCACGCGTCTCCGGACGCTCTCCCCCGCTGCAGCGTTCGCTGAACCACGCCCCCCTCGCCACAACGAGTTTTAATGTTACGTCTATGTTATGTGTCTGAGCTATCTGATAAATATTGTAGTGCTTTTACTTTCGCCCATCCAAGGACGCAAAGTAAAATAGGGATTGGTACTCACGTCACCACTGACGTTGTGATTTTTGGATCACACATCAGATGACCACTCTCCCCTTATTATGCGCTAAACAAATAAACGAGAGGTTAATTGTTATTAGCTAACATCAGCTATATTACATCTAATGGTAATTAGGAAATTATATACTGATAATATACAACAATGCCAAGGTCTCTGGAAAGAGGTTTGGTTAAGTGATATTTAGGTTCCACATGGTTGAGTCCGACGACGGTGACGTCTTCCACTGGTTGTGCTGGGTGACAGTGCAGCGGGGAGAGGAGCCAGAATCTGTTTCAACAGTCTTGAACACAAAGCTCTGTGTGATGCTGATCTCCTGGAGCACCAAAGGGTCCTAAAATCTGGAACGCGCAGATGAGGCCCTGGTGTGGGTGCATAAGGTCCTTAACAATCTGGAACACGCAGACGAAGGTACTTTGGAGTGAAGATTTGCTCTCCTGAGCTTAACCTTGTTGCAGATGTCGTTACTGTCTCGCTGGACGGAAACTCTGAATGTAGTGTTTGTTAATGACTCTTTCCTCACAGGCTAGAGGCTTAGAACATGGTCATCTCTGTTGCTGCCTCACTAGCTGTAGACTCAGATCATGGGATCTGTTGTTGTCTCTCTGGACGAACCAGAGGCTCAGAACGAGAATGTATCTGTCAATGCCTATCCCTGTATTGGACAGACTCAGAACGGGGTTGTATCTGTTAGAGTCTCAGCTTTGCAAGCTGGGACTCAGAACGGTATATTTGTTATGTCTTTCCCCTTTGAAGGGCAGACTCAGAACGATATATCTGTTAATGTCTCACTTCTTTCAGAGTTGAGACCCAGAACAGTGTATCTGTTATGTCTCACTCGATGGGAGACTCAGAATGGTGTATCTGTTGTGTCTCACTCGATGGGAGACTCAGAACGGTATATCTGTTGTGTCTCATTCGATGGGAGACTCAGAATGGTATATCTGTTGTGTCTCACTCGATGGGAGATCAGAACAAGGAATGTCTGTGAAAGGGTACCTTTATCCCTTTCCGATGAGGAGGAGATTGCAATTTGGCGCTTCTCCATTCGAGTGCTGTGACTGGCTGCTGGCATCGGAGGGGACACACACACAGTGGGGCCCACCCTTCTTTCCCCTGTGGAACTCATTTGCATGAAGCACAAAGTTGGAAGTATTTACAGAGTCTTTAAAGTTTACCAATGCATTTCTCATTTTCCAAACCACCACCAGAATATCTTTGGCAATATTCTAAACAAATAGAGACTAAACCTGATGGGAAAAGATTGAACTATCATGCATTCATTCAATTGTACATTAAAGCTGAATTTGTGTCAGATGTTGCACTACAAATAGCTGTCACTGAGAATACTTATTTCTGTGAATAAGTATGACATGGATGTGTAATTTGCATCAGTTCTAAGGTTTTCAAACATAGTTTTGAATGGATTTGGATGGATCTTTGTGATCTCTCTTTGTTTCACCCATTGCTGCTGAGGTCCCGAGGAATTTTATGGCAGTCTCTGGCCAACCTTAGGAAGTAGTCTCCTGATGGGTGAAGGGCAGAAACTGCATGTGGACCAATGAGGAGTCCTGTCTTTCCCAGGCTTGGTACAAGAGGTCTTCTTCTTGTCCTCTAAGAGGTGTCTGGATGTTGTCCTTACATCTTTATCTGATGGCGTTGGACAGTTTGTTTGTGTTAGTCCACCAAGATCCAATCAAAATGTAGCAATCCTTTGTCCGCTGTTACGGGCCGAGAGGGGCCCGGCCATAAACTGGGCCCTGGAATGTGCTGTTCACTACAATATCATAGGATGTGTCATAGAACGGGCTTCAGTTTATTGGCATAAAGTCACTCTTCACCTCAGGCAGCTATTCCTTTTAGATGCTTCTTATTAACATTGCTGTATCATAATCATAATATAACAGTGTTCTAATCATGTGTTCATGTTTTTTAGACAGGTTTTCATGTCATTTTATTTTTAACTTTCCTTTTCAACATTTATTTTCATAACAGTCTTCAGAAATTTTCATGATCACCATGACGGCCATGCCCTGTCCTCCGCACACGCCTTACCTAGAGTACTCAATTACTAGTTTTTGAAACCTATCGATGGTCAAAATGAAAAATTGCCAAAAGTTTCTGACACCTCTTGTGTTAGTGAGTTCTGTTTGTTTGCCATGCGGCATCCTTTATACTGGTAGCTTCCTGTTTCTTGTCATGTGATTGCTCACATGACAGGCAGACCAAGCACAATTGAAAGAAATAACAAGAATAAAATGGCTGAAAACAACATGTACACCAACTAAAACTCCAAAATACATAAAACTATTATAATATATTGTATAACGTGTGGTAAATATATGGTAAAACGTGTGTCGTATATGACATTGTCACGAATTAACCACAACATCAACAAAAAACACTGAAATAAAAGTTTTATCTGGTTTATCTGTAAATCAGATGCATGTGAATGTTGTGTTTGTTACTGTAGTAACAGTAGGCACATGTGCGTCTTTCATAATCATGTGGTAGAAAAGAAAAGAAAACATTTCATTTGAAGTGAAAATTTAAACACTCTTGCAGAGGTGTTCTAAAATGTTATTAAATGTATTAAATGCAGATATTAAGAATAATCCACTGAGACTTTAATTACCAGTGAAGAAACCATGAGCCAGAGAAAGAGGCCAAAGAGGGCAGTTCTTTGAAATGTTAATTGAAGTTAGTTTTGGATTTTTTGGGAAAGTGCATGCTATTCAATGTATGTATCTTGATTCAATATTCATATATCAGTAACACTGCAATAATGTTGCATAGTTAACATGAACAAAGACTGAAATATATCTGTGTAGAGCCAAGCAGACCAGCTACAAAAAAACATGATTGTTTTATTTATTATCATTTAATAGAGCAGTATGGCAGCATAAATGAAACACATTTTGAACAATTCAATTCTCTAAGGTAGTATTATTTATTTATTTATTTATGGACTTTACTATTTTACAGATGGCTGTAATATATGGGTTCACAGTCCAACATGCAGATTAATCTGGCAAGTGAAACAAATTTAAAGTTAAAAATTAATTAATACATAAATATTGGCGAATAGAGGTTTGGAAAATGGATGGATGGATTCTCATGGCCCCTGTGAAAATTTATTTTCATAATGAAAACCACATTTTCATGTGTTTGTGAAATACTGCACACTGCACTCTAATTCACTCCACATTGCTGTTTTGCTCACTAATATTAGTGTGTTTATGTATGTTTGCATGTTGGTTTTCTTCTAACAATATGAATTTATTACACTGGAATTTCAGGTTGTTATTGCAACAAGTTATTTTAACTTGCTTTTGTTTTCAGTTCATGTTGTTTATTAAGTGTAATCTCTGCAGGTTGTGTGATTGTGGCATCACAGATGAAGTTTGTGCTGCTCTGGCTTCAGCTCTGAGATCAAACCCCTCACACCTGAGGGGACTGAATCTGTCATTGAATACACTAGGAGATTCAGGAGTCAGGCTGCTGTCTGATCTACTAAAGAGTCCTGACTGTAAACTGGAGGAACTGTGGTAAGATCATATATGATTTTCACACAAGAAACACAATGTAAAGTATATTTGAATTGTTCAGTCGATTGAGCTATAAATAATTGAACACATGAGCTGCACTTTCAGACTTTTTTAGGGGAACCTAGCATTTCATTCAGGGCTCCAGCTGAGGGTCAAATGTCAATTGTTGCATCAGAGAGAGGGTTGTTATGCTCTGGAAATGAGGGTGACGCTGAGCTTCCCACTGTAATGGTCTGTGTGCTTATGCTGATTCAGATTCAGAGTTTACAGCCATACTTTCCCGGGTCATTCCGGATGTGCATTGAAAACTTGGCAGTATGAAACTATATTGGTGGCAAAAATATAGAATGCCAAAAGTGCCAAAATCTGTATAAAGTTTTTTTTCCCTCTCTCACTACCCTCAATGGTAGGGTGGCAGTGCACAGACCACACCCACCCTGCATGTGAGGCCAAGGCACTCTTAATGCACAAGGGTAGTTCTGAGCTGGGGTTAAGCTGCACTTGGCCAGACGATGTCTACCTCAGTGGTCTAGAAGCTCCCCTGGCTTACCTTGCAGAGGTGTGAGAGGTCGTCAAGCTAAAAAAGTTTCTCAACGCTACCATCTCAAAGGGTGGCCTTTTCGGTGACACTGTCAGGGACTGAGCCCAGCAGTTCCCCTCAGTTAGTAGCAGACCGGGGAGCTTCCCCCGACAAATCATTTGAGTTCCTCGTGGGCTGCCCCTCAGTCTGCTTGTCTCCAAGGTGTCGTCCCCTGCAAAAAATCAACAACTCCGGCAACTCCGGGAGATGACGCCACCCGTCTCTGCTGTTGTTTAAGTGGTCGGTGAAACATCACCCAAGACGGGCGACCCGGAGATGGGTGGGGCTGCTCTTCCCCGGAGAAGGAGGGCCGGGCAAAGAATCCTTTGAGATTGTTCCACCAAAAGAAGAGCAGTTACTCTATCTCTGGGTCCTAAGAGGGCACAGAGAGCAGAGGGAGGCCAGAAACCTCACCACGCTCATCCTTCGTCTTTATCGCCAGCGGGCAGCAGCATGCAATTCGAGAAGGCAACCAAAGCCTCTCCTGCACCCCCTGCCCAACCGTGGAACCAGGTAAGTGTTGCACAGCATGCTTAGACCCCGCTACGGGCCGCCTCGCAAAGAGAGCCCCCCAAGCTGCGTCCCTGCGTTGCACCTCGCTGCCCCACTGTGGGTACGCCTACAGTCCCCTTGGTCCCACTTAAACGGTCTCTGCGAGCCTGGCTAGCGCTCCTCAGTCCATCTCCGTGGCTCATTCGGACCATCAGGCTAGGCTATGCGATTCAATTCGCACCGTTGAAAGCTACCATGCAAAATGCTTACACAGAAACGTATTTTCAAGTGCATTCATCCCCAAGATTGGTTTGTAGCGATCGTCCTGAAGAACTCGTACTTTCATGTCTCGATTCTTCCATGACACCGGCCATTCCTGCGCTTTGTGTTCGAGGGTCAAGCATATCAGTTCGAGGGTCAAGCATATCAGATCAAGGTCCTGCCCTTCAGGTTGGCCCCGTCTCCCCGAATCTTCATGAAAGACGTAGAGGGAGCCCTTGTTCCCATGATAGAACAGGGCGTTTGCATCCTCAACCATCTCGACGACTGGCTCATTCTAGCTTAGTCTCGAGATCAGTTATGCGAACACAGGGACTTGGTGCTCAGTCTGCTCAGCCAGCTGGGCCTTCAGGCCTTCACTCCGGAATGCCGCCAAGCCTTCAGCCCATGGTCAGACCCCTTGTTTCTTCGGGCAGGAGTGCCCCTGGAGCAGGTGTCCCAGCATGCTGTAGTGTTCACAGATGCCTCTGCCACCAGCTGGGTTGCCACGTACAATGGGCAAGCAGTGTCAGGGGTGTGGACAGGCTCCCAACTGCATTGGCGTGTCAACTGCCTCGAGTTGCTAGCAGTACGCCTTGCCCTGAGCCACCTGAAAGGGCCATTACAGGGCAAACATGTTTGGAGCATAGGATTGGAGCATTGGCTGTCTCCCTCCACCCTCAAAATTCATGCTGCCTTAATATCCGCATACCACAACCACACCGATGGCAAGTCTGTTGGTAAGCACGACCTGGTCATCAGGTTCCTTAGGGGGGTGAGACAGTTAAATCCTCCTCAACCTCCCTCCATACCCTCTCGGGACCTTGCTCTGGTGCATCGAGCACCCCAGAATGCTCCCTTTGAGCCCTTGCAGTCAGCAGACTTAAAGATTCTGTCTATGAAGACTTTGCTGCTGGTTGCATTGGCCTCCATCCAGAGGGTAGGGGACCTGCAGGCATTTTCGGTCGACGAATCGTGCCTAGAGTTTGGGCGATGGCCACGTGGTACTGAGACCCCAGCCTGGCTATGTGCTCAAGGTTCTGTGCTAGATTTCCCCCTACGCAACTGACTTAAGTTTACCTGTTTACCTGGGGCTTCTCCTAATCGACACCCGAGCGTCTCCTAATCACACTCAATAATATACTTGATCTTCCGGAGCGTCTCCTAATCGACACTCAATAATATACCTGATCTTTCGGAGCGTCTCCTAATCGACACTCAATAATATACCGGTCAATGTTTTGACCCCTAACTTGCTGCACAGCAATAACCAGATAGACTCCAGACTATGCCTTAGAATATGCTTTATTCACGGCCGGAGGACCTCGTATCCATCAAAGAGAATCCCACCAGCAAGAAGAATGTTATTTCTGCAAGGAAAAAGAAATGTTAGTTATGATTAATTAAAAAATTCCATCACAGTTCCTACCACTCCCTTCAGGGCCTTGCCCTGCCCGCTCAGGTTGCATGCTCACCCTATGTGAGGTGTTGCATCCTCCTGGGCACTGGTTCGTGGCGCCTCGCTGACAGATATTTGTAGAGATGCGGGCTGGTGACACCTACACGTTCGCTAGATTCTACACTGCGTTCCTTTATCTGACCGAGTTCTGTAGTCCTCTAATCGCTCACAAATCTTATGATAATTTGATAATCTCCATTCAGTTTTCACACAATATTAGTTGTTTTCATGCCTTTTGCAATACATTGCACCATTTCATGCTTTTCATCTTCAGAAAGATCTTTCTTCCTCCCCATATTGCATGAGAACTGTTACTTGCTTAATAATGTGGAACAACCTCTAAGTAGGGTTTCCATAGACCTGGCAAATTATTTTGTCTGAGATTGATACCAGTTATCTACAAACCTGATTCAAAAAAAGTTGGGACACTGTACAAATTGTGAATAAAAACAGAATGCAATGATGTGGAAGTTTCAAATTTCAGTATTTTATTCATAATACAACATAGATGACATATCAAATGTTTAAACTAAGAAAATGTATCATTTTATGGGAAAAATAAGTTGATTTTAAATTTCATGGCATCAACACATCTCAAAAAAGTTGGGACAAGGCCATGTTTACCACTGTGTGGCATCCCCTCTTCTTTTTATAACAGTCTGCAAACATCTGAGGACTGAGGAGACAAGTTGCTCAAGTTTAGGAATAGGAATGTTGTCCCATTCTTGTCTAATACAGGCTTCTAGTTGGTCAACTGTCTTAGGTCTTCTTTGTCGCATCTTCCTCTTTATGATGCGCCAAATGTTTTCTATGGGTGAAAGATCTGGACTGCAGGCTGGCCATTTCAGTTCCCGGATCCTTCTTCTACGCAGCCATGATGTTGTAATTGATGCAGTATGTGGTCTGGCATTGTCATGAAATGCAAGGTCTTCCCTGAAAGAGACGACGTCTGGATGTGAGCATATGTTGTTCTAGAACTTGGATATACCTTTCAGCATTGATGGTGCCTTTCCATTTGTGTAAGCTGCCCATGCCACACGCACTCATGCAACCCCATACCATCAGAGATGCAGGCTTCTGAACTGAGCGCTGATAACAACTTGGGCTGTCCTTGTCCTCTCTAGTCCGGATGACATGGCATCCCAGTTTTCCAAAAAGAACTTCAAATTTTGATTCGTCTGACCACAGAACAGTTTTTCACTTTGCCACAGTCCATTTTAAATGAGCCTTGGCCCAGAGAAAATGCCTGTGCTTCTGGATCATGTTTAGATATGGCTTCTTTTTTGACCTATAGAGTTTAGCCGGCAACGGTGAATGGCACGGTGGATTGTGTTCACCGACAATGTTTTCTGGAAGTATTCCTGAGCCCATGTTGTGATTTCCATTACAGTAGCATTCCTGTATGTGATGCAGTGCCGTCTAAGGGCCCGAAGATCACGGGCATCCAGTATGGTTTTCCGGCCTTGACCCTTACGAACAGAGATTGTTCCAGATTTTCTGAATCTTTGGATGATATTATGCACTGTAGATGATGATAACTTCAAACTCTTTGCAATTTTTCTCTGAGAAACTCCTTTCTGATATTGCTTCACTATTTTTTGCCGCAGCATTGGGGGAATTGGTGATCCTCTGCCCATCTTGACTTCTGAGAGACTCTGCCACTCTGAGAGGCTCTTTTTATACCCAATCATGTTGCCAATTGACCTAATAAGTTGCAAATTGGTCCTCCAGCTGTTCCTTATATGTGCATTTAACTTTTCCGGCCTCTTACTGTGTATGTGTAACTCTCATGAAATCCAAAATGAGCCTATGTTTGGCATGACATTTCAAAATGTCTCACTTTCAACATTTGATATGTTATCTATATTCTATTGTGAATAAAATATAAGTTTATGAGATTTGTAAATTATTGCATTCCTTTTTTATTCACAATTTGTACAGTGTCCCAACTTTTTTGGAATCGGGTTTGTATACAGTTAACATAATATGCAGTGTTATTTTATATTTGATTAATTTATTCATTTTTGATTAATTTATTCATTTGATTCATTTATTCATTTTTCCTCAAAAGCACTGCTTATTTTATTTGAATCATTGCTCTATTGTATTGATTTGTGCTGTTGCTTGTAGTTTGATGATTTGTTCTTATTTTCTTTATTTTTATTTGACTGTAGTCCTTTTTCTTTTTTCCCTGAACATAGCACATACTGAACCGTACCGAAACGGTGACCCGAAAACTGTGATACATACCGAACTGTGAGCGAACCGAACCGTTGCACCCTAAAATATATAATATATATATATATATATATATATATTATATATTATATATAAGAGAGAAAGAATGAGTGAGCAAAGCAGACTGTGTATGCCTCCGTGTTTGCGTCCAATCTCCGAATCGGACAAACACCAATACTGTTTTGTTTGTTTGGGGGAAGAGCACGCTGCCCTTGCGCTGGAAGGTGGCGAGTGCAAGCATTGTGAACTGTTCACAGTGAAGATGCTTTGTGCTTGTCTCGCTTTTTTCCAGGGAGCAGCACCCACAGTATGATCGTGGGGCTCGCGAATGGATCTCGCTGACGAACGGGAGACGGGTCCTGCCCTTTCGCCCATTCCTTCACCTGATAATAATAATAATAATGCGTCTCCTCGTGTGATCCTGAAGCATATTCCAGTGCTTCTTCAGCTCATGCGGGGGACGACGATTCTCTTTTCGAGTTTGCTGCCTCTGAGCATTCCTCACGTGATGATAAATCCGTTGAGGAATTACTCGAGGTAGTGACTTGAGCTGTGGCTAGATTACAGCTAGACTGGCCACAGGAAAAAGAGCAGGTTTCAGGAGGTGAAAAAATCTGAGGAAGCATTTGTGAAGTTCCTTCCTCGTCGCACTCAGGGGGGAGGGGCTGTCAGCCACGAGAGCCCCAACCCAGTCCTTCAAAAAGTGAGGTCCAAAAGCAGGATCTGGCGAGTCGAGCTCTCCCTTGTAAAGATTGGGGACCGTCTTGCCGCCCTCCGCAACCTCCCAGGCAAGACCTCAGGACTATCTCGCAAAAAAAGAAGTCCTGATGGTCTTGCACCCAGCCCTGTGGGGATGGCCCCCCTTGGGACGGGGCGCTTAGTACATCTAAAACCCGCTCCTTCTCGACATTTCCACGTAAACCCTCCTTCCCCGCCATCTCTTGTGCTTTAGGGGGCAGCGGTTTCCAGCGAAATGTTAGGTGTTTCGTTATTTCCTGTAACACATCAGGACATGGAACACCTAACATCCCCTCAAAAGGAAGTATCAAAATTAGTGCCCATTTCAGAAAGCCTGGCAGCGTGGAAACTACTTCCAGGGATTTCCGCGTGGGTTCTAAAGACAGTAAAATTAGGATACAGAAATCCTATTTTTTCGTCGTCCTCCGTGTTTCAACAGTTCCCTCTCTACAGAGAGAGTCAGGTTATTACAGCCGATGCTTCCTAGTTCCCAAAAAGGACGGGGGCTGCGTCCAATCTTAGATCTTCGAGGCTTGAACCATTCAGTCAAAGCTTTCAAGTTCAGGATGTTAACCGTAAAGATGATCTTGTCACAATCCAACATCACAATTGGTTCGTCACGATCGATCTCAAGGACGCATATTTTTACATAGAAATATTGCCATAACACAGGAGGTTCCTGAGGTTCGCTTTCGGGGGCAAAGCTTACCAATATTGGGTTCTTCCACTCGGCCTAGCCCTATCACCCCGCACATACACAAAATGCATAGATACAGCACTGGCTCCGTTGCGACTCCAGGGCATTCGCATTTCGAATTACATAGACGACTGGCTGATACTAGCACAGTCACAAGAGATGGCGTTACAGCACAGATGTCGTACTAGCTCATCTAGTTTCTCTAGGGTTGAGACTAAATGAGAAGAAAAGTGTTCTCTGTCCAACCCAGAGGACGACATATTTAGGGGTCGTATGGGATTCGACCACGATGCGGGCACAATTGTCTCCCGCTCGAGTCGAGACCATTCTAACCACCCTGAACAATGTCAGGCAAGGCCAAGATTGCACTGTTCTGCAGTATCAAGACATGTTAGGTCTCATGGTATCAGCGTCCTCGGTGATTCATATGGGCCTCTTGCATATGAGACCGTTTCAGTTGTGGCTCAGAGCCAGGAGATTTTGTGCATGCAATTCCCCATAGCAAATAAGGGCAAGGGCACACGCTGAGCGCTTTATGGTAAGGGTTACGCGTTGCAGCTTCGTTTCCTTTCTATGTGGCTCAGACCCCGGTTCTTTACCGAAAAGGAGGGACCTTCTGTCTCAGGTGCAGGGGAAAATATTTCATCCCCTGACGGAGATGTGGAAACCTTCATGTTTGGTCCCTGAGGGGAATCAACTGAGGGACACAGGGCTTTCACCTGATGTTATTGAGACCATTTTACATGCTAGGACTCCCTCCACTAGATAAAGTTATGCCAACAAATGGGGTGTTTTTGAAAGATGGTGTATTGCACACAATGCAGATCCGGTTAACTGCCAGATTGCTACAGTTCTGGATATTCTGCAGGGAAAATTATCAACAGGCACATGCCCCGCAACTCTCAGGGTTTATGTGGCCACTTTTTTGGCTTGCCATGCTCTGATTGACGGGGTGCCTTTGGGCAAGCATGTCCTGCTCTCTCGCTTCGTTCGAGGAGCTAGGTGGCTTAAGCCTCCTTCTAGAACCAGGATCCCTTCATGGGACCTAGCTATAGTCCTAGAGGGCCTAGAGGGCATGTGCCTTTGAACCATTAGAGTCAGTTTCTGACAAGCAGTTAACTGTGAAAATGGTTTTTCTTATAGCTATAAATTCTCTGAAAAGAATTGGGGACTTGCAGGCTCTGTCCATTGTGCCATCCTGCTTAGACTTTGCCCCAGGAATGGTGAAAGCTATTTTGCATCCTAAGGTTCCTTACTCGAACTTGCATCCGGTCACTCTTGAATTCTTCTGCCCTCCGCCGTTCACTATGCCGGAGCAGGAGAGACTTCACAGACTGTGCCCAGTCCATGCTCTTTAGGCCTACGTCCACCGCACTAGCCAGTGGCGCAAGTCATAGCAACTATTCGTTTGTCATGGCGGCCATAACAGGGGTGCGGCCGCCACAAAACCAAGACCATGTCACATTGGGTTAGAGATGCTATTGCCCTTGCCTATGAGGCATCAGGGCTCATTCCACCAGGGGGGCTGCCTCTTCTAGAGCTTTGGCGGGGGGCGCCCCCTTACAAAATATTTGTGATGCGGTAGGCTGGTCCTCTCCGCACACATTCATAAGGTTTTATAGTTTGGATGTTCATGTTTCTCCGGGCTCTTGGGTCCTTGAGTCAACATCGCAAGCTAGTGTCTGAGACTCTCTGCGCTTTGTGACACACTTCACAGCCTGGGTGTCCGGACACACAGTGCAGCAGCGTGGGTATTCTCGTTCCTATAGCACTGTATTGAGCATAGCTTCTCTTTCCTGCCTTTTCAGGGAACAGGGTTACAGTGAAGTAACCTGGGCCCTTTTATGATCATGTTTTGTGCTCTGTGACATTAGATCTCAGCCCAATGGTCCATCAAACATTGATTTGTGCTTTAAGTTTGTACTTTTTCTATAATAGTGGATTCACTGCTTAACTGATCTGATCTGAATTGAGAGAGTGAAGAGTGTCTTTGTTCTCTATAGGTTGTATAATTGTGGTGTCACAAATGAAGGTTGTGCTACTCTGGCTTCAGTTTTGAGATCAAACTCCTCACACCTGAGAGGACTGAATCTGTCATTGAATGACCTAAGAGATTCAGGAGTCAAGCTGCTGTCTGATCTACTAAAGAGTCCCGACTGTCATTTGGAGGAACTGTGGTAAGATAATGTTTGATTTTCACACAAGAAGCAATGTAAAATATATGTGAAGTGTTCAGTCTCTTTCTGCTGCTGTGAGAGCAGAGCAGATTGAGTTGTAAATTATTGAACACATGAGCTGCTCAGTACATGATGCTGCAGGATGAGAGTCACTGAAATGCACACTTTCACATCACAATCAACATATCAATCTCTTGACATTAAACAGACTAAAGCTCAAAACAGTCAGAGATGAGAAATGAAGATAATGTTGGATTCATTCTTACTGTTCATCATATTTATCTTTCTGCAGTGACTCTTTTTAAATATTTTAATTGTTGAAAGTCATACATTCACAGACAAATCATTACATATTAATGCAGATCTAAATAACATGGTAAAAGTCAGCTGTGTGAAAGGAATAGTGTGATTAATTAAAATAGATTTAGCTGAGACATTTTACTTAAAAATACATAAATGGTAAAATGAAGAAATTTAATGTATCCTGAACAAATGAGGCTTAAGATATTTTATGATTATGTTTTGTGCTCTGTGAATTTTAGATCTCAGTGCAATGATCCATCAAAAATTTATCATTTAAAAATGTGTCATTGTTTACTACAGGTTGAGTTATTGTGGTCTCACAGATAAGGTTTGTGCTGCTCTGGCTTCAGCTCTAAAATCAAACCCCTCCCACCTGAGAGCACTGAGTCTGTCTGGGAATAAACTGGGAGATCCGGGAATCACGCTACTGTCTGATGTACTGAAGGATCCTCACTGTAAACTGGAGATATGTGGTAAGATCATATTTGCATATTTTTACCATAATGCTGTTTAAAGAGTAGTCAAATTATAACACAATTTTCACTGATAATAAAATACCCTTACAACTGTTCTGTTAACCCTCTGGAGTCTGAGGCTGATTTGGGGTCCTGGTGTAGTTTTGACATGCCCTGACATTTGTGCTTTTTCAGTTGTTTATAAACATATTAATGACAAAAGTCTCATTACACTGTATTCAGCAGAAACTGGGCTACAATAATATGTGAGCAACAAGTATGTATATGTTTGTTTTTTTGAGAAAATTATGTATTATGCATGGTTTTTGAAAAAAACTGAAATAAGGCTCCCAAATGCATACTAAATGTTTTTTTCACAAGACTTTTGGGAATTGTATATTTTAGTCTAGAGTTTTTGCTTCAAAATGATGTGGAACTTATCCTGCTTACTCGGGCACAAAAAAACAATGTATTGATTTTTTAAATTTCTAAGACACTTTTTGTTTAGGGAGCCCGTATGCAAAGATGCATGAATCTTCATGAATAATGCTGTGATTCACACCTGAGGAGATTAAGACCCTGCCCCTAATGAGCCACATAATGAGCCATTAGGTCAGGAATGTGACTGAGTCAACTAAAGAAAGAATGCAATGACAAAAGACATGTATCATTTTTTGTTTGAAGATTATTAAAAATATAGTTAACTATATAAATGAGAGTCAAAGACACATTTTTACCTGGAAATAAATCCTGTTCAAAGATATATGTGAACATCACATACCTGGCATTTGGTGTTTCAGCAATGGAGGAAAAAAAAGAAAGAAAAGAAAAAACTTTACTGCTTCCAGTCAGTGATCTCAGTATCATATATCATCTGTGAGATAAAAAAAAAACTCTGTGCGCATGCTGATAACAGGATCATATCAGCTATTGTATTAACGTTAATAAAATTTCCACTCTTAACAGAAAACATGATTTTTGTGATCTCAGGCATGCACGTATTATTGCATATCATGTGAAGAAAATTTTGTATAGGCCTATATTTTAAATTACAGTACCAGTCAAAAGATTGGACGCATTACTATTTATAATGTTTTTGAAAGAAGTCTCATGCTCATCAAGCCTGCATTTATTTGATCAAAAATACAGATAAAAAACAGCAATACTGTGAAATATTATTACAATTTAAAATAATGGTTTTGTATTTTAATATACTTAAGTATATAATGTATTTCTGTGATGCAAGGCGTCTGAACATTCATACCTCTATGGCATTTCATATATTTGTTATATTATAGAGCCTAAATGTTAATGTGCAGTTTAATAAATTGCTAACACATTTTATTTCAGTATTTATTATGTATTTCAGTCGATTTCACTCATCTCAGTATAGCAATATAGTTTGGGAATGGCCATGGAAATTTACTAATGTAAGTTATGTGTAGTAAATGAAACTGCGCGTCGATGTGCCCCATTAATTCACACTGAGACACACAAAACTTGCAGGATTCATATTTAAATAATCTTTTTGCGGTTTAATATACACAGACACTATATCGCAATTAGAATAAAGAACTAAAGAATAAAAAAAAAAACGTACCATTTACAATAATTGGCTTGATATAGTTGACCCTCGAAATGAAAGTGAAACCAGTCATGCTCAAAACGATGAAAAGTAGCCTACATGAAACTGACCAAGCTTGAGGCATTTTTCAGAGTTGACATGAGCATTCACTCTGTTGCATGTATCGCCTCAGAATTTGCGCCTGAATAGAGTGCTCGCTCCGTGGGCGTGGCCAAATTAGTGGATAATGAGCTGACTCACCAACATCTGACATGTCTCTCTTTTCATACAGATTACATAAACAGAGAACATTTGTTTTCGATTTGACTTACATGATTTAAAACCTGACATTTCAATGTTTCTTTAGACATATGTCTCATTTTTATTTTTGTGTGATTAGTATTCACTAAGTTACATTTCATTTTCTGAGAACTATCAGAATGGACTTAGTTCAGAGGGAGACGACAGATCATGATTCATGTTAGTTTTCTTTATTTTGCAAAAAGCACAGCATTTAGTTTTTACTCTGAGTGTACACAAATCAAAGAATACATTCTATAGTTTCAATTTATATATTACTTCTGTCAGAAGTCACAGTCACATCACTTGCAGATGCACGCGCGTAGTAGTGGCAGAAAAACAGCGGCAACAAGTGAAGGAAAATGTGCAAGATCCACAGAATAAGAGAAAAATGTTTTGTTGTGGCTTTGGATGTCAGAATTGGAATGCAAAAAATATTATCTTAATTTTTATGGAATACTGTTATTGAAGACGCCCTTTGAAGCTAAATGCAGACATTTATGTTGCAATTCACAGACTGGAATGATGAAACCTGCAATGATTAGTCTACTATTAAAGCATGAATTTCATGTAAAGAGTCTACATAATATTCACAAATGCAGTTCGTAGGGGACATACATAGCAGTTACAGCATGAAATAATATTTAAACCTATAACATTTTACATAGATAACTTTTAAACATAGGCGAACATTTTTATTTCACAATTCTGACTTTTTTTCTTGCATTTGTATGTTTATATCTCCCAGTTCATACTTTATAACTCACATTTGTGAGTTTATATCACAGTTCTGAGGGGAAAAAAATAAATAATTGGGGGTGTGGTAGATTTTCCAAGATGCACCTGACTTAGTAGACTTAGTTCTTTATTCCATG
The DNA here is from genome assembly GCA_028476615.1 of Culter alburnus. Lineage (NCBI taxonomy): Eukaryota > Metazoa > Chordata > Actinopteri > Cypriniformes > Xenocyprididae > Culter > Culter alburnus. The sequence continues at coordinate 79,142 of JAOTNS010002789.1, read as the reverse complement.
GCTTCCATAGACTGCTATTGCAGAACTGTAACAAAATAGGTCACTGTTTGCAAAAACAAAATAGGTCTATAGTAGAGCAGGACAGAGTTAAAGAGGAAATGAAAAGGTTCCAAACTGGATTCCGTGGTCAAAGTCTGACACCAGATGATCTTTCACAGAATTAGCAATAATTGGATTTTCTTAATATAAAGCATTCAGACAGGAAATGTCCTCATTGCAAAGTGGAACATCTGGAGTTAAATGGAGTAGTAACATCTACAAGCTTGATCCAATATTGATGGATGGTTTACTTGGAGCACAAAAAATATTTTTTTTTGCTCACATCTGAGAGATCGGAATTAGTAGCACACGTGTAAACAAAAATCTGCACTAGATCTGATTTTTTGCATCGATCTGAGCCACTTCAAAATGTGGTTTTAAATCAGATACATATCCGATCTCTGGGCATGCGACCTACGTCTAAACTCGCATATCCAATTCCCATAGGAATTCCAAGCCACCACAAGGCGAGGGTGACACGTTTGCTTACTAAAAGATAGCTTTAATGTTGTATTATGAAGCAGATGTGTCTGTATGCTGTTACAAATGCTGTGTAGCTGCAGCAGAGATGAGGCGAAGTCGGACTTCAAGCAAAACAGGGTATTTATTTAACAGGGAACAGAACAGTTACACAATACTTAACAATATAACATTAAGAATGGACAGGGAGTGCAGGGAGTGAGTCCAACTTAAATGGAGTGCTAATGACGAGGGACAGGTGCAGGGAATCCAGGGAGAAGCGGGAAAGCTGATGAGGAAAGTGAGTTCTCGGGCGGCCATGGCGGGTAAGAGGCTGTGGGCGGTGTCAGCGGGCCAGGAGACGTGGGCGGCCATGGCGGGTCCCAAGCCCCCCCTGGAGTGGGCTCGTGGAAGGCTGGAGCGGGCTTTTGGGCTGCTGGAACGGGCTCATAGATAACTGGAGCAGACTCGTGGGCAGCTGGAGCGGACTCGTAGGCAACTGGAGCGGACTCGTAGGCAACTGGAGCTGGCCCGTGGGCAAGTGGAGCTGAATCGTGGGCAAGTGGAGCTGGCTCTGTCCAAAAGTCTATAAGCTAGTCATCCTCCTTGGGTGAGGGCTCAGGCTGGGTAGCAGACTTAATAGGAGGCTCTGGCGAGGCAGCGGCCATCTTCTTGGGCCGTCTGGGCATCGCGGTGGACCTCCTTTTGGGCGGCTTGGGCTTAGGGAAAGGCAGGACATCCTGGGCAGACCCACTGGACACATACGTGGAGGAAATTGGCTGTGGTTGAACTGACCAGGCCGCGTGCTTTTCTGAGGGGACTGGACGAGGAAGACACGTTAACTCTTGAACCTCTTCAGCTTCAAACTAGGAACCATTTAAAAAGAGAATCAGATTCATAGACTCGACCAGGGAAAAAAAACAGGCAGGTTCACTATAGCGAATCATGTCCTCGTTCATGCCCATCAGAAAGCACGCGTTAAGCGGGGCATCTGGCCAGTTCAACAAATAAGAGAGCTCAGAAAATTCCTCCACGTACTTCTCCAGCAGGCAACCGTCCTGCCGAAGATCCCACAGACGGTCTGTCGCTGACATATACCCTTTGCTGGGAGGCAGAAGCTGACAGTTTTGCTGGCATGGGAACAAGGAAAGTACCCATATCTTTGGCTTGTTGAAGTCCTTTGGTTTGTTCCGTTTTTCTGTTACAAATGCTGTGTAGCTGCAGCAGAGATGAGGCGAAGTCGGACTTCAAGCAAAACAGGGTATTTATTTAACAGGGAACAGAACAGCAATACTTAACAATATAACATTAAGAATGGACAGGGAGTGCAGGGAATGAGTCCAACCTAAAGGGAGTGCTAATGACAAGGGACAGGTTCAGGGAATCCAGGGAGAAGCGGGAAAGCTGATGAGGAAAGTGAGTTCAGGTGAGGAACAGGGAGGATTCAGGGAAATGGAGTCCGGGAAGGCGTAGTTGTAACATATGCAGAAAAAAAAATTGCAGCTTAATTATTGAGGTAGAAACTTTATATGCACACACACACACACACACACACACACACACATTCAGAAGCTGAATTTCAACCTCTGCCCGGTTAATTTAAAAGAGACCGCCATGTGTTTTTTTATTTTTTATTTTAATAAACCTAAAGCTTCCCTTCAGAATTCTAGATTTAACGACTGTAGATAAAATAAACGCAAATTACCTTTATTTTCCAGTCTATATTTGTCAGAATTGGCCCTGCAAAACATCCATGACACTGACATGTATAAATAATTTTAATAGCACGGCCATTCAAAACCCGAGGGTCTACCATGTGCATGTAAAGCTATCAATGACAATCATTTTGGGCAGGAATTAATGTAAACACAGATATCGGGTACCAGTCATGTCTAAAGTGAATGTAAACACACTGGCCAAAAAATTGGATATGGTCAAAAGATTGGATCTGTGCATTGAGACTTGCAGTGTAAAAGCAGCCTCGGTCATGCAGGGAGAAACCACATGCTGTCAACATTACGAAAAAGGTACTGGATTATTAAGGCAAACTCTGTTTGTAGAAAGGTAACCCCTGAATGTGTTGTATGTTGACATTTTCAATGCAAAATTGGAGAACAAAAAATGGCTGACTTACCAAAGGAAAGGATCATGCCAGATTTGTCTCCTTTTACCAATACTGGTGTGGACTACTTTGGACCTGTTGATGTGAAAAGAGGTTGCAGTATTGTGAAAAGGTATGGAGTTATGTTTACCTGCAAGACCAGTCGAGCAATACACCTTTGAAGTAGCCGACTCTTTAGAGACATATTCCTGCATAAATTGCATTTGACGTTTCATGTGTCGTTATAGGCAAGTGTTACATTTAAGATCTGATAACGGCACAAATGCTATTGGAGCAGAGAGAGAGCTCAAGAATGCTTTGAAGACACTGGATCATGATGAAATTCAGCATATTTTCTTATCAGAAGAAACAAAATGGACCTTTAATTCTCCTGCTGAATCACATTATGGAGGGTGTGGGGGAAAAGCTCATTCATCTTTTGAAGAAAGTGTTGTACTCCTCTCTTCGACAACAATGCTTGAATAGAGCTTTCACACTATTTTTTTATTTGTGAAGCTGAAGCTATTGAAGCAACTGATCCAGAATGCCGCAGCAAGAGTGGTCTTTAAAGGGGTAGTTCATCCAAAAATGAAATTTCTGTCATTATTTACTCACCCTCATGTCATCCCAATCCTGTATGACCTTCATTTGTCTTCGGAACACAAATTAAGATATTTTTTATGAAATCCGAGGGTATCTGATCCACACATATGCAGCAACAACCTTTTGAGGTCCAGAAAGGTACTAAAGACATCGTTAAAACCATCTATATGACTACAGTGGTTCAAACTAAACATTATGAAGCGACGAGAATACTTTTTGTGCTCAAAAAAACAAAACAAAAATAACTTTATTAAAAAATTTCGTCTGTCCCCTGCTTTGCTATTTTTGTTGCAGAGCTTCAGTGTTTACGTCTGAACGGCGGCTAAGTATTGGCCGGCTCTGGTCAGGTGAGCAGCACAATGCATGCGTATGATGCTGATGCAGGAGCCGGCCAATACTGAACCCGCTTTCAGACATGAACACTAAAGCTCTGCAATGAAAATTGCTTAGCAGTATGACAGAGAATATGTTGAATATAGTCATTAGGGGTTCAAGCACGTAGTGCTGAAACCCTATTGTAATTGCTCAGATTTTTATTATTTTTCTTCTGCCGTAAAACTGATCGTGCAGCCCAAACCGTAAGGCCTAGAGATTTGAAACTTTGTCAGCTGATAGGACAGAAATAGAGGAGGAGGATGACAGAGTATGACTCCAATCGGCCAATAGGTGGCGCTACAGTGACCAAAAGTAGACAATCGCTAATAACTCCTAGACCGTTTGACCTAGAATCAAGTGTCTTATATCAGGGGAATCCTTGGCTTGGGAATCCTCAGGGGAATCCTCAGCTTGTCTTATATCAGGGGAATGCAGTGTCTTGGTCCAAGGGGGCATGATGGTCTATGAGGACATTGGCGTATCTCAAAAAACATGGCCGCCATCGGCCAATGAAGTTTGAGCACCTATTAGACAAGGTTAACGGAGGCCGATCGGAACAAAACTCTGTGGGCATGTTCGACTCATGGTCCTACGAATTTTGAAAGAAATCGGCCACTAGTTGGCGCTAACGAGTTTTACGCCTCTGTAATCATGTGGCGTTTCACACATACAGACAATATGCATATCATTTGATAGATCTCCTCATGCTGAACAACTTTGCCTTAAGAACCAGTGCTGTCAATCAAATCGTTCATTAAATATTCATGATTATGTGAAAAACCTACTTTTGCAAACTAGTCCTAGGTTTTTCACCTGATCTGAACAAAACCAATGCAGGACAATTCTCTGGACTCTCTAGATCAATAATTATCAAAAAAAGTTTAACTTTATTATTTGGGTTGCTATAACAGGGTCAACAGGGTCAAAAGCCTATAAATCCTAAACGAAAACTCGGAACTTCACGAAAATAAGTGAGCATATGCCAAATATGGTTCTAAATAAGCATTGTGGAGATTGGGCAACAGGTATAGAAGTTATAACAGTTACAATGATGAAAAATGATAATATTCCTATGTTTATAAATGAAAATCTCAAAATCTCGAGTTTGGTGCAATTTGGCCTGAGCGTTCTTGAGATATAAGGTGTAACTCCCGACCCCCAACACCCACTACCCCTGTGATGGTCTTGTTCCACAGGGCCTGTTGAGCTCTATCTACCCTCTGAGTTTCAGAATTTTTTGATGTCCTGTTCCCGAGATATAACTGAAAAACCAAATTCCCATTCATCATTCATTCATTCATTATTCTGGTGTCAGAAAGACGAGACTTGCACTAAGATTTTCTTACCTATCATGTATTTCAAATATCTACAACAAAATGTGTGTGTAAGCATGTTTAATGCAGTCATGGAAAATTTACAAAACCAAAAACAGACCATTATTAAAATGAAAGTAGGCTAATGAATGGTCCTTTGCTGCCACTTGCAGGTTAAAGTAGTAATTTTGTCATACTAATATTGTTCTATAATGCATATTTAGACTTGATAAAATCACTATTAATGATTACAATCACATTTTGTCAAAATGCATCACTTAATTTCGGTTGAAGTATTAATGACAATTGTGCCACATTATGTGAAACTTTAAGAAGACTTGGAGTAAACATTTCGTTACCCATCATTTATTTTGTCAATCAAATCGTTCATTTAAGAATATTTTAAAAACCTACTTTTGCATACTAATCAGGTTTTTTGCTCAATCTGAATAAAACCAATGCAGTACAATTTTCTGGACTCTGTTGTTTAAAAATAATCAAAAAAAGTTGAACTTTTGCATTAGTGGATATAAAAGGGTCATTTAAAAATGTGGCCTTCACCAAGTGTCCCTGAAAGCCATATCTCTCCAAGGAATGCTCAGATCTTTCTGAAAATAAGCAAAGACGTGTGACATCTAAATAAGCAATTTCATGGAGATGGGGACAATAGCTACCTCTAACAGTTAAAAAATGTGTTGAATGACAATGTTCATATGTTTTGTATGTCCTGAAATTGTCATTTGCCATCAGATGGCAGTAGAAGGCCACTAATATAGTTCAAGATTTCGAGTTTTTTTTCAAGGTTTTGTCATGTTATATCCCTTTTAAACTATATAAATCCTTATAATATCATTACACATCACATTTTGTCAAGGTTTACCTCTTCATTTGTTCATTTGACGTATGTTTTTTGCAATAATATAACATTACAATTACATTGAGACCTGAAAATGATGATTTTTAAAGGGGAAACCTGGAATAAGCATTTTCTTACCTCATAATTGATTTCAAATATCCATATCTGCAACAAAATGTGTTTGTAAGCACGTTTAATTAATGTAGTGAACATGGAAAATACACTTGAAACCCAAAACAGGTACTGTTTTGACAGAATGAAAGTGAACCAATAAGTGGTGTGTGTGTGTGTATGTGTAAGCATGCGTATTATTGTTTAAACCTTTTCTTTCTCTGTGTTTGGTTTAGCATATATCATAGCTGTTCATCTGTGATTTAAATGGTGACATACTTGCTAAATAAAGCTTAATATCTTTTTACGCAAATGTGTTTATTAAAGGCCTTAAAGGCTTGAACCCCGGTAAATGCTGCTTGCAGCTTTAATTATTTTTGTTTTTGAGCGCAAAAAGTATTCATAATATTAAAGTTGAACCACTGTAGTCACGTCAAGGGTTTTTTTTATTTATGATTTATTTCTGATTTTTTACGATACATTCAGGGTGAAAGAAAATAAACAAAAAGTAAAAAAATAAATAAATAAATACATAGAAATAATAACAATGATAAAAGAAAGTAATAGTAGAAATAAAATAAATATATAAATACATTCTCTTCAGAAGATAACAATGGAAAACTGAGAAATACTGAAGCAGAGAGACAAAGAATTAGGTGCTCTTAAAACTGGATTCTACATATCAATGCTAAAATAAAATTTACTGGCTGGAATGAAGAGGGTTTCAGACAGATTGAGAGTTTATATATAAGCTACAAAGGGCTTCCAAATTTTAGAAAATGATGTACTTGGCCGGTGGAAAGAAAGTCTAATTTTTTCAAGTTTAATGAAATATAAGGCGTCTTTAATCCACTGAGAGTGTGATGGGGGATGGGAGTTTCTCCAGTTAAGCAAAATTTGTTGTCTAGCAAAACATGTGAGGAACGTGGTAAAATCAGCAAAATAACAGGGCAAAGAGTGATCAGCAGGCAGGACACCAAACAGGCCAATAGCCATGTTTCCATTACCCTTCAAATTGCGCAAATTGTAATGGAAACACATGAATTTCGCAAAAACTGCCAAATATCGTAAAAACGTTTTTACGCTAGCATGAGGTGGTTTTTCAGGCAATTCGAAAAAGGAATATTTTGCGAAACTGCAATGGAAACTGTTTTTTTGCATTTACAGGTCACCTGACATACAGTCATATCATTCTTTAAACATTTTGCTGTATGTTTGTACAGAAGATGAGACAGGGTGTGCTCTTCTTTTCTTATTTATGCATCTCTTTAGATGCAACGGGAGGATGCAAAAAAAAAAAAGAAGAAAGAAAACAAGGACGGGGTAACTGAACAAAATCTTATTTGTATATTGGAATATTCTTGATCCTTTGAGCGTCAGTTTAAAGCATCATCAGCTGCGCTCAAGCCTCGGGATCTTATGTAATTTAAGTTTGACATCTAATACTAATAGTAGGCTAGCCTATTAATCTATTAACAATTAATAATTAACATACTAGAAACTAATAGTATTAGATGTCTATGCACCTGTGCATCCTCGCTCATAGCTCCTCAGGAAGCGTTCTCACTCCTCGTTCCTCACCTCCTCACGGTGCATTCATAGAATAAAAAAAAAAAAAAGGTTTCTAGGTCACAGGCTGGAGGATGGAGCAGCAAAGAAATAAGGAAGCATCCATTGGAGTATTGAGAAGCACCCAGGGAAGCATATATGAGGGAGAAGGGCTTCCAGAAGCCGTGGCAAATATTACACTCCAAATAAAGCTCTCAGAAATAAGTATCTTTTAAAAAATGACTTATCGCGAGAGGAAAATGACTCATCGCAAGAGTTTTAATTGCATAACATCGGTTAATGGAAACACGTCATATCACAATAGTTTTTTATCGACATTTAGAAAATATTGCAAAAGTTTTGCGCAAATCTTTAATGGCTCTTGATAGGAGAGGGTTGAATATTGCATGAGGAAATAACTGAAAGGGACTGGAAAACAGATAACCAAAATGAAGAAAGTGCAGGGCAGGACCAAAACATGCGTATTGGAGTGGCATTTATCACATTTGTGGTCATGATGAGCTCAAATACAAGAGGAGTGGACCCGATTGAGAATTTCTGCAAGTCTCTTCAGCTATTTCTATACCAATGTCTTGTGACCAGGTGATACAAAGTGAATTGGCAGATATAGACTGAAAAGATAAGATTGCATTATAAAGCTTTGAAATGGACCCACTTTGACATGGAAGAACACTTAGAATCATATTTGGAAATTGTTCGCACTTGAAATCTCGAATCTGTAAATATCTAAAAAAAAAAAAAAAGAGAGAAGACTTTTAGGAACATTAAAAGAGTGAATTAATTGTGAGAAAGATGCAAAAATATCATCAATATACAAATCCGCAAAATAGACAATACCACACTCCTTCCAAGAAGCAAATGCTCTATCCATGGTAGAGGGGGTAAAGGATGACAAGGGAGTGGTCTGAATCCCAAAATAGCACAAAAACTGTGTTCAAAAATCTTAAGGCTATTAATGACTAACACCTTTTTGGATTATTTTACAGCAGATAGTGTGGTCGGGAGACAGAGGAGTGCAGACAAAAGATAAGAGCTGGCAAGAGGTGTTTTCAATGTAGAGCTAAGATGGAACAATCTCTGTGTGAAACCAATGGAGCATAGATCGCATATTTGCTGCCCAATAATAAAATAAAAAATTGGGGAGTCCAAGGTCACCCGGTAGTTTAGGCTTTTGCAGGATATTCTTACGAATCCTTGGGACTTTGTTATTCCAAATAAACTGAGAAATCAAATAAAGTCTTGAACTAAATTATTATTCAATGTAGTGAAGTTATTATCAAATAAATCTGAGAATATTTTGGTCAAATAGATGCCTAGATATGTAAAATTGTGCAGAGATGTCTCAAAAGACAGCGTTTGCAGAGGATACTTTAATCAGCTCGCTCTTGTGCAGATTCAATTTATAGCCTGATATGCGACCAAACTGCACAAATAAGTTTAACACAGTGGGCATTGAACTGTCTGGATCAGAAACGAATAGCAAGAGGTCATCAGCATATAGGGATAACCTGTGCTCGACACCTCCTCTAAAAAGAGCAACCGTCAGGGGCACAATTGCTATGGCAAACAGCTGAGGCGAGAGCGGGCACCCGTCGACCTAGAGGGAAATACTTAGAATGACAATTATTTGTCTGAACACTAGCTAAAGGGGAATTATATAAAAGCCTAATCCATGAAATTAATTTTGTACCAAACCTAAAGCTTTTCAAAGTATAAAATAAATACTGCTACTCAACTCTATCAAACGCCTTTTCTGCATCCATAGAGATGACCAGTTCTGGGGTTCTTGACAGAGAAGGTGAGTAAAGAATGTTAAGGAGACGTCTTATATTATCAAAAGGAAGTCTGTTCCTAATAAATCCAGTTTGATGTGGAGAAATAATACTTGATAAAACAGGCACTAGACGTTTGGCAAGGACTTTGGCTAGTATTTTCACATCAACCCCAAACAAAGAGATGGGACGGTAATTACTACATAAGAGGTGGTCTTTGCCTTTTTTTGAAATGAGGGAGACAATAGCTTGGTGCAAGGTTAAAGGGAGGATGCCAAACAAAGAGATCCATTAAACATGCAAAGTAACAGTGGAGACAGTTTATCAGAAAAAGTTTTGAAATATTCAAGATAAGAACCCATCTGGGCCTGGACACTTCCCGTTTTGCATCTCACTTATAGCTTTCTTAATTTCCTCCAAACTAATGGGCTCTTTCAGTTTAGATGCAGTATCAGAATCAACACATGGGATAACTAAATACTGAAAGAAACTATCATAAAGAGAATCATCAGCTGTGTTTGCAGAGGAATACAGAGTGACGTAAAAATTCCTAAACCGTTCATTAATAACAAGAGGATCCACAGTAGTGCCAGAAGGGGTAGCTATTTGTGTGATATAATGATAAGAAGAAAACTGACAAATTTGATGAGATAATAATTTACTTGCTTTATCACCAAACTCATAGTGCTTACAGCATGTAACGAGGAGTCAGAAACCATGGGATCCATGTGCAGCTTTATTGCAGACAATCGTAGTATAACAGACAAGGGTAAATCACCGGCAACAGCAGTATCACAGGCAAGGCAGAAACTTAACGAAGGGACAGGCACTGGGTCGGGGTAGGCAGCAAACAGAACAGACAATATCCAGATAAACAGGCAGAAGATCAGATGGGCAGGCAGCAAGACGTCTTAACAGTATAAACAATCCAAGGTCATACACGAAGAAACAATACACATGAAAAAACGCTCAGAAATGTCAGCCGTGGCAAAACAAGACATCACAGTGTGTGTACGTGAGAGTGTGTGTTTTATAGTCCACCAGATGGGGGATCAAGTGAGCACGTAATCAGTGCCAGGCAGTGGGTGATGGGAAATGAAGTCCAAAAGAGTTAGTACTCCGGTGATGGAGCCCTCAGGTGGTGATCGGAGGGAGCCACAGAGGGCAAATTTGTGACAGAGCCCCCTCCCTACTAGCGGCTCCTGAAGCGAGGAGGTGGTCAATGCCGGGGCCTTCCGCGTGGACGAGGGGCAGGTCTATCCGGATGAGCTTGATGAAAGTCATTGATGAGGGTCGGGTCCAGAATGTCCTCTGCATTGACCGATGACTGTTCCTCCGGGCCATATCCCTCCCAGTTCACCAGATATTGTAGCAATCTACCCCGGCGTCTGGAATCCAGAAGTTCACGCACTTGGTAGGCCTCCTCGCCTTCGATGATAATGGGAGAGGGTCTATGGTCACCAGCCTCGTCCTGGTCCTCCTCTCCTCTCGGATCACCTGCGGGCTTAAGCAGAGACACATGGAAAGTGGGTGAGATACAGTAACTAGAGGGGAGAGACAAATTATAAGAAATCGGAGTAATTTGTCTGATTATTTTTAAGGGAACCACGTACCTGGGTCTGAGTTTTTTGCAAGGTAGACAGAGCCGTAGATCCCAAGTCGATAGCCCGGGTGATAATCAGGCTGGTGGTGGCGAGAACGATCTGCTTGTTCCTTCTGACGTCTGACAGCCCTTTGCAGATGTACATGGGCTTCATTCCATACATTCTCACTCCTCTGTAACCATTCATTGACTGAAGGTAGATCCGAAGGTTCTCCAGGGGAATAGAGGGGGTTGATATCCTAGGATGCATTGGAACGGTGTCAGTTCAGTGGAGGGTTTGCGAAGTGAGTTTTCATATTCTGCCCAGAACAGAAAGTGACTACAGTCTGTCTGGTTGCAATGATAGTATGACCTGAGATAACGGGTGAGTTCCTGATTGAGGCGTTCTACCTCTCCGATGGCTTGGGGGTGATATCCTGAAGTCAGACTGACATTAACATTGAGCATCTGGAAGAAAGCATTCCAAACCCGGGAGGTAAACTGGGGACCACGGTCAGAGACGATGATTTATCAAACTATCGTACACCAGAAAACTGTGCGTACGCTCGTTTCCATGCAAAATTTGGCATTTATCAATATGAGCGTGAGCGGTGGCTACGATCAAATCTCACGTCAGGTCTCAGCTCATGTATGCACGTTTTTGAGTCAGCGTGAACTTGCATGCAGCATAATAAATCTGGTGGAGAACTGTTAAGTGAACATTTAGATTATTTTCCTTTAATATTAAACAACATGATTAAAATGTCAAATTAAAATTAAATTAGAATAGATGCGTGTCTTAAAATATCAGTGCATCCAAAGCTAAATCCCCAGGGATTTAGCTTTGGATGCACAAATGGCAAAATCAAAAGAGCATTAGGATTCACACATCATACACCTGCAATGCAGAGAACAGAAAATATAGCCTATAAGGAATAAAAAAAAAAATAGGACTACATGAAATATCACTAAAATTATTAACAGTTTAACAAAACAAAAGAGAAAAACTGCATCAAGTAGGGCTAGTACAGACTACGCTTATTTGACGCGTTGTATTAATTTTCTTTATTTGATTAAATCCAGCTGATAGCACGGGCGCCTCACTCACACATGCAGGTGCAAAATATCAGTTCTAGCATTGCTAACTTTACATTTCATTCATTTATCAGCAAACTAAATGCAGAGAAAGTTAACACTGCTCAGTTTAATGGTCCAAGTACATCTGTACCAGTTGGCGCGCGTCCAACGCCCATCTAAACACATTTTTGTGCATGCGAAGGATGATATTTTACGTGGATATTGAAACAAGAGTGAAATAGAAAGCTTTGTTTACATAATGATCAGTAGTTCAGCAACCAATAAATGTTACATCGCGAATACAGAAATGTTTGGATTCTTCCCGAATGAGAGATAGGTGAGCCCAATTCAGTTTTGCTTTAAATAAATTCATTTCTGCTTTATAATGAATGCCACTATAGCCTAATTTGTGTTTCAATATATAGCCACTTATTTTTATTCTTGTTCTGTTATGAATTAAATCAATTTAAAGGATTTTCTGTGGAGTGAGGTACTAAAATAATCAAGTTTATATATATATTAATAATGTTTGTAAGTATTTAGTTTTATTTACAGGTATTATTATTTAAATTAATTTTATAGTTTGAAATTACGAGGTTGAGGGGTGTTTTTAGAGTAAGATACATTTATTTTTCATGCAATACATTTGTCTGTGTCGTAAACTATAGGGCGAGGCTTCTAAAATTTGGGGCGTGATATTTAAATGACAATTGTTTTCAGACGCCACATTTATCAACACCCCGTCATTCATGTGATGGAATTGGCCGCTTACGAAAGTTTAATGAATCACACGTGAGCGTTGTCGTAAGCAGATTTTTCCATTCGAATGTGTGCTGCTTTCTACATTAGTTTGATAAATGAGGGCCGATTTCTTCGGGAAGACCATAAAATCGAAATACACAGTTACATAGATGCTCTGCTGTCTCGAAAACTGTGGGTAACTTAGACAATGGGATGAAGCAGCAGGCTTTTGAGAATCGATCGACCACCGTGAGTATTGTAGTGTGAACTTGGGAGTTTCTGAGATCTGTGACATAGTCTATGGCGATGTGGGACCAGGGTCGTTGAGGAATGGGTAATGGTTGAAGCAGGCCGACAGGGGCTTGATGAGATGATTTGGTGGTTTGGCAGATGGTGCAATCACGTATGAAAGAAATGATGTCAGACTGTAGAGAAGACCACCAAAAGCGATTGCTGACGAATTGGATTGTGGCCATGATTCCTGGGTGGCCAGCGCTAAGAGAATCACGCAATAATTGGATTACTCTGTTGCAAAGTGCTGCAGGAGCGTATGTGCGATTTGGGGGACAATTGGGTGGAGATGGTTCTGAGCATTGAGCACCGGTGATTTCGGCCATGTCCCATTGTATAGGTGCCAGGATGAGTGTGGACAGAAGAATGGGTTCATTAGTGGGTGTTTCTTGAACAAATTCATGTTGTCGGGAAAGAGCATTGGCTTTAATATTCTTGGAACCGGGTCTGTATGTCACATTGTACTGGAACTTGGTAAAGAAGAGTGCCCATCTTGCCTGTCGGGGATTGAGTCTCTTGGCTGAACGTAGGTATTCCAAGTTGTGATGGTCGGTCAGCACCAGGAAAGGATGTTTGCTTTCTTCCAGCCAGTGGTGCCATTGTTCATAGGCCGCCTTCATAGCTAGTAGCTTGCGATCTCCTACGTCATAGTTCTGTTCTGTGGAGGTGAGTTTTCATGAATAGTATGTGCACGGGAAGAGCTTAGGAGAATTGCCATGTCTTTGAGACAGTACTGCCCCGATGCCAGTGTTGGAAGCGCCAACCTGTACGACAAATTCCTTCTCAGGATTGGGATGGTGTAAGATGGGGGCTGTGGTGAAGTGTTCCTTTAAATCCTGAAAAGATCGTTCGGCAGCTGCAGACCAGGATAGTCGATTTTCCCCCTTCTTAAGCATAGAAGTTAATGGTGATGCAATGGTGCTGAAATTTCTTATGAAGCGCCTGTAGAAGTTTGTGAACCCCAGGAACCCTTGTAATTCCTTGACTGAGGATGGTTGTGGCCATCGTAGAACAGCTTGCACCTTGGTGTCATCCATGGTGACACCCTCGGAGCTGATGATATATCCCAGGAATGAAATGGACATCTGATGAAACTCACACTTCTCTGCCTTGGCATAGAGCTGATGATTAATGAGTCATTTAAGGACGGTGCGGACGTGGGAGATGTGGTCTTCAAGGGATTTGGAGTAAATGAGGATGTCATCTATGTAGACAATGACCCAGTTATTGAGCAGGTCACAGAAGATGTTGTTGACGAAGGCTTGGAAAATGGATGGACTATTGACCAGCCCAAACAGCATGACCTGGTATTCATAGTGCCCAGTCGTCGTGGAAAAAGCAGTTTTCCACTCGTCTCCCTCACAGATGCGAAGATTGTATGCACTTCGTAGGTTGAGTTTCGTGAAATACTTGTCAGAGCGTAGCTGTTCCAGAGCTGAAGGGACTAGAGGCAGTGGATAACGGAACTTGACTGTGATTTCATTAAGGCTGCGGTAGTCAATGCAAGGTCGCAGACCACCATCTTTTTTCTTTACGAAGAAGAAACCAGCAGAAGCTGGGATGTGGATGGTTGGATGAACCCCTTAGCTAGTTCCTCTTTAATGTAACTTTTCATGGCCTCGGATTCAGGTTGCGACAAGGGAAAAATTCTGCCTTTGGGTGGTGTAGTGCCTGGAAGAAGCTCTATGGCGCAGTCACTAGAGCGATGAGGTGGTAGTTGAACGGCCTTGGATTTACTGAAAGCCTCGCTGAGATCACTGTATTCTGGTGGTATGTTGGTCGTGGCATCAGGTTGTGGTTGGGAGGAAGGGAGAGGGGTTTTTTTTGACTGGAATGGATTGAAGGCAGTTTTGCATGCAACAGTCAGACCACTGCACAATTTGGTTTTCTGCCCAGGAAATCTAAGGATTGTGTCTACGAAGCCAGGGCAGTCCGAGGATGATGGGATTCTGTGGTGTTTTAATGAGGAAGAAACGTATCATCTCTGTGTGCAGTGCTCCAATTTGTAGTAATACGTCCCCAGTGGTGTAATGGACATGGCTGGTCCCCAGGGGGTGTCCGTCTAACGCTGCCACTGCCAACACAGATTCACATGGGATTAGAGGAATTTCGTGCATTTTAACAAAATCAGAGTCAATGAAATTAGCGGCCGCCCCAGAATCGATCATGGCTGTAGTCTCAACACAGTTCTTATTTAAAGCCAGTCTTACAGATATTACAGCATTAGAGGATGAATGAGCTTGTACACTCACCGCAGGGGAATGATGTTGGTCGAGTGGGACAAGACGCTCTCATATGTCCCGGTTGTCCACAATACAAGCCCAGCCTCTGTCGAATGCGTCGTTCTCTTTCCTCTGATGAAAAGTGAGTGTATCCAATCTGCATAGGTTCGTGATCAGGTGTCGTTGTAACAGCTGGCAGCAGTACTGAGGGGTTTCTGTTCGGCCCTCTCAATCGGATCAAATTGTCAACACGTATGGCAAGTTCCATGAATTGATCTAAATCCTTCCCTTCATCGCGGTACGCGAGCTCAGACTGCAGTTCCATATTTAATCCCTTGCAAAATAACAACTTCAACGTGTCATCCACCTACACAGTTTGAGCCGCGAGTGTGCGGAAAGTAAGAGCAAAGTCGGCTGCGGTTTGTTTACCTTGGCGAAGGGACAATAGTTGTTCTCCAGCCTCCTTTCCTCCCTCGGCATGTTTGAAAATCTCCCAGAATCTCTGTAAGAAGCCACTGAATGTTGTAAACGTTGGTCGCCCATCACTCCAAACTGCAGTAGCCCATTCCAAAGCCTTTCCCGCCAGCGATGGATGTTAGCCGGTTGAGCTGTTGTTGGTGAGTGGCTAAGATACTCACTTGGGTCGAGACCTCGGTGGATAGCCGGTAGAGAACCGCTGGATCAGGGTCTGGCGAAGTCTTCTGTAACGAGGAGTCAGAAGCCATAGGATCCATGTGCAGCTTTATTGTAGACAATCGTAGTATAACAGGCAAGGGTAAATCACTGGCAACAGCAGTATCACAGGCAAGGCAGAAACGTAACGAAGGGACAGGCACTGGGTCGGGGCAGGCAGCAAACAGAACAGACAATATCCAGATAAACAGGGAGAAGATCAGATGGGCAGGCAGCAAACATTGTAAGACATCGCAGTGTGTGTATGTGAGAGTGCGTGTTTTATTGTCCACCGGATGGGGATCAGGTGAGCGTATAATCAGCGCCAGGCAGTGGGTGATGGGAAATGAAGTCCAAAAGAGTTAGTACTCCGGTGATGGAGCCCTCAGGTGGTGATCGGAGGGAGCCACAGAGGCCAAATTCATGACACAACGAGACTTTTGTAATGCTACAATTGCCTCATCAGTGGCTAACAGATCAAATTCGGCCTTAGTTGTGAGCACCTTGTTAACAAGGTCCAAGCTTGGTGAGCTGGCACATCTTGACTGAAATTCAGTTAATTTTTTGAGTAAACTGGAGGACTCTGTGGCAAGTTTATTGGAATGAGCAACATACGAGATTATTTCCCCCCTAAGAAATACCTTACATGTTTCCCATATTGTTGACACTGGTAGAAATTGGTAGAAATGAAAAAAATCATTATGATTATTTATAGCTTTAATAAAATCAGGATCTTTAAGTAATAGAGATTGAAAATGCCAAGGTGATCGAGACATATTACTACCAGGTAATGAGATGTCGACTAACAGTGGTGCATGATCTGAAATCACTATTGGGTTATATGAACAGGAAGTAACTGAAGAAAGTAATTTATTATCGAAAAGAAAATAATCAATTCGTGAAAAGGATTGATGTACAGGTCAGAAAAAGGAAAATTGCTTCGTATTTGGGTTAAAAAAGCGCCAGACATCAAAAACTGAGTACTGTACTATAAAAAGATGTATTATTTTTGAAGATTTTGACTAAGTAATCGGCCTGGTTGATGAACGGTCTAATACAGGGTCCAAACAGCAGTTCAGATCGCCTTCTAATATCAGCTGGCTAGCATCTAAGTCTGGGAGGGAAAATAAAAGTCTCTGAAAGAAGGCATCATTGTCCCAATTAGGGCCATGTACATTAGCCAAAATTAAACGTGTACTACATAGCTGACCAGTGACAATAACAAAACGCCCATTAGGGTCTGAGATTACATCACCGACAGAAAAAGGCACAGATCTATGAATAAGAATAGCAACACCTCTGGAATTATTGGAAAAAGATGAATGATACAGCTGACCAACCCATCCTGTCCGAATTCTAAGATGATCTGCAGGTTTAAGATGAGTTTCCTGGAGGAAAGCAATTTTAGTTTTTAGACATTTTAGATGATTTAGAACCTTATTATGCTTTAACTGAGAATTCAGCCCTTTAACATTCCAGGGTGTGAGCTTTATAACACCACTAAGAGAACTCATGTTTTGGAGGTATAACACTTGTTGGCAATATTACAGAGAAGTCCAAGTACATCCAGTTGTGAATTGACAAACACACCCAAAATGTACACACACAACGAGATGGGAAAAAGAAAAAGGAGGAAAACACACACACACACACACACACACACACACACACACTGAAAAACAACATACAAAGACCCCAATTCTACCCCACCAAACCCCCCTAACAAATGCTAATCGAAACAAAGTCAGCCCCAAATTCAAAACAAACAGTCCGTCAGTTCCAACAAGCCCTGAACTCTAACCCTCAATGTAATCTCGCTGAATAACGCGTCTGAGCAAGGGTTACCGGCAACATCGAGTAATCAAAAGGAAAAAAAGAAAGAAAATAAAAAAATGTTTGAGAAGAGAGAGTGGAACAACAATACAACAAAGGTAAACATGCAAGGAAAAAAAAGTAAAAGATATTTATGCATATTTAGTGTTTCATTTACTGAAGACCCCAAGATTATTGAATATCAAAATGAGAACATACAAAGTTATAGTAAGTAAATAAAAAAAGGATAAATAAATTATCTTTTTGATAAACCATTATATATAATCAGAAAATAAAGAAAAAAAATCAAATAACTATATTAAACTAAGCCAAGCCAAACCGAACAGGTAAGCTGTAAAATATTGGCCCATCAGGTCTTAGTAATCACATAACAAAACTACACATAGGCAGCTTAAGACTGGAAAATTGTTAAATGTGCAATTGTCACAAGGTAATGCAAACACGTGTTTGTCTGCTTACTGTCCTGTGCTCAAGTCTCTAACAAAATTATTGGCCAGTGTAGCAGACATTAACAGCTTCTTCTCTCCATTCAGAATTATGATACACAATTTGGCCGGGTAGAGAAGAGCAGGTTTGAATCCCCGTCGATAGAGTTTGCACCTTTAAATTCCATGAGCAACTTCAGAACATCAGGACAGTAGTCCTCATAGATGCGAAATTTGTGACCTTGGTGTACGAGTTCACCTATTCTTAGTGACTCGTGAATGACCGCATCTTTCACCTGGAAACGATGGAAATGTAGAATGACTGGTAGCGTTTTTTGGACAGGGCATGGTTTGGGTGCCAGTCTCCGATGAGCTCTATCCAGTTCAGGTGGCGAAGAGAGAACCGAAGATCTGAGAATGTCGAAGAGGAGCTGGGAAAAAAACAAGGTAGAATGC
This sequence comes from Culter alburnus, assembly GCA_028476615.1. NCBI lineage: Eukaryota > Metazoa > Chordata > Actinopteri > Cypriniformes > Xenocyprididae > Culter > Culter alburnus. Next base: position 60,645 of record JAOTNS010002789.1, on the reverse strand, counting down.
AGACCTTCAGTAGACTTCAGGAGACCCACTAGTCGGATATTCTGGCATCTGCTGCGCCCTTCCAAGTCAGCGACTTTAGTCTTCAGCCATTCATTATCTCTCTGTAGTGATGAACACAAAGACTCCAATTGTACGAAGTGCTGATCAACTTCAGTAGCATTGGATTCTAAAGTGTCCAATTTTTGAGTAAGGTCTGAGACTGTGGATTGTATGTTATCTAACTTGTTTGCTAACATTTCAACTGATGGATCTAAAATCCACAGCAACAGAAGCTCTAAGTTCCTTGTGTAATAGGCTAATTTTGGCTAGTGTAATGTTAGCCGCAGGTTGAGAAGAAACTTCTCTGTCTTTATCAGTCTGTTTACTTTTCCCCTTTGACATCCTGAGCGTTTTGTGAGGTCACTGGTCAATAAAAAATCAGGTGCAGCATAAAGATATTGTAAATTGCGAGGCTTTAAGGGTAAAACATAAAAATGTTTGTGCGAGAGCTCTGCGCAGCTTTCTACTCCTCGCGCGCCATTACCGGAACCAACGTCGATGGTTTTAACTGTCTTTCTGGACCTCAAAAGGTGAAGATAATTGAGGATGTATTTTAAATGAGTAAAACACAACTACAAATCTTTTATCCTTGCAGTTACATAACTGGACATTTAAGTGTATTAACTGTGTCTGTCACAGACACACCAGGCTCTGCACCCAGCCAATCACGTCGCACTCCCTCACCAGAGTACTGATCACACGCACCTGACACTCATCACCAGTCCAATCAGCAGCACCATAAAAGACACTCACAGTCACTCAGTCATTGTCCGGTCTCGTTAACCCATACTAACGTGAATGCTTACCTTACGGACTCCTTACCTGTCTCCAGTGTGTCTCCTAGATCCTCCGTGTTCTCCAGTCCTCCGTGAGTGTCTATGTGCAGTCTCTGTTCCAAGTCTCCTGGTCATCGTTGAATCTGGTGTGAAGATCAAGTTCAGTAATCCTGTCGTGATATATCCTCTGTCTGATAACCTCCTGTGTTCCACGTCTCTCTGCCTTCCTCGAACCTGGTGTGAAGATCAAGTCAAATATCACTGTCGTGATATATACTCTGTCTGGAAACTTCATCTGAAATACTCACCTGTGGTTGTCTCAATAAACATCGTAAACTTTACCTGTGTCTCCGACCTCCTGTGTATCGGAACAGAAGACCGGACCAACACCGCTGAGCAACCACGATGAGCAATTCAGATCCATTCCAGGATTTGGTTAATGCGCTCCGTCGCACTCTCACCAGCACACCCACGCCAGCACCACCAGCGAGCACTTCCGCATTCCGGACCACCACTTCTTCTCCGTCTGTGTTCGCCAGTCCCATGGCCCGACTGGCGCCCTTCTCTGGCTCGGCGGAGGATTGCAACGGATTCTTCCTGCAGTGTTCGTTGGTTTTGGAGATGCAACTGCACTTGTACCCTGATGATAAAGCGAAAGTCGCTTTTATTATTCAGCAACTGGACGGTAAAGCACTCCGCTGGGCAGAACCCCTTTGGACACAAAACAGTCCTGTCGTGCAATCCCTCTCGAACTTCATCAGTCACTTCAAGGAGGTTTTTGGAAAACCGTCATGGGATTCATCCATTGGTGAGAGGCTGTGCAATCTGAAACAAGGTGCTTTATCTGTCTCTGATTATACTTTACAGTTCAGAACCCTAGCGGCAGCGAGCGGGTGGAACGAACAAGCCCTCATCTCCAGATATCGTCAAGGTTTGGATCCACGTGTGTGGTTGCATCTCGCTGCATACAAGGATTCCATCGGCCTCGAGAAGTTCATCCAACTTTCCATCAGATTTGCCACCAGTATGCAGCTGTGCATAGAAGAGCACCAAAGCCAGCGACTTTTCCCATCTTTCCTCCGCCAGCCTGAATCCGTCAGCTCCCCAGAACCAGCCAGCTACGAGATGCAGATTGACAGATCACGTCTATCACCAGCTGAGCGACAGAGGAGGCTGACCCAGGGTCTATGTTTATATTGTGGTCTTCCTGGGCATCTCAGAGCTGAATGCCCCACTCGTCTAGTACGATCTATGGTGAGTGTCATCCATCCTACGTTAAATCATCAAAATCCACTCACCATTATCGGCAACCTTACTGCTGCTGATGTTTGTATTCCAGTCAATGCCTTCATCGACTCTGGGTCAGCTGGAAATTTCATCTCTGGAGCCCTTTGTCGCCAGCTCAACCTCAAGACCGTCAGTTCGCCGAAAGTATACCAGATCCATGCAGTAACTGGTCGTCCTGTCCGTCAAGTACGTCACATGGTGGGCCCTCTACGTCTACAGATTGGCGTTCTGCATCAAGAAGACATACATCTGCTGGTTCTGGAGGATTCAACATCTGACGTGATTCTGGGGTGCCCATGGTTGGAGCAACACGATCCCATCATCTCCTGGCGGACAGGAGACGTCCTGAAGTGGGGTAATAAATGTTTTCCTGGTTGTTTCCCGGTATTACCAGTTCCAAGTCAGGTTCCAAGTCGAGTTCCAAGTCGAGTTCCAAGTCAAGCTCCCAGTCCAGTCCAAAAGACTCCTAGCTCAAAGAAGATTCATGTCTGTGTTACGTCCATCGAGAGTACTTTGGAAAAGAGATCCATCGACATACCTGACTGTTATTCCCACTTCAGTGACGTCTTCTGTCCAAAGAAGGCCTCCAAACTGCCTCCACATCGGCCATGGGACTGTGCCATAGACCTCATCCCCGGTGAGCTAGTGCCCAGAGGAAAAATATATTCCTTGTCCATTCCAGAAGAGAAGGCCATGGAGGAATACATCACTGAGGCGTTATCACAAGGTTACATCCGCCCGTCTACTTCCCCTGCTGCTTCAAGCTTTTTCTTCATGGCCAAGAAGGACGGATGCTTGCGGCCTTGCATCGATTACAGAGCCCTAAATAAAATAACAGTCAAGTTCAGATATCCACTTCCTCTCGTCCTGTCTGCGCTGGAACATCTCCGCAGCGCCACTGTGTTCACCAAGTTGGACCTCCGCAGCGCATACAACCTCATCCGGATACGTGAGGGGGACGAATGGAAGACTGCTTTTGTGACCCCTACTGGCCACTATGAGTATTGCGTTATGCTGTATGGACTCGTCAACTCGTCATGCATGAGGTGCTCTGGGAGTTCCTACACAAGTTTGTGATTGTCTACATCGATGATATCCTCGATATAACCTCCTGTGTTCCACGTCTCTCTGCCTTCCTCGAACCTGGTGTGAAGATCAAGTCAAGTATCACTGTCTTGATATATACTCTGTCTGGAAACTTCATCTGAAATACTCACCTGTTCACTGCTCTGGTTGTCTTAATAAACATCGTAAACTTTACCTGTGTCTCCGACCTCCTGTGTATCGTAACAGTGTCTGTAGGGTACAGCACAACAAAGTAGGACATAGCAATAAACACAACAATAAACACAATTAAACTAGCCAAATCATAACTATTTAGCCAAAAAAGAACCAAGAAAAAAATATCATTAAAAAAACACAAAAAGTCAAGAAAAACAACATCAGACAGGCAAATATCGTGGTCTTGCGATTCCAGTTTCTTCACTTCTGAAATGCTCCTGGTGTGTGTTGCCACCGCTTGGAGGACGGACGAAAACCTCGTCGAACCCGTAATGTGCCACAGACCTGTGCAGTGTAAACAAGGGGTAAGAGGTTGCATTATATTCCATAAAGAGATGGTGCACGTAAAATGTGCGTTGCATATCCGAGCCATCGGCAGCTATAAGAGGTGCTGTAACACTGTCCATTTAAATGAAGAGACACAATTAATTACTGTTTTAGTGTGAATAATAAAACAAACACTTGTGTTAACCCTCAGGGGTCTGAGGATTTTTGGGGCCCTGGAGAAGTTTTGACATGCCTGACTTTGTGCTTTTTTCAGTTTTTCATAAACATATTAATGGAAAAAGTGTCATTACACAGTATTCAGCACAAACTAGGCTACAATAATATGTGAGGAACATGTATGTACATGTTTGTGTTTTTGAAGGAATAACGTTTATGCGTGGTTATTGAAAAAACAAAAAACTTAAGTCACTGAAATAAAGCCAAAAAATATATATTAAATCTTTGTTCACAAGACTTCTGGGTATTGGAGGTTGTAGACTAGAGTTTTTGCTTCAAAAAATGAGGTAAAAAAATTATGCTGCCTGCTTGTTCATAAAAACCATAGAGAGATTTAAATTTTCTAAAACATCTTTGGTCAAGAAAACAGTATGCGTGGAGGCGTGAATCATCATGATAATGGGTCATTCTCACTGAGAAGACAAAAGAATCGCATAAAGAGCTCTATGACCTGCATAAATAATGAGCTCTTTCAGTCAGGTAGGCTTGAAAAAAACCTCTGTGATCATGTCTCAAAGCTCATGATGGTGTAATCAAAACATACAGAAAAAAACAGCAATACTGTGAATATTATTACAATTAAAATATGATATTATATATTCTTAAAATATAATGTATTTCTGTGATGCAAAGTGTCTGAACAGTTATGTTATCTATGGCATTCATATAGGCTTTTAGCTTAAAAGCATGCACATTTGGAGAAATATTGATGGATTCTCATATGTCTATGTCAATTTTCTCTACAAAGGAGTAATATTTATTATTGTCATCACTATGAGCGCTAGATACTGTTTTCAATTCATACTTGCAGCCGGAGGGTGCTCTGTGCACCGTTAGTCCACAAATTCATATAAAGAAGAACAGGAACCAGGAACTAACGGCATGTCTTCTAGAGGTCGCTAACCAGGCTTTAACATCCAAAACACTTTTCAAGACAATAAATACACGATTGAGACAATGAATGCATGCATTGCCTCAGAATTTGCGTCTGAATAGCGTGCGCTCCGTGGGCGTGGCCGCATTAGAGGATAATGAGCTGAATCATGGACTTCTGACATGGCTCACTTTTCATACAGATTACATAAACACAGAATTTTTGTTTTCGATTTGACTTACAGTACACGATTTAAAACCTGACATTTAACGTTTCTTTAGACACAAGTCTATTTTTTTGTATTAGTATTCACTAAGTTACAGTTCATTTTCTGAGAAAAATATCAGATGGAGTTCGTTCAGAGGGAGACGAGAGATCACGCATCATGTTAGTTTTCTTTATTTTACAAAAAGCACAACATTTTGTTTTTACTCTGAGTGTACACAAATAAAAGAAGATATTCCACAGATTAAAATGGTGTATAGCTCTTAATTGTATGTGCAACATTGTCTAAGTATTTTGAGTCTCTTTCACACTGGTTAGAAAAAAACCGCGGTGATCACGCCGGCGTGACCGCCGACCCGAGGAAGTTAAACTGTAAACATAAGGTTAGAAGGTTACACATTATAGAAATACATAAAAACAAAAAGGCCTTAAGATAGGTGCAAATTAAATCTTCACATTCATTTTGAAATTGTACTGTGACATCCAATGACATGTGATTTCATTTAAAATTAAGGTCCACACTTACAATACTCCACATATATTACTGTATGATCACATTTTTTTTTACAGTTTTGTTTTACTTCTCTTTTAATCTAACAGTAAGAAAGAGTGATTTCTTTTAAATGTCAGTTGCTTGTTTGAAACCTGTATGCCAGGAGTCCAAACACATTCCTTGAGCCTCCCCAGCACTGCACATTTTGCATGTCTCCTTTGTCTGACACACCCATTCAGGTCTTGGAGTCTCGATAATGAGCTGATGATCTGAATCATGGAAAGACATGGAAAACATGAGCATTTAATTTAATTTCAAAGGCTGCATCCTCCAGAGGACATATCCTGTGAAGGATGCGGTATACAGAGTGTCCTTAACCAGAATTAAATGAGACATCCTTTGTAGGACACACAGGCAGGAAAGGAAACAGGAAGTACCATGTTGCTATGCCAACACATTTGCGGCTGCGTCATTGCGCTCTCAGCAAATGAATGAAAATTATTTATAAATTTGTAAAGTAATTTGAAAAGAAAATGTATTTACTTGTTTTATTTTGGTTAATGCTTGAGGAGCTGGCGTACGTACAACAGATATCTGTTACAGAGACAAATGAGGAGGATATTAAGAAGAACAAAGTTTGAAACAAAAATAAGCTTGTAACTGCTTAAATTTAAACACATCTTCACTTGTATGTACATCTGCTGATGCTGCCATTTTTTTTCTTTTTCTCAAATAAATGACGGTTGTTAACAGCAAGAAATAATGGTGAGAATGGTGGCCTATCTGCTGCAGTGAAGGATACACCTCATGCATCCTCCAAACTCCTGGGAAAGAAAGGCGCATTCGAAGGTCATATTCGGAGTACCCTACTTAAAACAAAACATTAATTAGCTCAAAAGAATATGAATAATTAATCATAACTAGTTATAATTTAATTATAAATTTGGATCAGTTAATAAAATTAACTTAATGTTATCAAATTAATATTATAATCAATTAATGTTTGTCCAATGAACACTCAGTGTTAATGTTTATTAATTCTAAGAAATGTTCATTTCCAGGTTATGGAAAATAACAATCTTATTGTACAGTACTACTCAGAGCCTGTAGTCAGGATCTGCATGAATAGGGACTCCAGTATATGAGCATGAAACACGGAAAACTTTATATGTGACATGAACAAGACTTTATTAACTAGACTAAACACTTAAACTACTCTAACATTCACACACATGCATGCAAACCAAGGGAAAGAGAGAGCTGAAGCAGAATACAGAAAAGCAAGAAGTTACAGCATTGTTTGAAATTCAGCAGATCAACAGCCTTGAGCAAACCATCAGTTTAGTTTTAACAGGCCCTTCTTTAAAAGGGGGTAAGGATACTTAATGTATTAAATAATGAGACTAAGTTTGATACTTGCATGTCTAGCCAATTTGAATTAAACTTATCCTGATGCTATTTGTTGAGGCTCCTGTTGATCTTTGCTGATGTTGTCTCGAGAGAGAACCAGTTGGATTCAGAGGATCTTTGGTGAATGAAAAGTCTAGGCCAGAGCCTGGCACAAGCTTGGGGTTCCTCAGAAGCTTCTAGCTTCTTAGCATCATCTTCACATCAGAGTTTTCTCAGTAAAAAGTGATAGAGAGGGGGTCTTGATCTTGTGATTACTGATTTTAAAGTGTGAAGATGCCACACCCTCTTGAGGTGTTTGAGCCAATAAGGAGTTGTCCCTGCAACATGTAACATTAATTACTAAATAGGAAATGAAAGTTGGAGTCCATTGATACCAACATGCTACCCATGTGATTTTAGTTAACCATAGTATGCAATTTTGAAACAATAATACCAAAAGAGTTAAAAAGAGAGAATTAATACATAGACCAAAGCCTATAAAAGGAAAATCATGAGATGGGAAAATTTACAAGTTTATACATTTCTCAAGAGGTTATATGTAGAATATATAAGATTAAAAAGGTTAATTTGTCTTTCTCAGCAAGAATGAAGTCAGAGTCACAAGTCTCTGCACATTCCTGACGGTAATAAAAGTTCTTATCAGTTTTCTTGTGTCCTGTAACAGGACACCAAGTTCTGTCTGTGTGTTAGCTTCATTTGGGATGCTAGTTGCAGTTTAGGGGGATGGGCTCACAGAACTTTGAGAGAGTGAGTTTCTGGATTATTCATTAAATATAATGAATAATTGTGTGTCTGATTGGTCCAGACGCTACAATGACGTATGCAACCTTCGAATGCTACCTCCAGAGGATGCAGCCTTAGAAATGAGACACAGCTGTGCAGTGTTGGGGAGGCTCTAGGAATGTGTTTGGGAAACCCTGCTGTGTGTTTAAACCTGATTAATTAAAACCTAATTTTTAGTGAAGATCCAAGATCCAGAACTTTGCTGTAGAAACCACATCATAAGATACATTTCAAATGGATCGCTAATCATCCACGTGAGCCATTAGTGCTTGGACCCTGATGAAATATAGCCTCTTGCAGCTATTTTTAAAACAGATTTAGCATGAGACTTTTTTTTCCAAAAATAAAGACCTTGTGCAATGAAGAAATATTGTTTATCCTGACTGAATGAGATTTTATATGTTTTATGCTGATGTTTTAGATCTCATCTTAGTCCATGATCCATCAAACATTGATTTGTGCTTTAAGTTGTACTTTCTCTTTAATAATGGATTCACACTGTTAAACTGATCTGATCTGAACTGAGAGAGTGAAGAGTATGTCTTTGTTCTCTACAGGTTGTATTATTGTGGTGTCACAAATGAAGGTTGTGCTGCTCTTACTTCAGCTCTGGGATTAAACCCCTCATATTTGAGACATCTTAAATTGTCTTGGAATAACCTGGGAGATTCGGCGGTCATGCAGCTGTCTGATGTACTACAAAGTCCTGATTGTAAACTGGAGAAACTGCAGTAAGATCATATGACTCTCACACATGAAAAACAATGTAAAGAAAAATCACAGTGTTCATCTTCTTTCTGCTGCTGTGAGTACAGCTGATTGAGCTGTAAATGATTGAACACGTGAGCTGCTCCTCAGTAACATGATAATGCAGGACTGAGAGTCACACTGAAATACACATTTTAATTGATAAACTGATCTGATCTGAACTGAGCGATCAAGTGTGTCATTGTTCTCCACAGGTTGTATAAATGTGGCATCACAGATGAAGGTTGTGCTGCTCTGGCTTCAGCTCTGAGATCAAACCCCTCACACCTGAGAGGACTGAATCTGTCATTGAATAAACTAGGAGATTCAGGAGTCATGCATCTGTCTGATCTACTAAAGAGTCCTGACTGTAAACTGGAGAAACTGTGGTAAGATCCTATTTGACTCTCACGCATGAAACACAATGTAAAGTATATTTAAGTTTTCAGCCTCTTTCTGCTGCTGTGAGAACAGCAGATTGAGTTGTAAATGATTGAACACCTGAGCTGCTCCTCAGTAACATGATCCTGCAGGACTGAGAGTCACACTGAAATGCAAATTTTCACATCACAATCAACATTTCTATCTCTTGAAATTAAATAGACTAAAGCTCAAAACAGTCAGAGATGAGAAATGAAGATAATGTTGGGTTTATTCTTACTGTTCATCATGTTCATTTTTCTGCAGTGACTATTTAAAATATTATTTTAATTGTGTAAAATCACACATACACAGACACAAATCACTACATATTAGTACAGATCTAAATAACAGTGCAACTCAGCTGTGTAGAGAAAAATGTGATTAATTAAAATATAGATTTTGCATGAGATATTTTACATAAAAATACAGGCATGGTGCAATGAAGAAATTTTATCCTGATTGAATGAGACTTTAGATGTTTTAGATGTCTCAATGATCCATCAAACATTGATTTGTGCTTTAAGTTTGTATTTTCTTTGTAATTATGTATTCACTGCTAAACCGATCTGGGGTCTCATTTATAAAACTGTGCGTAGGATCCCTACTAAAAATGTACGTACGCGCAAAAACTAGATTCTGCGTACGCACAAAAAAAATCAGATCTATAAAACCATGCTTACGCCAGAACCTGCGCACAAATCCCTTTATAAATCCCAGTCAGCGGAAGATTGTGCGTACGTGCATCTCCACCCTGTCTCCTCCCCGAAATCACCATATATGGAGCTTACGACGCCTAGTTTTACTATGCATAACCTCATCTGCATATCATTTCCATACATATTCCCATCCACGTGACACCACGGTTAACACCGTCAAAGGTACAAGACAATGGAAAATATTAGATATGGACTATAAATGCAATTTGTGCCACACATTATATTGATAAAGATCATCCAATATCCTCTTTATGTTTTAGAATAAATATATCAAAATATCCATAAAAACAAAATTGTATAAAATACTTCAGATAAAGGTTTTAGAATAGAGTTGATTCATTCATTTCCACTGGCCAGACAGTATTTTAATAGTTTTAAACAATTCAAATCAAATTTATGCAGTTTTTCTGATAAGGTGAACATATCTTTTAGGAAGTTTATAGGCTATTTTTAGTGGAAACAGATAGGCCTACTTATTTATTGCAGTGTAAATACAATTGTCCGAAATGGCGCGTCACTGACAAAGTATTTTAAAAAGAAAACATGAAAATCTTACTGTTTTCCTCAAATTATATCCTTCAAATGGTAATTGTTTGAAGATCTTTCACACGACATCAACACCTCCTGCAGCTGCGGTTATACAGTAAGATATTATTGGACCTATTCAAACTGGACAACGGACCGTTCGACCACCGAATCCAGCAGTGTCTTCCATAATATCTAAGTTAAGTGTGCATCACTGATCGTCATTCTCGAAAAATATTTTGTCATAACGTCTGCAGTGTAGTTTAAAGAGGAATTATTGTGCTTCCAGCGCTGTCATTAAAACAGCATGTCACTGGAAAAGTGATTGAAAGTAGCACATCTACTATCTCAATTCATATCACTTTTGTCTCCAGAATGTGCGTACGTACAGCTCAAAGTTTGCTTAAAGGTGCGCACATTCTCCCGTCAAGTTTGTTTTAATAGATCACAACCTTTGCGTGGGAACTGGCGTACGCACAAAACGGGGCTGGAAACGTGCGTACGCCAGTTCCCACGCAAAGGTTGTGATCACGCTTTATAAATGAGACCCCTGATCTGAACTGAAAGAGAGTGAAGAGTGTGTCATTGTTCTCTACAGGTTGTATAAATGTGGTTTCACAGATGAAGGTTGTGCTGCTCTGGCTTCAGCTCTGAGATCAAACCCCTCACACCTGAGGGCACTGAGTTTATCTGGGAATATAATAGGAACATCAGTGAATCTGCTCTCTGCTGTTCTGGAGGATCCTCAATGTAAACTGGAGATACTGTGGTAAGATAATATATGACTCTCACACATGAAACACAATTCAAAATCTAGCGTAATCTCAGTTCTGGGAGGTCATGTCAGACAAGATCACATCAACTGACTTTCTGCTATTCCATTAGAATATAATGCCTATAATCACAGCATCCCTATACAAGGCACCATTCAGTATTATCAGCAGCTTTATTGTATTGCTCAGGAGCCAATTACCCTTCTCCATGCCCAGCTCTTCCTCTTTTTCAGAGTTAGGACTTGGACTTCTTATATTCCTTTTCAAATCAGACTGACATTTATCTTGATTATGTTGTTATATTAAAGGGTTAGTTCACCCAAAAATGCAAATTCTATCATTAAAGGGACCTATTATGCAAAATTCACTTTTGCATTTGGACCTTAATGTATGTTGGCAGTGTGTGTATACAATCACCCTATAGTGATAAAAATCCACACACTCCTTTTTTTAATCCCCATAAATCATAAGCAGTGTTTCAGAACAAGCCGTTTGCAGGTTCCTGGCAATGTGACGTCACATTAGCCACAGGCCCCGCCCACGAACGTTGACAGGGCGGTTCCATTTTAAAACGGCAGTGTCTGAGCGAGTTCACAGTGAGTGTACACAGTCCATCATTGCTGCACTGATGAGAATGTCTCCAAAGTGTTTTAGGTGTTCTGTAGCTGGATGGATTAATCCACAGAGCTCTCTCCATTTACTCCTGAAATCTGAGGCGCTGAAGATGAGGTGGATTCATTTTGTTTTTGAAGAAAATGCTCCCTCAATTCTTCCGAAATGTCTGTGCGAATCATTTCACACCGTACTTTGTGAACGAATGTCAATACAAAGGGACAATGCAAAAGTTAAAAAGCTGTTACTCAAGGATAGATCAGTACACTGTTCATGATCCAGTTGATACTGGATACGGCACTAATAAAGGGGAGAGCACTTTATTACAGTTCATCAGAGTTGATTTACGGATATAAAGTTTGCCATTTTATTAAGCCCACCTGAAAAGGCATAAGGTCTTTATATATTTGTTAACTGTTAGTTGTAACGAGTGTTTCTGTGTACTTCTTAATGCACACTCGCACTGTTTTATTAAGCTCTTATAGTGATTTTCTAGAGTGAAAACGGACGTTTCATCTTTTGTGTTAAGTACAATAAACGTCATAAAACTCATCTGTAAAGATTCTGAAAATGAATTAAAGTCTCAAAGGATTAGTCCACTTTTAAATAAACTTTTCCTGATAACTTACTCACCCCCATGTCATCCAAGATGTTCATGTCTTTCTTTCTTCAGTCGAAAAGAAATGAAGGTTTTTGATGAAAACATTCCAGGATTATTCTCCTTATAGTGGACTTCACTGGGGTCCAGACGGTTGAAGGTCAAAATGTCAGTTTCAGTGCAGCTTCAAAGAGCTCTACATGATCCCAGACGAGGAATAAGAGTCTTATCTAGAGAAACCATCGCTCATTTTCTAAAAAGATACAACTGTATATGCTTTATAAACACAAATGATCACATTGCACGTGCTTCCACTTTCCGTATTCTTCAAAACGCTTATGCTGTATGTCCTACGCCTTCCCTATTCTACTTACGGAAAAAACGAAACTGGTGCTGCGTTCGTTCCATAAGTAGAATAGGAAAGGCGTAGGACACACAGCGTAAGCTTTTTGAAGAATGCTGAAAGCGGAAGTACGTTATTCCTCGTCTGGTGTCGTTTAAAGCTCTTTGAAGCTGCACTGAAACTGTAATTTTGACCTTCAACCGTCTGGAGTCCATTGAAGTCCACTATAAGGAGAAAAATCCTGGAATGTTTTCATCAAAAACCTTCATTTCTTTTCCACTGAAGAAAGAAAGACATGAACATCTTGGATGAGATGGGGGTGAGTAAATTATCAGGAAAAGTTTATTTAAAAGTCGACTAATCCTTTAAGGGTTTGGTACAATATGAGGGCGAGTAACATTCCCTTTTCGTCGGCTAGACGTCACATCGGAAGTGAACTAATGAATTGGTAATCTTGCTAGAGAGACCAATCTTCTACCAGTGTAACTAAACGAGCAAATGCACATTGGCATGCGATATTTGCATCTGCCCCTTGGCGCATGTATAAATAGGAAGCAGGTGCATCACATATTCAGCTTTTTGCTTCATAACCAAGCAGTTCATCTATTTCTGCTCTTCTAATTTACTAAAAGTGTTGGTGTGACGGCGGTGCAGCGGTGCAGATCTTTCAGTGAAAGATTTGTGTCTTCAACGAGATTGAGTGCACACTGCAGGCTGCACTAACTCCAAAATGGGCTGTCAGGAACTCTGCTTGTGGTCAGTTGGCCACCCGGGCTGGCGGGGAGCTTTCTTCGTGCCATAAAGGGGTTTTTCTACCAGGTCTCTGATGCATCGGCGGCTCGGGATCACGTTGCGAGCTCGCGCTTGCAACAGAAGGATGGCTGTGCTGTCTGGCTGGCCACTGTGATAAAGATGATCTCAGATCCTTCTAACACCGCCTTGGCATGCGCACAAACTAAACAGAGCTTCTCATTATTGTGTCTGATGGCCGCTTACACAGAGGCAGTGACCGCAGAAACTCGTGAAGAACAGCATCTGTTAACAGAGAAAACACCAAAGATATAAGACAGCATGTTCAACTCTTTATTCACGTTTACAATAGTCTGTCTGAATCCTACATTGAATCAATACTATTGTTGAACAGTAAATGAGGATTAGCAGCAGGGAACTGTATCAGTATGGCATGTCGATATATAGTCAAGCATCCAACAGTTTATGAATTAATATCGTACAGAATACGGGCCGATTTGACCAATCATATGAACGTGCCATAAACCACCACACACAAACACATAAATTAAATCTATTTTTAACTTTTTGAACCACAGGTTGAAAATTAAGCTGAGCCCTTTCCTTTTCATCTTTACAAATTTTGATTCCTAAATACGTGACAACATTCTTTACAGGGATGCCATTAATATCACGAAGTTCACTATTTTTCAGAGAGAACAACTCACATTTGTTTAAATTTAATTTTAACCCTGAGACCAATGAAAAGTCATTCAAACAATCAATCACATTTTTAATTTCTAAAGAATCTCTGACAAATATTGTTGTATTGTCTGCTAATTTGCAGCATTTTTTTCTCTTTGTAAATCCTGATTCCGTGAAATTATATTTGTTAATGTAAAGAGTCATTGTCTGGGTTACAAGTAAAAATAAAAAAGGAGATATTGGGCATCCCTGCCTTATGCCTTTTCCTAACAGAAATCTGGGGGTAGTGCCATTTGCAAGTTTTACTGAGCTATTACACCCATTATATAAAGTATAAATGGCCCTTTTAAAGAAATCACCAAAGCCAAAAAAATCCAAAAGTCTCAAACATAAATTTGTGGTTAACAGTGTCAAATGCTTTATAAAAATCTACAAAAAAAATAAAAACTTTCACTATCAAATACTCATTATAATCAATTAAATCTAGGACCAACGAATATTATTACTTATATGTCTGCCCTTCATGAATCCTGATTGGCAATCATATAATTGTTCTAAGCATTTTTTCAATCTTTCTGGCAAACACTTTAACATCATTATTAAGTAATGTAATAGGTCTCCAATTGTCGATTAGGGTAGTGTCCTTATTAGCTTTTGGTATCAGACTAATCAATCCCTGACATAATGATGGAGGCAACTCACCACGTTCTGTAGCTTCATTAAACACACATAATAAAAACTCTGATAATGTTCTTGAAATTCTGAGAAAAAAATTACGAGAAAAAAGTCGAGATAAAATGTTGAGATAAACTCGTTAAATTATGAGAAAAAACTCGTTAAATTTCGAGAAAAAGTCGAAATAAAATGTGAGAATAAACTCATTAAATTATGAGAAAAAAGTCGTTAAATACGAGAAAAAAGTCATTAAATTATGAGAAAAAGTGAGATAAAATGTTGAGAATAAACTCGTTAAATATAAAACTCGTTAAATTTCGAGAAAAAAGTCGAAATAAAATGTGAGAATAAACTCATTAAATTATGAGAAAAAAGTCGTTAAATTACGAGAAAAAGTCATAAATTATGAGAAAAAAGTTGAGATAAAATGTTGAGAATAAACTCGTTAAATTATGAGAATAAACTCATTAAATTATGAGAATAAACTCATTAAATTGAGAAAAAGTTGTAAATTATGAGAACAAATTCGTAATTTAATGAATTTGTTCTCGTAATTTAACGACTTTTTCTCATAATTTAATGACTTTATCAACATTTTATCTCGACTTTTTTCTCGAAATTTAACGACATTTTTCTCATAATTTAACAAATTTGTTCTCGTTATTTAACGACTTTTTCTCGTAATTTAATGACTTTATTCTCAACATTTTATCTCAACTTTTTTCTCGAAATTTAACAACTTTAATCTCGAGAAGGTTTTTATTTTTTAATTATTGCTTGGCCCTAATCCTCTTCTGTACATTAGTTAATGAATTAACTATCATGAGCAATACATTTGTTACTGTATTTGTTAATCTTTGTAACGTTAGTTAATAAAAAGCTGTTCATTGTTTGTTCATGTTACTTTACAGTGCATTAACCAATGTTAACAAATACAACTCCTGATTTTAATAATGTATTAGTAAATGTTGAAATGAACATGAACAAAGATTAATAAATGCTGTAGAAGTGGGTCATTATTAGTTCATGTTAAAGGGGTGATGAACTGAGAAATCAAATTTTCCTTGAGCTTTTGACATATAAGAGGTCATAATACTTTAAGAATATCCTGTAAGTTTTAGAGCCGAAAACTTCCTTGTTAGTCCAATAAAAGCTTTAATTGACACCAGACTCAGAAAACGACAGGATTTACAAAGTGGGGATCTATGACGTCAAAGGGCAGCAAGCTCCGCCTCCTCAGAAGAAGATCAACACCTACTTCATCCCTGCCTGTTTAGCCCCGCCCACCGATTCATGACATGCAATAGAATAGGTAGCCTAAGTAACATAGGCCTATGTGGTGCTAAACCAGATCGAGCTACCAAGCATTAAACATGCCGTTGAGGATTACAAAATATTGTGCAGTGCCTGGACTCAACAGTAATGCAACAACGTGTGAGTAACTCTGTTCATTCTAATGCCTGATCTGATATTAATGATTCATGTACAGTCAGATGATCTTTGTCTGTGTGTCAGTACATCAAACCAGTGAATAAACAGTCAATGTTGTTTCTCTTAGTAGGATGATAATCTAAATTAAATTAAATAATCTGTTATTTAACGGTGATTAAATTATATAAAGAAAGCGATCAAAGAAAGCTCCCTTTACAATCATTGGAGCAGCGCGCACTGAAGCTGTCAATCAAACAGTGCGAGTTTATCAGTGACTGACGCACACAAAGCTACCATTTTATTCAACGAATCGCTTAGTTATATCGCGTTTGCACTGAAAGCATTTGTTAGTGTACAGAAATTGAGTTATAATGACGAAATCACTGCTTTCATGAGCTCAACAATGTCTGTGATCGACTACAATGTTCATCACTGCAACCTTTCATGCCACGATCTAAATATAATGCTATAGATCTAAATGTAATGCAGCACTTTTCATGATTAGTTAACCTTGAGAGCTATAATAATAAAAACGCGCTAAAAGAGAGAGTAATTTCAAATGGAAAGATGTCAACCAATCACAGCAGTGGACGTTTACACTGAAGTCTCACAGCAGACACACCCCTTAAAACAGAGCGTTCAAACCAGAGGATAAAATCAGGGTAGTAAAAATGTCTTTTATTTCTAAATTATGACAATTGTGGATGTAAAAGCATTCTAACATTATAGAGCACCCCAGGAAACATTATAAAACAATAAAACAATGCAGTTCATGACCCCTTTAAAACACCACATAGACATACAGTGCACAGCATAAATGAGTACACGCCCTCTGAACAAATACAAAAGATGTATTTTCTTTATGATCACTAATACAATTCATGGAAAGATGGCAAAACTAAAATGTATTAAACATATACATAATAGAGTACCTCAGAGATGACATGTTTTTAGGCAAATCCCGGAAACGAGTTAGCATTTTAGGACTTCCAGTTCCATCGCCCGAAAGTCTATGGGTTTTTGAATGAGTTTTTGCTAAATTGCCTGAAATAAGGTCTGTGGGTAACAAAGCCTCTAATATTTTCACGTTTTGATCTATGACATAAACACACCAGTTATAACCTATTTGTGATTTTTAAACCTTTATGTGTCTTAAAAATGGCGGTTGCTAACAAATTGCTAAAAGGGACTATTTCCTTTGGTGGGGACTTTATCATGACAAACAGGACATTTGGACAGCATTTCTCATGAAAAAGTGGATAAGTATTCATACACAGCGCAGGTCATAATTGGCGAACATGTTTTTAAATAACGTTTTTTAAATAAAGTTTGAGGAAGCTTGGTGGTGACGACGTTGATCTGCAACCATGGTGTGCTGTAGTCCGTTTATAGCCTACTGTTAGCTTTTTATATCTGACGACTTATTTAGGCTTCAAAAATTATAAATGTTGTTTAACTTGTAAAGATTATCTTGATAGACAAAACGTGTAAGTGTCATAACCCTTTGTTAAACACAAAGCTTATTTTTAGCGATTTTCCAAAAGTCTATGGGAAAAATGCATAGGCTTTTGATCGAGGGAACCCGTGCACCGCTAACTTCCGGGTTGGCCTACAAAAACACATCATCTCTGAGGCACTCTATAAAAACTGAGAATTATGTCATTAATAGCCATAAAATAAGTAAATTAGCCAATTTTGTTTAAATTAAGGATTGCAGAAATGAATACACCCAAGATTTAATTCAACAAATGTATAATATTCTAGCACTTAGTATGTCCTCCATAATTTGAATATAATGCTCTGACCCTCTTGGCACAGAGTGAACATGTTCATGACAAATTTTCACATCTGTCTGTTTTTTAACTCCTGGATGATGAGCTCCTTAAATGCCCTGATCTTTAATGGGGAGTGTTGCTCCACTCGTCTCTACAGAATCCCCCACAGGTGCTCAAGAGTGTTAGATTGAGTGCAATACATGTCCACAGAAGGTTTTTCACCTGGGACAGTGCATATCCTCATTGTCATGTTGAAAAAATGACCCAACAATGCAGGGAATGAGGAGGAGGGTAGCATCTTCTGCTTCAAGTTTGTGTATTAAATTACACAGCGGGGTGTGAATTCATGACAACATTGATAAAGCACAACTCCCCTCACACCTTCAGCACTCACACATCCCTATATAAGAGCTTTACTACCACTGAACTTTACTGTGGGAACCAGGCACTTCCACTGTACTCTCCTCTAGCAACACCACAACATTCTGGATGCTGTTAGATCCAAAATGATTGATTTGGTCTCATGAGACCAGAGAATTGATATATTTTTGTAAATATGGGCTTTGGAAATGGCTAACTGATATTTTATTGTGCTATGGCTACAGTAGGTAATTCCAGTGCATGTCATTTCTGCAGGTTGCATCTTACTCTGTCAGATAAACAGTCACTCTTTCATAGCTTTTGCTGGCTCTGGAGACACTCGCTTGGTATTTCTCCTGCTCTTTGTCTAGCAAAAAAATCCCTCATCCCTAAATGAAAGCTTAATATTAATATTATTAAATATTATATTAATTTATTATTGTCACAAGTCCATTGTTTTTGAATTTCTGTGTTACTTTTGTTATATTTTCACACTTAAAACAACGATTGGTAATCTCTTGTAGCACTGTCCTCTTTGTGCTAAGAAATAAGTCTCCTGACAGTTCTCTCCCCAGTGCTTCCATTGTTGTCAGCATTAAGGCTGAGAATGATTCAGTGGGCTATATAACACTTTTAATTGTCAATTAAATTTTTCGTTCAACATTCTTACCTGTTGATCAAACATTGCCTTAAACTTACACCAGAAATTTTATTTTGTTTTATTTAGTAACTTTTAGGAGGGTGTACTCATTTTTGCTACACAAGATTTTATCACCTTGATAAGAAAATCATATTTTCCTGAATAATTTGACATGCTTCTTTAGTAATGATTAAGCAGATTTGCTGAACATTATATCTCTAAAGAACCCGAACATGTCTTCTGAGTAATTGAGTAATTGCTGACTTTCAGAAGTTTCAGAGGGGGTGTACTCATTTATGCTGTGCACTGTATTTACAACAATAAAAACTTAATTTTCACCACAGGGGGACTTTAACCCTTAAATGCTTGAATGTTTTGCCAATCATTCTTACATATTCAGGTCTTTAGCGATCCGGATCTATATCTAACACAGATGGATCTCCACCTGTCACGATAATATAAAACTCCCTAATATTAGACTAACCGTTATAAAATAAAGCATATTTTGTTACCTTTTGGAGCTTAGAAAGGTTCATTTGAGCAGATGTTTTATGCCATCATCACTGTACTTGTCAGAGTGCATTTCCCAGTACATTCAGCAAATGATAGTTTTGAGAATATGTTTGAGATTGCGCATATGAGCCCTATTATTTTCAACATCTTCAAAATCAATATTTTGATCTCTGATAGCTTCAGCAGATCCTCCATCAAGTGACAGTGACAGTGGCACTCATATTTCATTTCATTAAGTACTTGCTCTTCGCTGAGCCAGTTTTATGTCTGAATAAAACGTCACTTCATCATTTTGTATCAGACATTGTCACCATTGTCACCTGTGGAAATAAGGGGAACTGGGCTTATTCTGTCATTAAAGATTCAATTTGATTTCATTGTTGTGCAGAAAAAAAATATAAGTACACTGATACACACCTCGGGTCGTTAGCAACCTTATACAATTTTTACAAAAAATGAATAGGAAAATAGCCATTCTTTTATAATTTTATGATTTTTTTCTTGTTATATTCCTTATAATGAATTGATTGAGGAATACTAAGAAGATTGATGTCTAACTTTGAAAAATGAATGAGGAGGAAGGTAGTGAATGACGTCCTGGGTCAAAAAAGACCCGAAGTATGCATTTAAGGGTTAAATATCCTAATTGAAATGTCTGTCACATTTTAGTTTAGGGTCCAATTCTCACTATTAACTAACTATTAACTATGACTCAACAAACTAATAATTACTGCTTATTAATAGTTTAGTAAGGTAGTCGTTTAGTTTAGGTATTGGGTAGGATTAGGGATGTAAAATATGATCGTGCAGAATAATGCATTAATATGTGCTTTATAAGTACTAATAAACAGCTAATATCCTAGTAATATGCATGCTAATTAGCAACTATAGTTAATAGTGAAAACTGGACCCTAAACTAAAGTGTTACCGAAATGTCCTAATCCTGGCTTCAGTTCGAACCGGAGTCTGAAAATAAGAGCCAGAAAATAGTTTAATTGCGGTTACAACTTATGTTGTCATCTTGCTTTTATCCACTGTTAGTACAAGCATGTTGTGCCAGACCCCATCTGAATGATGGCCAAATCTTTAATAATGAGTTTATAAAGTTTATTGTACATCACACAAAACATGAAGTGGATGTTTTCACTCCAGAAAATCACCATAAGAGCTTGTTTATTGCTTGTTATTGCTTCTTTATTGCCTCTTCTTATTGCCTAGAATGCATTGTCACTCCTGCAAATAACAACTGTATTCTATGTGCACAGAGCAATTTTTAACACCACTTATACTAACATAAAAATATAACACAATACAAATATATAAATGGTATTTATTATTTTTTAACATTAATGGGGACCTTTTATGCAAAATTCACTTTTAAGATATATTTATATTTTAAGATATGTCAGTGCAAGTTGATTTCAGTTAAAACAGCTCAAACAAGCATTTTAATCTGGGATTAATCTTCAGCCTTGTCTATGAAATCAGGGGAAAGAGTTACAAATGGCAAGTATGTACATAATACATGTGGTGCTGATTGACCTTCATGACCCCTAGTTGTCTTAACATGTCTCATACAGCTAACATGATAACAGCAAAATATAGATGAATAAGAACTCCTGATTCATTTGATTGTATAAATGAATTCATTACAAAACAAGTGCATATTTACACGCTGGAAGCCAGGCTAAATGAATAAACTGTTACTGCATTCCTGACATTGGTTAGTCACTTCTCAGATAGCAAATACAGACATTGCCTGTAACCTAGAATAGATGCAAGAGATTTAGGAAAACTATGATTCCCTATTTGTCTTATAATAAAAGAGGAGGAGATTATAGATTCACCCCTTCAAGTGTGTCATTGTTCTCTACAGGTTGATTGATTGTGGTGTCACAGATGAAGGTTGTGCTGCTTTGGCTTCAGCTCTGAAATCAAACCCCTCACACCTGAGAGTACTGAGTCTGTCTGGGAATGAAATAGCAAATTCAGTGAAGTATCTCTCTGCTGTATTAGCGAATCCTCACTGTAAACTGCAGATACTGAGGTAAGATAATCTCTCTGATAGTTATATGTCTTTGTCTTCAGTAAGATGTGTCCTTTGATGTGAATTTAAAGACTAAAATCATCTTGTAAATTTACCGTTCAATATACACACAAAATCTCAGCACAAAAGACTGATGACTGAAGATGAAGTTTATTTCTTTTATCTCCATCTCTGTCTCATCACATGACTTCCTGTCATCACATCACATGCTCCTGTTTTTGTCCCAACAAACATTTACTGGAGCTTCAGTTGCTTAGTTTGATTGATACTCATTGAACTTTAAGGGTTATTAGTTTCCTACTTATTCTAAAATCATCTGAGCTCACTGTGTTCTCATAGATGTCCTAAAGCATGGCATGAATTTGAGGGTGCAACTGTGAAATACAGTGTAGAGCTGTAACCTGGAGGTAAATGGGTGATGATCCGGAGAAAATTGAGCTCATTAACATGATCTCAATGCATATAGGCAATAGTTCTCACATTGTACATTACAGTTTATTTTATTGCTTTTGTGCGATTTTCACAGGCAATTGGTAAATTTTCAAAACTCTTAGTACTAATATCACAACAGATCATCAAATGTGCATTTTTCACACATTTCAGCATATTTTCAATTGTGTTAGTATAATACACAAAATCACAAAGTATCCTTTTCACTTCACAAAATAAGTGTTTCATCTGTATAAATGTTTCATTCACAGTAACTGCCTTTCATAATGCTATTACTATCAAACTTGATCTGTTGATTTGCATCTCTTTTTGTTCAGTTTAATACATTTGTCTATTTTTTCATCCAACTGAACTTAATAGTTATTCAATGAATCATTTGGTACACCTATAGATTTCTATAGATATTGATTATACAAATAATTTTAGATGTTGTTTAGACATTTTGTTTGGTCCCCATGAGGAAAACATCTTATAAATAATACGTAATTCTATTTTTATTAAAAATGCAGAAAGTTTTCTGTGATGGGTAGGTTTAGGGGTAGAGGATAAAACATATTGTTTATACATTATAAAATTCATTATGTCTATGGAAAGTCCTCATAAAACACGGAAAACCAATGTGTGTGTGTGTGCGCGCGCGTGTGTGCGCGCGTGTGGGTGCGTGCGTGTGTGTGTGTGCGTGAGTGGGTGCACGTGTGTGAGTGCGTGTGTGTGTGTGTGCGTGTGTGTGTGTGTGTGTGTGTGAGAGAGAGAGAGACAGAGAGATACAGAGGGATTTTAAATTTGTGAACACAGAGCAGGACAGAGTACAAGGGAAAAGAAACAGTCAATGACTATAACATCAGATTGATCAGAGATACATCAGAAGAAGGGAGACAGATGGCATCATTTTACATTATGCCATGTGATGCTGTAAACAGAGGTATTACCATGGTAGAGACTGCCATGTTACTATAACTCACCCATATAAAGGTCAACTACATTATAGATTCAGCCATATGGTACAGTGAGAACATTTACTGTATTGCCAGCACACTCTGTTCTACACAAAACTTCATGATTGTGTCATACTTCACACCATTTGATAACACACTGAATAAATACTTTTACAAACATTATGGATTTTGTCAATTATGTAATTTAGGTCATGTAAGTGTGTAACACCTAACTTTTTGATGCTACATAAATATTTTGTAATGTTGCATCTGTAGCCTAGCTGTAATTATTTCAGCATCAAGGGTGATTTGAAACATGTATCTTGCATTGTTTGCTATTGAATGAACTCATTGTTATAAGTACTAAACTGAAAGAAGAACATACTGTTATGTTTCAGTGATTAAACCAAATGTTCCCATTACATATCACAATGATCTTGTGTTTGCAACAATGATTATGTAGAATGAAAATATGTACAACTAGAATGAAAGCATGAGATCAGGTTTTGAAAGGATGACCAACTATGATACAAGAGTGATCAGTTTGTAGTTTTGTACTAAGAGTTTTGAAAATATACACCTTACTTGTGAAAAAGCAAATAAAAAAACAAAAAAAGAAAACTGTAAAACATTGAATATTTCTATTGAATTCACCACTTGAACTAAAATTCAAACTGTGTCATTGTTCTCTACAGGTTGATTGATTGTAATGTCACAGAAGAAGATTGTGATGCTCTGGCTTCAGTTCTGAAATCAGACTCCTCATATTTGAGAGAACTTGATCTGACTGGGAATGAATTAAAAGATCAAGATGTGACGTTTCTCTCTAAACTGAAGGATGATCCAAATTATAATCTACAGAAGCTAAAATATTGTGAGTATAATGTTAATTGAAGCATTTAAATTGACCCATGTTCAGTAACAGACCTCATATGGGTATAACTGGAGAATATAAGATAATAATTCAGCTCCACTTTAGTCTTTGTACTTTAAATTGTGTTCAATAAGAGTTTAATACTGTGATGTGACTGATCTATGAATACATGAATATTTTCATCTCAAAGTTTCTCTGTATGTAAGTGATTAGGTGAGAGTTGTTTATCATTTACTGTTATTAATCTATTAACAGTTTTTCATTCATATCTCTGGCTGTGATTTTGTCTGAAATGATCTCCTGATGGGATATGACAGCAGTAATGTCTCATTCAAACAGGGTATCTTCTGATCATTCATTTTTTGATTTAATATTGAATATGGTGGAACAAGTCCCTCCTTCTAAAGAAAAGAGCCAATCGCCGATTGGTAAAGTCATTGCGTCACTGCAGCTGCCGTTAGAAGCTCCGGTTCACATAGAAACAGTCAGTGTTCTGAGACGTATGCTTAGGACTGCGCATTAGCCTGGTCCAGTCTGAAAAATGCAGTTTTTTGTCATGATTCGAGGGTTTAGAAACAAAATATATTAGACAGTTGTTGACAGATTTCATTGGTGATTTCAAATATGAAATTTAATTGTAAGCTTGGCGAACAGTTTGAGAATTTGATATTTACCCATTCAATGAGATAGGAGCTGCACTTGCATGCTCGAGAGGCATTTCAAAGATGGCCAGTGAGTGAAATGACTTGTTTTAAAGGGACTTTGCTTGAATATTATTTGCTTGAATATATTATTCAATCTCTACATGTGGGCGGGAATGAAACACTCCTTTCTGCTGATTGGCAAACCATGCCATCATCAGTTGTTCATTAGTTCCTCTCAACAGAATAATAATCCTCCCCTGCTACAGCTGTGCGGATTCTTAACATGTTTACTGAAACTACGTTTCATCTCTTTCTCATCAAACAACAAGACTAGCAAATGGCTTGACACAAATCATTCTGTGTAGGCATAAATTTGGCAACCTATGCATGAAATATATTAGTTGATCTAAAGTATTAATTTACTTCACAGCTGCACCCACAACTACCCCCTAGCCTATCTTTGGCACACTGCCTGTTTTATTTAGTTGATCAACTATAAAAATCTGTGTGGCAAAGCTGCGCAACGCACTGGACATCACGGAGCGAATGTATTTGCATTGTAGTAAAGTGCAAACAAGTATTGATTTAAGTTTAAATATGCAGCAGTCATTAATTTTGTTTTATGCTGAGTTTATTTTATATGTAAATATAGGGTATTAATGGATGGCACACAAAACAGCATTTTATTTTCCTTGCCAATGAACCTTCCAAAGCAAATCAAGGCTGGATTTCCAGATAACGTTGTCTCTTAGTGTGCTACGAGGACTCTAAACTAAAGATATACCTGTGTGTTCCCCGAACTATACCTTAGGAGGTTGCTTAAGGTATATCTTCTTAAGTGTGACATTACCTGGTGCTGTCCATGGCAGCGGTGCTGAATTGGTTGATATCGATGGCTCGAGAATCGATAATTCACTCTATACAGGGCTGCTTCACTGCATTATGTGAGAAAGTGGGGGTCTTTATAAAAGAAGCACTTCAGAAGTAGCATTTATCAGGACTCATGGGATATTATAAAAATAATTCAAATTGCTAACTAAATCTATATTGTACTTTATCTATATTCTGGGGGCTCTATATTCTAGCTGAGCCCCCAGCGTGAGTTTAAGGCGACTGTTATTTTAGAACAATATTTTAGAACATATTCATTCCTTGGAGATGCGTCATGCAGCTGACAGACATGTAGGTATCGTGTTTATATATCGTTTTTCCTTTTTTATTCAAAATATTCACAAACTTGTTAACTATATCATGAATTGTATGATATATTTCAATTGTTGAATACGTGGAAGTGAATGTGTTTTGTTGAGCGATGAGTTTGCACCGCAATTCAGAGCTGTCGGATTTATGTCATTTTCCCTGAAATACATAAAGGTATGTGGCCAGTGAACTGGCAGAAGAATAGAGTAAACTTTATTGTTTCATACATAATGTGTATCTGATATGAATAAAACACTTAATCAAATTATATAATTGAAAGGGTTATTATTGCAGCTTCCATAGACATCACTGTATGGAATTTGATTTTAACAACCTATAAATGTATTTTTTATATAGCCTAGTACTTGATTCAAATGTGTATTTAAATGTCTGAAACCTAAAATAAACCTGATGTGGTTGAAAACACAGAATAGTTGTGATATATGACAAGCGCTGAGCACAGCCGTGTTTGGCTCAGTGCCAAAGCACATTTGAATTTAGCAGTGAATCTTTGCATTTTATTCTTTGCCATTGTCCTAATCGAACACTGGGTGTATTACAGCTTCAGAATTATATTCCTATAGACTGTCAACAGTGATAAGATATAGCTAAGAGTGCTCCAGACCAACCTTACGAACAAATTACTTATAGAAGGTATACTTAACTAAGACACATATTAACGTTAAGGTTTCGGGCAATCTAGCCCAGAACTGTTGTGCGTATGACTCGCACTAGCATAACACACAGAGCAGTGTTTCATTCCTGAATGAATCTGAGTGTTTGAACAAATCAGTTGACAGAGTGATTCAGTGGCCCAATACCAGCCTCTGTGGCATCCTAATGGCCGCAGATTCCAATGTGTGTGCCAATTTTCAAGAGTTTTTGAGCACGTTAAGGCCCCCAAAATGCCCCAGAAGGTTGAAAAAAAAAAAAAAAAAAAACTAGAATGTACATTTCCTGAAGAAAATGTGAATGGTGCTTGCAGTGGCAAAACTCAGCACTCTTGATTAGCATGATGCTAACATAATTACTGTCCTGCTAGCATGTTTTTAGCAAAATGCTAACATTATTAGCATGTTTGCTAGCATGATGCTAATACCATTAGCATGCTGCTGGCATGTTTTTAGCAAAATGTTAACATGATTAGCATGTTTGTTAGCATAATGCTAACATGATTAACATTTTGTTAACATGATGCTAGCATGATTAACATGATGCTAACATGATTACCATGTTTCTAGCATATTTTTAATGAGAGGCTAATATGATTAGCATGTTCGCTAGCATGTTTTTTACAACATGCTAACATGATTAGCATGTTGCTAGCATGATGCTAACATGATTAGCATGCTACTAGCATGATGTTAAAATGATTAGCATGCTACTAGCATGATGCTAACACATTTTGACTTGTTTCTGTAATGTTTAAACCCTAAGCTAATTGCTATTAGCAAGTAGCTATTCACTGCTAGCTTGTGTAACATGTTGGAAGTCCAGTTTGCTAGCATGAGTCAAAAGAGCCAACCGCCATGTCTTTACGATGTTCTGATGCAGAGATAGAGGTCTCTGCTAAACGGTTGCTAGGGTACTCCGTTTGTTTGCTAGGGAGTGGCTTGGCAGCTGCCAATGATGATACTCCAAAGGCTGCTGGTCAATATAAGCCAACCACCATGTCTCTACGATGTTCTGATGTAGAGATATAGGTCTTGCAAAACGGTTGCTAGAGTACTCTGTTTGGTTGCTAGGGAGTGGCTTGGCAGTTGCCAATGTTGATACTCCAAAGGCTGCTTGTCAGTATGAATTATATAAACCAACCCACATGACTCTATGATATTCAGATTTGAAGATAACCCACTATGCTCTGGGTTGCTAGGGTGCTGCAAATGGTCGCTAGGGCATGGCTACAAAGTCTTGAAGGTGATTCGTGATTGGCCGTTTGCTGCCCCGAGTCAAATGAGCCCACCCTCATGTTTTTATGACACTCCTATCCAAAGATATTCCTTTGATGTTTTTCAATGGAAGTCTATGAAACTTGTTGCTATGGTGCTCTATATGGTTGCTAGGGTGTGGCTTGATAGCTTCACAATGATCCTGAGAGACTGATTGGTTGCCTGAGTAAAATGAGCCCACCCCCTTGTCTCTATTTCATTGTAATCCAGAGTTATGTTCACTAAAAATTCCCTATGTAATTTCCCATAGTAGGAAAAACACACCATTTCATGGGCACGGCTTCACCATAGTATGTCTATGGGGCAAATTTGGGCAGCTCTTGCGCCCCAGGGGTACACCCCATTTTGAGCTATGGTCTGACAGAGCCTGTCAGCCTCTTCAAACGTGGTGACCCACATGTTTCTACAAAATCCTCGTTAGGAGCTATGACTTGTCAAAGTTCGTCCCAATGTTAAGTCTATGTGTTTTTTCGCCCGATTTTTCGCCTGCCAGACAAACATCGTACACCCAATCGCTTAGAAAAGTCATAGCACACCATTCCCGAATAATCCGCATGATTTGACACCTCATTCGTGGGTCTAGGACGAAAGCTGCGGGAGGAGTAGCGTGTCAAACTTTTGTCCGGAAGAATAATAATAAGGATTTAGGATAAAAATAATGATGCTTCGCCTTTGGCAAGCACCATTAATAATCCTAAAGAAAACAATAGGGCCTTCACCTTCGGCTTGGGCCCTAATAAACGGAGGAAATCCAAGAGGGTCCTCGCACCTTGGTGCTCAGGCCCTAATAACCCCCAAAGAAAGCTGGAACGAGAGATGACAATACAGCCAAATGTGATGCTGCTGGGAGCATGAAAACATACTGCTGCTATATATTAATATGCTTGAATGATCCCCATCAAAGCAGAAGAAAGATGAAATTAATATTGCCCCCAAAACATGCAGATCTATCGCCAAGACATATGTACTGCTGCTGCTCCAGAAAGCCATGAGACCGCATGTTTGCTGTCTATGTGTGCCAGGGCCTGCTTTGCTGAATGGCTTAATGCTAGTGGACTATTGTTGTGTGTGTCCGGTCACTTGACCAGATAGCTAAATAGATAAAAACGTTCACTTATCTATACGTGTTGAATCCAGAGGGACTCTGAAACACGCTGCGAAGTGCTATAGTGAATGTAACCAGCCATTTAAATGTATGAGCAACAAGCTCATTGGCTGCAGATGTGACATGGACCAATCAGCTTGTGCCAGTAATTAATGCTATAATTATCATCAGCTTGCGTTAAGGTCCCATCAGCCTGCGCCCTCTAGAGTTTCATGAATGAACTATGTATGTAAACAAAGTAAGTGTTGAGAAGCAGCCGAGGCTCTGTCATTTTTTATTTTACTTTATTTACCTCAGGAATGTTTACTATGCAAGTGCATGTGTGAAAGTGCACAAGATTAGACCACTACAATAATTAAGACCATAAATTAATAACACATTTACACATAGTTAACTAAATCAAAATGTATTTCATTATGATGAATGACAGTTTCACTACAGCTTAAAATCTTAAAATTTTTTACAATCGCTTGGACATATTTCTCAATACTTTTTCATTTTTTCAAAACTCTTCGCTCAGTAGTAATCACAACAGCAGTCTATGTGGACTAAACTGTGGATCATTGCTTTGGCACAAAATGCATTCAATGACTACATCAGTTTATTTTTATTTCATTTTTTTTTTTCACTTAGACACAAACACCACCAAAACTTTATGTACTGTACAGGCCAATTTTCACACATTTACAGACTCTTTTCAAAACTGTTAAACTTAAGATCAAAACATAACATAATACAAAAATTGATTAAAACAGACATTTGCTACATTTCTACAGTACTACCATATTGAAATATATTCTGAATCTAAAAAATCAAATACTATCAAAGCAAACTAGATTTAAAACGTACAAATGCGTTGGTCTTTCAATTCATTACAATCCATTCAAAGGGGAAAAACTGAGGAATGATTTTGTACTGTATTGTAAACATGGACTATGTTGGGTATTGGGTATTGGGCCCCCTTTTAAAAGCTTTCAATAGCTTCTTTGGGGTTTCCCCTTTTTACACACATTAACTTTTCTTAATTATTGTTAATTTTGTCTTTAAAATGATGAAGTGTGTGAAATAAATAAATAAAATAAATAAATAAATAAATATGTAACATACAGCAGTGAATTATGAGCAGTCATTCTCGTTTTGTAAAGAAATGTTACAAAAGTAATCATTGTATAATGCTACCTGATGTTAATGGTTTTTAGGTCGTGTTTTAGGTTTGTTGGTTGAAAATCTTTGCTAATGTTATGGAAGAATGAGTTAATTTGAGACATGTTAACAAATTAACTGCTGTGCCAAGCTAAAATTTGGTTATGAGAACTGTGTTAAAGGGTTAGTTCACCCAAAAATGAAATTTCTGTCATTTATTACTCACCCTCATGCCGTTTCACACCCGTAAGACCTTCATTCATCTTCAGAACACAAATTAAGATATTTTTGATGAAATCCGAAAGGTATATGACTCGTCCATAGACAGCAATATAATCAACACTTTCAAGGTCCAGAAAGGTACTAAAGACATCGTTAAAACAGTCATGTGACTGCAGTGGATCAACCTTAATGTTATGAAGAGACAAGAAAACTTTTTGTACAAAAAAACAAAACAATAACGACTTGGATCAACAATTTTTCCTCTTCCCTGTCAGTCTCCTACACAGTTGACGTAGTGAACACTGTCATCCTGGCCAAATTTGCCCATTGGTCTCTGTCCATCATCATGGCCTCCTACTTATCCCCATATATATCTTGATTGGCCTCATCACTCTCACAAGTCTCTCCTCTCCACTAATAAGCTGGTATGTAGAAGGGGGCGTTTTGGCACAATATGGCATTGGTGGTGGTTGAGTTGATTCCCCCTTCCATGTAAAAGCACTTTGAATGCAGAAAAAAGCACAAATTAAATTATATTAAATTATTATTATTATTATTATTATTATTAAATGAGTGATTAATGTCAGTGAAGTCCACTTCAATGGATATCCCGTGCTCATGGACCCTGTCAGCTTTTGCCACCTCTGCAATTCAAATGCATTGGTTGATACTGATTTAATTGGTAACAGCCTATAGCTTCATATTATTCTAATTTAAATGACTAAATCTAGGAACTTGACATTAAGATGGCATTCATATTTTAAAAAAAAGAGTAGAAAAAAAAAAACCTATTTAAAGGTAAAAAACAATAAATTGAAAGTTAATTTCTGACACTGACAAATGGCAATAAAAATACTCTTCATCTCTGGCTTTATTTTTCATTGTAATTACAGGGTTTTGATAGCATTTTTTTTTTTAACTGAGGGAGCACTATATTATAATGGATATATTTAGCACTATATATTTATTTAACATTATCCATGTGTGATTTTCAAATTGGCATCTCAAACAAGTTCACCTTCATCAAATCATGGTCAAATTCAATAAAGTCCATCACTGAAACAACAGTACTGCTTTGAGGAACAAATAACATGTATTACATAGGCTACATATATAGTCATGCTCAAAGGTTTACATACCCCTTGCAGAATCTGCAAAATATTAATTATTTTAACAAAATAAGAGGGATCATACAAATGCATTCTATTGTTATTTGGTAATGTCCTCAATAAAATATTTTAAAAAAAAGATGTTTACATATAGCCCACAAGACAAAAAAAAAAAAATGTAATTTATAAAAATGACCCCATTCAAAAGTTTATATACCCTTGATTCTTAATACTGTGTGTCGTTACCTGAATGATCAAGGCAAAAGCATCATTAGCCAACTATGATCGCAAGTTCCGTCATTATCAGCATAGATCAACGTGTCTGTGTTTCCCAAAAGTTCCAATGAACATTTGCAAACAGCATTGCAAAGTTGTGTGGTCTGAACGACAGCTCTTGACCTGTGGTTAAAAACACAGTTTCTTATTTTTATGACATGTGGACTTAAAGGTGCCATCGAACGTTTTTTTACAAGATGTAATATAAGTCTAAGGTGTCCCCTGAATGTGTCTGTGAGTTGCAGCTCAAACCCCAGATTTTTTTAATTAATTTTTTTAACTGCCTATTTTGGGGCATCATTAACTGTGCACCGATTCAGGCTGCTGCCCCTTTAAATGCTGACGCTCTCCGCCCCCTCCTGAGCTCTCGGCTCTATCATTGCACAAACAAAGTTCACACAGCTAATATAACCCTCAAAATGGATCTTTACAAAGTGTTCATCATGCAGCATGTCTATCGTGTAAGTATAGTGTTTATTTTGATGTTACATTTGATTCTGAATGAGTTTGATAGTGCTCCGTGGCTAAAGCTAACATTACACACTGTTGGAGATTTATAAAGAATGAAGTTGTGTTTTGAATTATACAGACTGCAAGTGTTTAATAATGAAAATAGCGACGGCTCTCTTGTCTCCATGAATACAGTAAGAAACGATGGTAACTTTAACCACATTTAACAGTACATTAGCAACATGCTAACGAACCATTTAGAAAGACAATTCACAAATATCACTAAAAATATCATGTTATCATGGATCATGTCAGTTATTATTGCTCCATCTGCCATTTTTCGCTATTGTTCTTGCTTGCTTACCTAGTCTGATGATTCAGCTGTGCACAGATCCAGACGTAATACTGGCTGCCCTTGTGTAATGCCTTGATCATGGGATGGTATGCAAATATTGGGGCGTACATATTAATGATCCCGACTGTTACGTAACAGTCAGTGTTATGTTGAGATTCGCCTGTTCTTCAGAGGTCTTTTAAACAATGAGATTTACATAAGAAGGAGGAAACAATGGAGTTTGAGACTCACTGTATGTCATTTCCATGTACTGAACTCTTGTTATTCAACTATGCCAAGATAAATTCAATTTTCAATTCGATGGCACCTTTAATAAATCCTTATCTTGAGAAAAATAAGCAAGTTGACATTTAGTACAATCTTTTTATATCTTTTATTTCGAATTACAAATGTTTGTTTTTTTGTTTTGTTTTTTACCATTTTTAGTTTGTGAAGTGATTTAAAGTGCCGTTTTTGAAGAGTGTGCATGTGCGTACGTGTACGTAAGAACAATCTTTTGATTGAATCTGGAAATAAAGCAAAAATATAGCTGCCAGCAGCGATAACAGGCCCAAGCCCCACCGCCTTGGTCACCCTGGTAGCTTCACGGCAACTGTGCACAACAGGCAATATGCATTTCAAGGACTGTCAAAGTCATTTGAATACGCTACATTTACTGCAGCTGCTGGTGTCATTATGACTGTGAACCACAACAGCCACATCCATGAGATCATTTAAATTTAGATAAACTACATGTGACAGGATGTCATAGGTCAGTTTCAAGTGATTGTACATTTATCATTTGCATCTCAAAATTTTATGATTCCAGAATTAAGGCAAAGCAAGGCAATTTTATTTGTATAGCACATTTCATACACAATGGTAATTCAAAGTGCTTTATAAAGAAGAATAATAAAAATAGAACATAAGGAATAGAAATAACAGTAAAAACAGAAAATTTTGCTATCTGGATGGATGAGCTAGGAAGTCTTAGGGAGTTTTTGTTGTTGTCCGTCTGTGTGGATCTAAACGGATCTATCCGTTCTACTAATTATGTTAAGGTTAGTTCATTTTATATTTTTATTAACCTAATAAATGAACTAATATAAAACTATTTTGTCATCAAGCCATTTTTGTGGGTGGGTTGCTTCAAATGTAAATGAGCTAGTGCTCCCCGCCCCCAAGCTCACTCGTCATTCCAATACACTGAAGCATACATAATACAGAAGTTCACACAGCAAATATAACTAGCAAATGGATCATTACAAACTGTTCTTGATGCAGCAGCATATAACATATGGCATGTATTTGTGGATGTTTACTAAAATTCGATTTGATCTAATAGCGTGATGCATGGCTAACGTGGCTAAGCCACACACTGTTGGAGAAACTCGATAAGAATGAAGATGCGTTTATGAATTATACAGACTGCAAGGGTTTTCAGGTTAAAATGAAAATAACGAAATGGCTCTGGTCGCCCCATTTAACAGTACATTAGCAACGTGCTAACTAAACAAATTCAGGAAGATAATTTGCAAACATCACAAAATAATATATATGAAAATTGGATCAGTTGGTATCGATCTTTGAGAATCAATTTCTGTGCAAATACTGTGTTTTACTGACTATCGTGTGCAGCATTCTAGTGTATGAAACACTACTATATGAATTTATCTAGCCACATTCCCTTCATAAATAAAATTGCTGATGCCAGGAGTTTATGGAGACTCTTATGTTTAGTATTATAGCCGTTGACAAATCAGTAATAATGTTTACATAGCTGAGACATCATAAGCTCAGGGATGGCTGTTCTTGAGTACTCTGACAACTCATCTTCCTTCACCTGGCTTTAGTAATCCTGAAGTGTGTTTGATCAGGGTTGTAGCTAAACTGTGCAGAACAGCTGCACTCCAGGACCAGTGTTACTCATCGCTTGCGAAAATAATGGCGGTGCCACGGGTGGAAACATACAGATTCAGGGGGCGGTAATATAATAAGATCAACTTCCTAAATCACAAGGGGAGAGATTTTTTCACATGCTTGTAGAGAAAGGCTTACCAAAACAAAGTTACTGGGTTGTCTTTTTTCTCATTTTCTGTGCTGGCAGATGCACCAAAGACTGGATTATAGCACTTAAACATGGGAAAAGTCAGATTTTCATGATATGACCCCTTTAAAGGGTACATAACACACACCGTTTCTGCCAATCTCTTATTAATCTTGAGTACCTATAGAGTAGTATAGCATTCCTTCATATCTCAGAGTCTTTAGTTTTATCAGATTTATAAAAGACATATACACTGTACTGAGTCTTTTTCGAAAACCTGGAGCACCTGGAGGCATGCCGTGGGCGAAGCTTAAGAGTGACGAGCATGCGCAGCGTTTGTGTAGCGATTTGTAAATCCAGCGTCAAACTTGTTTATAAAACCATAAATGCCAATCCAATAAGGGCTCAAGCAGCCACTTTTTAACCAATAAAAAAAGTGATTGCAACTATCAGACACAACTTTATCCTTATTTTTATAGTTAATTTTGGGCGGTTTCTATGGTTATTTTAATGACAAATATCGAGAGTGCATCAATATAATACTTGAGGTCAATCTTTCCCTCACAACAAAAAACACACTTCTTTGGTGACATTGTTAATTAACAAAGTGATAAATCTTTCTTGTGCAAGTCCTATGCAGGGCTGCCGATGACTTCTGTAACCTGAGCGAAGTGCGTTGATGGGCGTGCTCTTGCTCTTGCTCTGGGTGATGTGTGTGCGCGCGCTCTTCCGGCAGAAGTGCCCGAACTCTGACTTTATTACATAATAAAGGGCTATAATCGAAAAAAGCTGTCTGTTTGTGAGAAATCTGAAGCACGTATATTTGGACGTATTTGGCACAGAATACATCCAAAATACGTTTAAAACTTTGGCCATGTTTAGCATGAGAATTCAACTCTTTAAAATGAAATAGCATTACATCCCCCTTAAATTAGTTTTTTTTTTTTTTTTTTCTTACAACCACATAGCACTAATCTGCCTATTTTAACCCTTTCACACATAAGTTTAAAATATTCTGGTTGACCCCCCCGGTTTTTCAAGATGACCGTTATTTAGAATGTATCACATTATTTAGAATGTACATGTTACACCACAGCCACAATATCACTGTATGACTGATGTTTTGCTTTTATTTCATTTTTCCTTTTTTATTCAAAATTTTCACAAACCTAACTATAACATGAAATATATGATATTCTGATTGTCAAATATGTGTAAGTGGATGCATTTTGTTGTTTAAAGGGAGGTATAATGCCATTTCATGTATTCTTATTTACACTGTTAAAGAGTTGGATTCTCATGCTAAATATGGCCAAAGTTTCAAAACACGAGTTAGACGTATGATGGAGTATTTCTGTGCCAAAAATACTCTTCCAAATCCTCAAACTTCGCTGTCTTTTTTTCAAGTATGTGCTTGTATGGGCACTTCTCCCGTAAGAGCACGAACACACTAGTCAACCAGAGCTAGAGAGCAAAAGCACGCCTATCAACATGCGTTCGGGTTTACGGAAGTCGTCGGCAGCGCTGCACAGGTCATGGAACTCCACGAAATCAACAATGTCATCAAAGAAGTGTGTTTTTGGTTGTGAGGGAAAGATAACCTTGCTTCCCAAAGAACCCAGCGTTAAGTGGAGCTGAGAGTTTTGTGCTCACACAATACATTGATGCGCTCTCGATATTTGTTATTAAAATAACCATAGAAACTGATAGTTGCAATCACGTTTTATTGGTTAAAATGAATGGAGAATATCTCATGTTTTTCCGTGGCTGCTGGAGCCCTCAGGATCGGCGCTTCATAAACAAGGCCCAGTTCTACGCTGGATTTACAGATCGTTTACAAGGCCGCAATCTGGCACAAGCTTGGGGTTCTGCATCTTCTTCACATCAGAGTTTTCTCAGTAAAGGAACCCCTGTGATCTTCTGATCAGTGATTTTTAAAGTGTGATGATGTCACACCCTCTGGAGGTGACTGAGCCAATAAGGAGTTGTTCTTTTTTTTTTACGACTCTTTGTTCTCTAGCAGGATATTAGCGTAAGACATTGGATTGGGTGTTCAAGAGAAGAACCTTTAAGATTCTTAGAATACTAATGTGTCACAGAGTTAGCAACATGTAACATAAATTAACAAAGTTGGAGTCCATAGATACCAAACATGTGACCCATGTGATCTTAGTTAACCATGGTACGCAATACTGAAACATTAATACAAATGAGTTCAAAGAGAGGATTAATACATAGGCCATAAAAGATCAATCACGAGAGGTTGGATATTATTGTATTAACCATGCTTGCATTTTAATGCATTGTATTTTTAGGGCTTGCATTTTTAGGGGCTGTGAATATTTCACTTCAAAACAGTTCAAATTCGACAGGAAATTCAACATAGTACATCCGGTAACTGCAGGAGTACTTGTAGACTGCTGATGCATGATCTCCATCTGCTGTTAGTCGGCTCACCAGCATGTGGTGCAAGTGCGTGTTGATGAAGATCAGAGCATACATTTTTTGCACGTACTGGATATTATTTGCCGCCATGATGAACATCGCAATACCGGGTTTGCCAACGCTGAAGTTGTGTTTTTTGTGCCATCTCGATGAAGATATTGAGCAGACTGTACAGGAAGTTGTGCTGACAGAGTTTAGTGATTTGGAGAAGAAAAAACTTCATGACGGCGTAGGTCATGAAGTTGTGTGAACAACACACGGCATCCGTTTATGTCCGAGCACATGCCCACTTTGGTCACAACGGGAATAATGTGATTAAGGTGTCATATTGCGATTAAATCGACGTACACCACCTACTTTAATGCGATTATGGTTATAACAATTAAAAGCTTAATCGTATTCATTTGAGGTTATTCATTTCATTATGAGGGTGCATGTAAACGTATTCATTCATTCACAAAAACGGATTTGCAGAAATGGCGAAATCTGTAAATATATGTGATGATTATCAGGGCCAGTATATATGCAGAAATGCTGATAAAGACACACAAGCGGTGTTTACATTTCAATGTCTTCATGGTTACTTTCCCTGTTGTAAACAGCTTTCTCTACTGCAAATGAGATTATAACATTATTCCCCCGATGCTGATGTACAGATCAAACATTACATCTGAGGAATACTGAAGAGTTACATCTTGGTTGTTTAGTTTTCTTAACTTTATTATAGCTTGAGCAACACTGTGCTGTAATACTACTGGGGTTCCCCAACAATGCTTAACACTCTATTACCATTCTAATCTGTGAAATGTCTTCTTCTGTGAAAAATGCTTAACCTGGCTTAATGGACTAATACAAGATCAAACTCATTATAAACATTATTGGTGGTGCATACTATATCCAGGTAAGCGGATACACTAAGAATAACTTAACACACAGTTTCCCTCCTATAGAAACCTGTTCTAAAGAAAATGTTTAATATGGCTTATTAGACTAATGTAGTAATTCACAAGTTCACACTTACATATAATTAGATAGAGTCCGGAGGAAGGGCTCCGAGCTGG
Source organism: Culter alburnus (assembly GCA_028476615.1). Classification (NCBI taxonomy): domain Eukaryota; kingdom Metazoa; phylum Chordata; class Actinopteri; order Cypriniformes; family Xenocyprididae; genus Culter; species Culter alburnus. The sequence goes on along the minus strand of JAOTNS010002789.1, from coordinate 23,117 downwards.
GACGTTTTGGCCTGAACCCAGAGTAATCCCCCAGTTGTTATAAGAATAGTTAGGACTAGAAGTGAGGAGATGGGGTGGAGGAGGATTGCTGATAAACTGGCAAACAAACAGTGGTAAGACTGCTGTATATATAGCTCTTATCGTTAATTGATTTGATTAACTGAATGTGCTCCTCTTGTGTTAATTAGGTTAATTATCTGAATGTGCTCCTCCCAAACTTTAATAAAACATCAGTAAAACATCAAACTCAGTATACACTTCACTGTTGAACAATACACAACATTATATACTATATACAACAAACAGATGAGCCCATAAAGTGCTTTTGCCATAGAAAATCATTAAATCACTGTAAAAAAAAATAAATAAAAAATAACTTGGCTTAATGCATGTAGGCTATCAAAAGACTTGCTATATAGGTGGTGCAAGCAGATGAGACCAGAGGAATGCAACATGCTACACTGCACACTAAGCATTTTCTTTATAATGGTTTGCCATGGGAGAAAAACACTTAACATGAAACTTTGTGCATTGCGTTAATCATTGAGCTCATCTGCTTAACTGTACATATTTTATACGAATTTGGTCTTTTATCATCACAGTAAATCACATTAAATGTTTTATTTACATGAAAATGCTTAGTTCGATATTTACAAATTTAGGGACCGTCTCCAAAGTTACATACGACATTGGTATACACGTTTATAACATGAACTCATATTTATTTTAATAAATATAATTCATTTAAATAAATATCATCAAATTCAAAATTTTTGAATTTTTGATTTTTTAATGGGGTCAGTAACATTTTTATGGACATACTGAATATTATTTGGCACTGTGATGAACATCACAATGCTGGGTTTGCCACATTAAGCGTTTTATAGAAGGTTTCATCGGACGCATGCACGTTGCCACGGTTATGGACCTGGCCCGAAGTTAACTTATGGTCTGTGTTTGTTGAACAGGTCTGGTAGTAAATTTGTCGCTTTTGAGTTTGGCCAAGTAACTGTTCTTTTCTTCTGGTAACCCAAAATAATACCGGCTAGACGTAGTTTTAACTTGCTAACTAATGTATCTTACTTGTTATTTATTTTTCTTGTAATCAGGAATAATCTACTCTAGAGGGACTCTGTTGTTATTGATTCTTTGTGGAAGTCTACTGGAAGTTAAGTTTGGGCCACAAAATGTTTGTTTACGTTGTTGCCATTGAAATCCAGGAGTACGGTGTATGAAGGAAAACCTAGTATTGCAGCACAGCACCGCAAAATAAAGTTAAGGAAATTACACAAATGATAGAAATATATTTCTTCCTCAGATGCAATATTTGATCTGTACATCAGCATTGGGGTAATAACGTTATAATCTTGTTCGTGGTAAAAAAAAGAGATGTTCACGTACACAGTATCTGTGAAGACATTGAATTAAATGTAAACACAGCTTGTGTGGTCTTTATCAGCTTTTCCACATATGGCCCTGATAATCATCACATATACTTACTGCTTGCTCCGACTAACAGCAGATAGAGATTATGCATCGGCAGTGGCACCTCCAGGATTTTTTAATGGGGTCAGTAAAAATTTTGGGGTGGCACTAGTGATTAATCAACATGTAAACTGTTACAGAAAGAGCTAATTTAATACACTAAAATTAATAGTGATGAATCACCTCGTGAACTACGAAAAGACATAAATTAAAGCAGATATTGCTTTATGACTAGCAAAAAGCTCAGTAAAATAAAGAGTATTTATATAGAGAATTATGTGATTAATGACACAACACCGCATGAGACGTATGTATATAAGGTAAACAGTATTTCCCATAGGATTTTGTGAGACTGTTTTGGGTGGACCTTGTTCCCTCTGGGGGGGGCCGGGGGCATGCCCCCCATAAGAACATTTTGTACATTTTAAAGTTAAATTCATCATTCTGGTGCACTTTGAGTGTTCAAAATTAAGAGCTCCAAACGATGTTCATTGTGCAAATTGGGGAACTTACTTGTACCTGAACTTTAAAGTGCTCTCAACCCTCTTTTTAGTTGTGATATAGTGTCTCAGTTTAGATTATATTTGCTCTGGTGTGTTAGGAAATCAAACAAGTAGAATATAATAATGATAATAGGTAATGATGATAATAATAATAATAATAATAATAATAAATAATAATAATAATTATTATTCCTTCTATGACAGTAATAGTCATCTATTGTAAAACAAATGCATTGTAAAATAAATCAATGTTTCATAAGCAAATTATTTAATGCTAGTAGGGAAAATACAATAGTTTTGTCTTAATTTCTACTCTTGGAAGAGATAAACCCTTGAGCTTTTATTTAGACGGTAAACTAACGATTCTGTGAAAGGTCTTCAAAAGGTTCTTATTACAAATCTAGTGAAATGCTATAATTTTCATACAAAAATATTGGAAACTATGCAAATGTGAAAATAATGTGCAACTAGTCACATTATTTATAGAGCCACAACACATGCAGAGATGGATGGAGTTCACTCACTGCATTCATTCAGTGTGAACCGAGAAAACACCGGATCAGCTGATTGCATGAGCAAAGTTAGCACTTGATTTTGATACTCAGAGCAAACATATAGACTATATACATACTAAATTAAATTGCAGTCTTTCATGATTTGCTTAGGACTAAAGCCTTACCACGCTTTCGATTTTAGTTTGTTTGACAGCAACGACACAAAACATGAAATTAAAGAATTTTGTTATTATGAGAAGTTTAGACTGGTGGGTTCCAGTTAAGAGGGTTCCAGTGTAGTTAAAGGGTTAGTTCAGCCAAAAATGAAATTTCTGTCATTAATTACTCTCCCTCACGTTGTTCCACATCAGTAAGACCTTCTTTCATCTTCAGAACACAAATTAAGATACTTTTGATGAAATCTGAGTTTTTTTTTATTCCACATAGAAAGCAACATAATTACCACATTCACTGTCCAGAAAAGTAGTAAAGACATTGTTAAAATGTGACTGCAGTGGTTCAACCTTCATGTTATGAAATAAATACATTTGTCCTGATTTTACTTACATATTTTCTGCCATCTCTCTCTCTGAAAAACTTCCTGAAACATCTCACAAAAAATGATCCAAAACTCACAAATACTTGCCTCACGTACATGAAAACATGTCTATAGAAAGCTTGAAATGTCTACAAATTTTCTGATTATGTAATCCATATGAAACCAACAAGTGGTCGTTGTTGTTCATCCCCGTCTGAGCTTATTACTCTTCTGGTAATCATCAATGTGAACATGTAAACGTCCTAATCACTTTGATAAAACAAAGCACAGCTTCATCAGGTTATAGCCTATATTTTTTTGTTTTTTGAAATAATTTGTGCTATAAGGAATAAGCTTTGAATTTACCTCACAGGAAGAATGCGATGCGACACGCGGTTTGATTCAGCGGAGGATAGCCTATCATTTCTGATGAGTTAATTACATTAGTTGAAGTGCTATTTTTACATAAACTTTTACACACTTTACTACTTTTCCTATGTCCTACGTGGAAGACTGAATCGATGCAGGACTTTAAATTATCTGATTCTGGAATAGCGACAGTAAGCATCTCGCTTCATTTCATCAGAATTCCAAACACAGCCTAACTGGGCTTTAAGACACTGCAGTAGATTAATTATTACAATGAAAATTTAAGCAAAGTTTTATTCTAAATAATAATAGTTATTTTTATGTGGGGTTGGGTTTTTCCCATGAAACACAAAATGATATTATTTTTTAAAAATCAATTCCGCTTGTAATAGCGAGTGACAAGTTGCATCCAAGGTTTTTCTTAAATAGGCCTTTTAAGAATAAAATCAATAAAAATGAATAAAATGTTCCTCAATGTTGTTTTAGATCACATTAAGCCAAATGCCATTTTATTAGTTATGAATAAAGTCAACTCTGATTTGCATAACATGCATAATAACATGCATCTACTGTGAAAATAGGCCTATAGATATTTTTGTCTTGTAAGCACCGCTAGCAGTTGTACACAAAGCCGCAGGATTCTCGTGAAAAAGCTTGGCTCGCCTGCCGGATCTCTCTTATTGAATGATTTGAGCTTGTGGCTGCTGCATTTACAGAAGTACAGAAGTAGTACAAAAGACTGGAGAGGGTTGACTAAATGGGTGTTTCAGGGCCGCCCACACATTCAAAACATACATTAAAGCATAAACTAATTTTTTACCCTTTGACCAAAAATACGAAAAACCTATTTTTTCCATTTCTCATTCCCTTTATTTCTTTTTAAGTAGAAAATCAAATTACCAGAAGGTGCACAGACCCTTCTCATACTCATATGCTACTGTCTGTGTGTTTTATTGTAGGACTCTCAGTATTTAGACGTCAGTCCAGTTTCCTCAGGATCCGCTGATGGTGGATAACAGCAGACACAGAGACTGAAGACAGAGAGACACACAGCGATCACACTGTGTGTGTGACTTCACAGTTTCTTGTTTTTTTTGTTTTGTTTTGTTTTTTCAGATAATGGCCCATGAAAATAAGTGCTGAAAATAGCAATTTGGAATTCTCGCTAGATATTGATTATAATGTAGATGGTGTAAAACTTAATATACACTGCAAACAAGTAATGCATAGTGACAAATCACTACCATTTTCATTAACAAGCCATAGACATGGTGTAAATATGAGCTTTATTGTGCAATACTTTATTAAAATGGGAGAATATGATTTATCATTATAACTTAACATTTTTTTTTACCTTGAGTAAATTTAAGAACTGTTTTTACAAGCTTTCCTTTGAGAAAAGGCCTTTGACAAAAGCCTGACTACAGAAGAGACAGATTGTCACCATTATGGTCTGTTCAAGGACTTTGTTTGTTGTCACTCCTGTCTCATGTTCCGTTACGAACGGGAATGTGACAACATAGGTGTGGATCCACGTGCAGGCTTTAATCAAAAGAGCGTAGTCAAACAGGCAGTAGGTCAATCACCAGCTAACAGGAAGGCAAGGCAGAACAAGGAACAAACAGAATGCAAACAAAAGGCTAAACAATACTCAGCAATGTGTGTGTGATTGAGTGCAGCTTATTCACCTCATTCCACTCTGCCCACTTTTAATACTTCGCTCTTCTGCATTTTGTCATCAAACTTCCGCTAAAGTGACGCAGCACATCTGGTAGCTAGTTCAGTAGTTAGAAGATAGTTTATAGTGAGCTATAACTTTAGTGAAATGGCAAATGATGTTAATGCCGTGAATGTTTTAAATTTGGAGCATGGAGAAGAATTTATACGATGACCAGATCCATCGTCATTGTTAACGTGAGTAGACGATATGAAGAAGTGGCCAGAGGAAACCTATGGGGACTGTCAGGAGTTGATGGAGCAGCATGTAGAGGGTGTAGGTGAAGAAGACTGGAATTATTTTAAATCAGTTGTGTTAAACAAGAGATAACTTTGTGATTTGTGTTTTAGAAAATGTATAATTTAATACAAGTTTTATAAAATCAGTTGTAAGAGTGTTTGTTGTAGCAGGAAGCTAGAGACACCTTTTACTGACCTTCATGTATAGAGGTAATATTTCACCATTTAATGTTCATATGTAATAAACCAAAATGAAATTCATTTGCAAACTTGACTTGACATTCCATTTAAATCAGAAGACTTCATTCCTTTAAGTTTTAAGGGGAATCTGCAGAGCTCACATTATATGGTTTTATAAGAAAATACTGACAGCTAACATTTATAAAAATAACTATTCACCACAGGTAACATCTGGCCACATTGTAAAGGTTTATAAAAAATAACTACCCACACTATTTACACTTATTAAAGCAAAACCACAGCACAGACAGATGTGGAACACACCTACAAATCAACACTTATCCTCTACATCAGAAATTATGTTGATTAGATTAGATTAGATTAGATTCAACTTTATTGTCATTGCACATGTAAGGTACAAGGCAACGAAATGCAATTAGCATCTAACCAGAAGTGCAATAAGTACAGAATATACAGTGTCTACAATATGTTACAAATGTACAATAAATATACAAATAAGGCAGAAAGTTACACTGGGCAAATTCTCTAAATTCTCAAATCTTCTTCGGAGAGTTGCATGCCTCTCTTGGTGAATGCTGGAATGACAAGTTTCACCTTCCTTTCATAGAGGAGATCAGTAATGGTGAAGCCTCTGTCTGCTGTTACTTCATCACCTGGACGAAGGTATTCCAGGAACCCTGAATTTGCAGTTATGAATTTACCACAACACCAGGTTTAGAAACACTAAAACTTTCAGCAAGATCACCCTGCAATAAATTACGACGCAGCTTCATCAGAGTCATCAGGAGCTGATCCCAAGTGTGCAGCTGGAAGCTGTTGGTGTATGTATTGGTAAGTTGCTCGACGACTGAATGAATGGTGGTTGTTTCTCAGCAGAGTTGTGTACAATGGTGCCAGCTCAACGCATTGTGTTCTCATATTGTGTTCAGGTTGAGATGGGATTTTGAAGTGTAGTTGTGGTCAGAGACAGATGGATCCTCCTATTGTGTTTCTGCATCACAATTCAGGGCATGTGGATGTGATCATCCTCACACTTGATCACTGACGCTCATCGTCAATACTACAGTAAACATATAGGTGGCAATGGTAATAATGCAAGATTCGTTGTATTTTGTGAACTGCTCGTTACTGATCTCAAATGTATTCATAGAACAGACTTCACGAATCTAAGGTTAGGCTAACAAGCACATGGCTAGCTAAGTTAGCTTACCTGAATATGACAACCTGTTCAGCATCCGGTGTGTCTTCTTTACCGGAACATCATAGCCGAGTCATTTCTCGGGGTAAAGTATTCGTCATTCGGCTTCCCGTCCATGAAATGGTACGAACACACATAAGGGCTCTTGGTTGGGCACTTCAAGTTTAGCGCCTTCAGCCATTGCCTCAGGTGCTCCTCGTCTTAAGGTGGAGGGTGTAAATTGTAAAGTACAGTGCAACACTCCGACCGCCTCACGTAAGCTGTGTCCCAATAGAGTACCTCAGGGATGACGCGTTTTTGTAGGCCAACCCGGAAGTTAGCGGCGCACGGGTTCCCTCGATTGAAAGCCTATGCATTTTTCCCGTAGACTTTTGGAAAATCGCAGAAAATAAGCTCTGTGTTTAACAAAGGGTTATGACACTTACACGTTTTGTCTATCAAGATAATCTTTACAAGTTAAAACAACATTTATAGATTTTGAAGCCTAAATAAAGTCGTCAGATATAAAAGGCTAACAGTAGGCTATAAACGGACTACAGCACACCATGGTCGCGGATCAACGTCACCACCAAGCTTCCTCAAACTTTATTTAGAAAACAACTTTATTTATAAACACGCTCACTGATTATGATCTGTGCTGTTATGAATACTTATCCACTTTTTCATGAGAAATGCTGTCCCATTTTTAATGATGACGTCTAAAGTCCCCACCAAAGGAAGTAGTCCCTTTTAGCACTTTGTTAGCAACCGCCGATTTTAAGACACAGTAAAAGTTTAAAAAATCACAAGTGGGTTATAACTGGTGTGTTTTATGTCATAGATCAAAACGTGAAAATATTTAGAGGCTTTGTTACCCACAGACCTTATTTCAGGCAATTTAGCAAAAACCCATTAAAAAAAACATAGACTTCGGGGCGATGGAACCGGAAGTCCTAAAATGCTAACTCGCTTCCGGGATTTGCCTACAAAAATACATCATCCCTGAGGCACTCTATTCAGGGGCTACACACTTTGAAGTGCATGAAAGGGGTGGGGTTTTGGAGTGGAGGGTTGCCAGGTCTGCGCAACAAAACCATCCCAAAAGTAGCGCAATCACAGCACAAGTGTAAAAGTATCCCAATCCCAAGATGTGGCAACAATGAGCCGAGCGCCATTACATGGCTAGCGGCTGTGTGACAGAGAGAGACAGCTGACGTGTGTGTGCATTTTAAAGTTTTAAGACTTTATTGGGTTTCGACATGCTTCACGACGGGACACTGGACCAAAATATGTAATGTTAGTTTTATATCGTTAGCAACTATTAGTTAACCTTGTTAACATCTAGCCTTTATTATGTATATCTATGGAATAAAGTGTCACTGATGGGAAACTGGAGTGAGTGTGTGATTAGTTCCTAGATGGGGAGTCCATATAATAAAGTTGATGAACACAGACCTAAGGCACATGTTGCACCGCCACTTATCAGTCACCATGGACTCTAACAATCCTCACAGCTGTTTTTCATTTACCTCTGTGTATTTAAGTTCCTGCCTGAGTTCAGTTCATTGTCCAGTATTGTCTATGTTAAGTGTATGTGGATATTTGTATCATTTAAACTCATTTTGGATTCTATTCATCTTCTGCCTTCCTGCAACAGTACGTGACACAGATGCTGTAAATCTGTCTAGCAGCAGAGGGCGACAAAGATTATTCAAATAATTTCACTGAAAAATTGACTGTAAAATAATTTTATTATTTAGACCTACCTATTTTTGTATATGACGATGTATTAAAGTTTCCACCTAAATATTCACATTATTTTATTAATTTCTTGGTTTCCCTCCTGCATCTGAAAATAGGTAGTTTTGCCCTAATAGGAGTGTCTATTGTCGCTTGTTGGCAAACGCTATTTACACTAGCTCTGCCCCCCAATGTCTGGTTGGGCCACTCAATTTTTAAAAAAGATGTGCAGAATTCAAAATCAGCTAGTCAAAGTCTACTTGCACTGGGTGTGCTGGTTTTGGCCTTATCATCGGCTGCAGTCATGACCTCATCTCTTAAATCGAACACCTGAGATTCAGCAACTACCTGCTAATGATCTTGCATTTACATAAGTATCCTTGGATTACCATTACATTAAAAAGTAACTAAGAGAAAAAGAAAGGGGAAACAGGGCAACCCTGTTTTACTACTCTGTGAATAGAGAATTTTGTTGTTGTTCCAGCTGTAAGGGTTAACGTAACTATTTCCTCTTATATACAATGTTTTTACTGCATTGAAATAATTATTAAAGTCAAAGAAATGTAATACATTAAAAATGAAATTATGGCTAACAGTAACAAAGGCTTTTTGGAAGTCTAAAAACAATTATAGCAGGATCCAAAACTAGATCATGATAATCAATCAAATCGAGGACTAACCTTATATTATTGAATATATATGGCTGTAGTGAATGTGACAGACATAATTCACCTTGGTTATTAAGTGTAGTTCTGTACACTGTGTTTCTGAATAACTGTTCAGGGATCGCGGTCCCTTTAAATGTTGGGAATGCGTGATGACGTAAGACGCTGGTCAGCGCTATCTTTCTGTTCTTTGTTTTCCCTTAAAAAATAAAACACACGCATTCATGTGCTCAAAGTGAGAAGTTGTCTCTTGCAAATTACTGCAATTTCCACACTGGTGACCCTGACATTAGTCTGCTGGACGTATTCAGAGACACGACGCGATCATGAACACGAACGCTGTCACCCTCAAAACTCCCCGAATTCTGGGAATCGTCAGCATTGGCATGGTTTGCCCAGACTGAAGCACAGTTTGCATTGCGTGAGATCACCGCGGATACAACAAAATATTACTACGTTGTGTCTGCCCTCGGAAATTCAACAGCATCCAGAGTGGTGAGCCTTCTTACAAATCCTCCCGAAAATGAGAAGTATACAACACTTAAAGCCCACCTGTTGAAAACGTTTGAACTGTCGGACGCTGAGAGAGCCAGCAGGCTTTTCTCACTTCAAGGACTGGGTGACAGCAAACCGTCCAAGCTCATGGACCGTATGCTGGATCTTTTGGGCGAACACAGACCTGATTTTCTTTTCATCCAGCTTTTCCTGCGTCAGCTGCCTTCCCAAGTGAGAGCTGCATTAGCCAACACCACAATCACTGACTGTCGTAGACTGATAAATTTTTCCTGGCGGGTCAGGGACATTGTGCGGCCGCGTTTTTTCCCACGCACATCTTTTCGAAGACGCGGGACGACTCCACACTCATTGCTGCGACCACTTCTCGTCGGCAGCAGTCTTCTGGCGCCCAACAGCCTTCAGGATTGTGTTTCTATCATGCAAAGTTTGGAACCAAGGCTAACAAATGCCGTCCACCATGCAGTTTCAGTGTTTCGGGAAATGCCAGGGCCGGCGCTCAGTAGTGGCCATGAGTGTCGGCCGCGTTGGCAGGCTGCTTTTCATCCGCGATAGCATATCCGGACGCCGTTTTCTGTGCGACACGGGAGCACAAAGGAGCGTCCTGCCTGCATCCCGTTTGGACATGGTAACCGACAGCCACGGCCCCCCTATGGAAGCTGCCAACGGTAGCCCCATCCTCACATATGGAACGAGGAATGTTGAATTGTGTTTCGGAGGACAGCGTTTCGGTTGGGACTTGGTTACTGCAAAGGTTGCTGTGCCCCTCCTCGGCGCTGATTTTTTGTGTGCACATGGACTGTTGGTGGATGTAAAGAACCGCCGTCTGATTGATGCTGTCATGTTTTGTTCTTATACGTGCACGCTCAGTGAGGCGGACTCCATACGACTGTCTAGCATGCTCTCAGCTTCCGATGACTTCCAACGTCTACTGGCAAGTTTCCCAGCCCTCACTCAGCCCACTTTCTCTGCATCTACTGTGAAGCATGGTGTGGAGCATCATCTCGCCACTACTGGTCCACCCGTCTACGCCCGCGCTCGGTGCCTCGACCCGACAAAGCTTGCCGTTGCAAAAGCTGAGTTTGCAAACATGGAACGCCTGGGAATAGTACGCCGATCCGACAGCCCGTGGGCATCACCCCTCCACATTGTCCCCAAACCTGGCGGCAGCTGGCACCCGTGTGGCGACTACCGGCGGCTTAATGAGGCCATGGCACCTGACCGATACCCAGTCCCAAACATACAGGATTTTTCAGCACACCTGGCTGGCAAGGTGATTTTTTCCAAGGTGGACCTCATCCGGGGATATCATCAGGTGCCAGTACACCCACTGGACATTCCCAAAACGGCAGTGATCACGCCGTTTGGTCTGTTTGAGTTCCTGCGCATGCCGCCCAATCTTTCCAGCGCCTCATGGACTCTGTTTTTGTGGGACCTGCCTTTCCTTTTTGTGTACTTGGATGACATCCTGGTAGCGAGCACGTCCAAGTCTCAGCACCTGGCGCACCTCCGATCCCTTTTTGAGCGGCTTAGCCACCATGGACTCATTGTCAACCCCGCTAAGTGCCAGTTCGGTCTCTCCACCATCGACTTCTTAGGACACAGAGTCACTAAGGATGGGGCAGTTCCTCTCCTATCAAAGGTGCAGGCAGTCGTCCAGTTCCCATGCCCACTCACTGTCAAATCCCTACAGGAGTTCCTCGGCATGGTGAATTTTTATCACCGCTTCATCCCTCGAGCCGCTCAGCTCATGGGGCCCTTGCACGAGGCCTTGAAAAGTAAACCCAAACACGCTGTGGACTGGACTGAGAGCAGAGTCAAGGCTTTTGATGCCACTAAAGCAGCATTAGCGAACGCCACCATGCTGGCGCATCCTTCTCCTACGGCCCCCATCGCCATCACCTCGGATGCCTCTGATTATGCTGTCGGTGCTGTTTACGAGCAGTGGGTAGGTGGGGCCTGGCAGCTGCTGGCTTTCTTTAGCCGTCAACTGCACCCTTGTGAGCAGAAGTACAGCACTTTCGATCGAGAGCTGCTGGGTCTCTACCTCGCCATTAGACACTTTCGTTCCCTGCTGGAAGGCCGACACTTCACTGCTTTTGTGGACCACAAGCCGCTGACTTTTGCCATGGCCAAGGTGGCTGAGCCGTGGTCCGCCCGCCAGCAATGGCATCTGTCTTACATTTCAGAGTTCACCATGGACTTGCAGCACGTTGCTGGTAAGAGCAACCACGTGGCAGATTGCCTATCACGGGCTGTGGCAAGGGCAGTCCATCTTGGTTTGGATTACAACCGCATGGCCGTGGCTCAGACCACAGACCCAGACGTGCAACATCTGAAAACCTCGACTACAGGGCTGCAGATCGAGGACGTGGTTTTTGGCAATGCCGGTACAACGCTCCTGTGTGACATCTCCACAGGTAGTCCTCGGCCTATCGTTCCCTCGGGGTGGAGGCGTCAAGTTTTTGATGCCATCCATGGTCTCTCCAACCCAGGTGCGAAAGCTTCACAGAGGCTTGTTTCAGCAAAGTTTGTGTGGCACGGGCTCAAGAAGGAGGTTAGGGACTGGGCTAACACCTGTGTTGAGTGCCAACGGGCCAAAGTACACCGCCACACTAAAGCCCCGTTAGAACCGTTCCCAGTTCCTGAGAGGCGTTTTGACCACGTAAACATGGATCTGGTTGGTCCTCTGCCTCCTCTCAAGGCTTCACATATCTGTTAACCATGGTTGACAGGACCACCCGCTGGCCTGAGGCTGTGCCACTGACGTCGGTGGCGTCTGTTGAGATGACACGGGCATTTATTGGCACCTGGATTGCCCGTTTAGGCACCCCTTCGGACATATTCTCTGACCGAGGCGCGCAATTCACGTCCGAGCTTTGGGACACTGTCGCCCAGAGCCTCGGAGTGAAACTCCACCGCACGACTGCATATCACCCGCAGCCTAATGGACTCTGTGGACGTTTTCATAGATCAATGAAGGCTGCCCTGCGTGCCAGCCTCAAAGACAGCAACTGGGTCGACAAGCTCCCGTGGGTGATGCTGGGTATCAGGACTGCACCAAAGGAGGACCTTCAGTCCTCACCCGCGGAACTTGTTTACGGACAGCCACTGCGTGTACCAGGGGATTTTGTCCCTAGCACCATGATTCCCTGGTCTGCTACTCTCCAGCGGTCTACTCTACTGGATAATGCGAGGCTTTTTGGACCTGTCCCTACTTCCTGTCACGGCCTCCCTCAGTCGCACATCCCCCATTGGACTTCAAACAGCCGACTATGTTTTCATTCGCCACAATGCCCACAGGGGACCGCTACGCCCGCCCTACGAGGGCCCATTCCGGGTTCTGGAGACAGGGGACAAACACGACACGGACGGCCCCCTGCTCTGCCCCCACCCCGTGCTCCCATCCCACCCAAGCCTCCCACACCCCATGCCCCTCACCCGTGTAATGACGGTACACCGGCTGCAGTGGGGTCTCCTCGACCTCCGGTACAGCGCAGTCGCTGTGGCCGGTTGATACGCCCACCTCCCCGTTGACTGTTGGGTTTTTCTGATATGGTGAATTCTGGGGGGACGTGTGTAGTGAATGTGACAGACATAATTCACTTTGGTTATTAAGTGTAGTTCTGTACACTGTGTTTCTGCATAACTGTTCAGGGATCGCGGTCCCTTTAAATGTTGGGAATGCGTGATGACGTAAGACGCTGGTCAGCGCTATCTTTCTGTTCTTTGTTTTCCCTTAAAAAATAAACGACACACGCATTTGTGTGCTCAAAGTGAGAAGTTGTCTCTTGCAAATTACTGCAATTTCCACATGGCGACCCTTTATAAACCCAGACTGGCACTCATCAATCGAGTCATCCAGGCTATATTTAAGCTGCTGAATAAGGCAGAACAACTTACTGACATGTTTCGTGTCTCATGTGATCGCTCAGTGTTACAACAGGGGAAAGAAAAAATATTTTAAAAATGAATTTTGGTGCATCACTAAAATTCATGAAATTAATTTAGTTTAATATTAATACAAATATACAAAAAAAAATAATTTAAAATATAGCTTATATTTTTAAAGGTCATTGGGTGCATCCCAATTCACATACTTATACACTATTCTATGCTGTTTTGTAGTATGAATAGTGTGATTAGTGTTTCATATATATATATAATATATATATATATATATATATACCCCCAGATGATAGACTTAATTAATTTGAAAAACTAAATGTGGAAAGTTGGACACTTCAGGTCACTTCGACTGTTGACAGTTAACAGGTTTTAATAATGTAGGGAGGGGGCGGGGCTTCGGACTCTGATGATGAATGACAGAACCTTCACACACTTCACGAGTGTGTGCATAGTGCAGAAGTATAGTGCCTCATTTGAGACACAACTACAAACCCGATTCCAAAAAAGTTGGGACACTGTACAAATTGTGAATAAAAAAGGAATGCAATAATTTACAAATCTCATAACTTATATTTTATTCACTATAGAATATAGATAACATATCAATGTTGAAAGTGAGACATTTTGAAATGTCATGCCAAATATTGGCTCATTTTGGATTTCATGAGAGCTACACATTCCAAAAAAGTTGGGACAGGTAGCAATAAGAGGCCGGAAAAGTTAAATGTACATATAAGGAACAGCTGGAGGACCAATTTGCAACTTATTAGGTCAATTGGCAACATGATTGGATATAAAAAGAGCCTCTCAGAGTGGCAGTGTCTCTCAGAAGTCAAGATGGGCAGAGGATCACCAATTCCCCCAATGCTGCGGCGAAAAATAGTGGAGCGATATCAGAAAGGAGTTTCTCAGAGAAAAATTGCAAAGAGTTTGAAGTTATCATCATCTACAGTGCATAATATCATCCAAAGATTCAGAGAATCTGGAACAATCTCTGTGCGTAAGGGTCAAGGCCGGAAAACCATACTGGATCCCCGTGATCTTCGGGCCCATAGACGGCACTGCATCACATACAGGAATGCTACTGTAATGGAAATCACAACATGGGCTCAGGAATACTTCCAGAAAACATTGTCGGTGAACACAATCCACCGTGCCATTCACCGTTGCCGGCTAAAACTCTATAGGACAAAAATGAAGCCATATCTAAACATGATCCAGAAGCGCAGGCATTTTCTCTGGGCCAAGGCTCATTTAAAATGGACTGTGGCAAAGTGGAAAACTGTTCTGTGGTCAGACGAATCAAAATTTGAAGTTCTTTTTGGAAAACTGGACGCCATGTCATCCGGACTAAAGAGGACAAGGACAACCCAAGTTGTTATCAGCGCTCAGTTCAGAAGCCTGCATCTCTGATGGTATGGAGTTGCATGAGTGCGTTTGGCATGGGCAGCTTACACATCTGGAAAGGCACCATCAATGCTGAAAGGTATATCCAAGTTCTAGAACAACATATGCTCCCATCCAGACGTCGTCTCTTTCAGGGAAGACCTTGCATTTTCCAACATGACAATGCCAGACCACATACTGCATCAATTACAACATCATGGCTGCGTAGAAGAAGGATCCGGGTACTGAAATGGCCAGCCTGCAGTCCAGATCTTTCACCCATAGAAAACATTTGGCACATCATAAAGAGGAAGATGCGACAAAGAAGACCTAAGACAGTTGAGCAACTAGAAGCCTGTATTAGACAAGAATGGGACAACATTCCTATTCCTAAACTTGAGCAACTTGTCTCCTCAGTCCTCAGACGTTTGCAGACTGTTATAAAAGAAGAGGGGATGCCACACAGTGGTAAACATGGCCTTGTCCCAACTTTTTTGAGATGTGTTGATGCCATGAAATTTAAAATCAACTTATTTTTCCCTTAAAATGATACATTTTGTCAGTTTAAACATTTGATATGTCATCTATGTTGTATTCAGAATAAAATATTGAAATTGAAACTTCCACATCATTGCATTCTGTTTTATTCACAATTTGTACAGTGTCCCAACTTTTTTGGAATCGGGTTTTTTTCACTTGAGTTTTCAGCCAAGTGCATCCTGGATTTTTGGTTTGGCCCCTGAATTTCATTTTGGTGCTTCACTAATGAGTTTGTCCAAAGAGAGCAGAGGAACTGAATAAGTGTGAGTCCTTCCTTTGAGCTGGTCTGATGCACACCAGTCAGCTGTGTTTTAGCTGTTACATAAACCACCTTTTTAGCTTTTATTTTGGTTTTGTTTCCTTTCTCTCCCTCCTCTTTTTATCTCTCTCACTCCTGTCTTTACACGTTTTACAGGATTGATTATAAATCCTCGTGTGTGATTGGAGCGCAGGAAGAACTGCTGTAAACAAATCATTTGAAAGCTAAAGAATGCATAAATTAATCAGGAATGGAAATTAAATAATTAAACTTTGATCTTCATTTGAAGTTTTTTAACCTCCTAAACTCATACCTCAGGTCTTTCTGGACGTCATTCACCCCTGTTCAGTTTTTACAGTCAGACATCAGCCTTCTTAAGATTCTTCAATCTATTCGCTGTAAACAATATTTCAAGGGGAAAAAATTATAAGTGTGATTTTTTTTTTTTTTTTTTGTATCATTAAACTGAAGAATGTAATAGTTTTTCAGTGCAACATTTGAATCTCTGACTCAATAAGTGCAATTCACCTTTATTCCTCATGGTGGCGATGTCTGATACACAATGATGACGTGATGTTTCGCTCATAATTACCGCAGGCATAAAACTGAAGAATACACGAGTATCACCAACAAAACCTGAAATGGCTCGGCGATTTACTGCAGATCAAGTTCTGAACGCAATCAAATGTCACTGATGGTGGATCTGGTGAAGAAGCTGTCAGTGATCACAATATTGATTTTTGAAGATTTTAAAAATTAGTTTTGGTTGAGATCACAAATATGAGTCAGATGCTGAATGTACTGAAGAAATGAGCTGATGAGGACAGTAATGATGGGAAAAAACATCAAATCTAACCCTTCAGAGATAGAAAAGGCATCAGAATACGCTTTATTTCGTTCTTGTGTAATTGTTATTAAATATCAGAAGAGTTTTATACTATTGCGGTAGTTTGAGATCTGTCCGTGTTAGATATAGATCCGGGTCACTAAAGACCTGAATATGTAATGATCGGTGAAACATTCATGCATTGAAGGGTTTAAACCAGCTCTGACAAAAACACAACAAACATACAGAACAAACTCTGAGTGACTCTTTATTTGCATTTACTGACTTCACCAGCATGAAAACCTCCACACAGACAGAGAAAAACAATCCTTTAACTCGGTTCGTTCAGGACTCTGACCAATTCAAAACTAAACTCTTTTAGTCTTCTGGAGTTGTAAGTTTGTTTTCAGCTCTGTGTGCAAGTCTCCTAGCCGAGAGGAACATGCATTTGACATAATAATGCACATTATAAAGTTCAACAATTCAAATGAATACAAACAAATGAATGTTATTTTATATAAAGGTATCAAACTTATAGATCCTTATCGATCAATACTGGAACACAATAATAATAAGCTTCCACAGCTAGTGTAATATATCACAATGCCATCACTTCCAGCAAACAGAAAACCTTGTTCACCTCAGAACTTTTTTTGTTCTTGTAATTGCACTTAATTTAGTTTTCCTCACTCGCCGACTGTGTTATTAATTTTACGCCTCAACAAACAAAATGTGACTTTCATGGCAGCATTTGCTTGTTGATGCAGCATGTTTTCTGTTTCCTGAAATTGTAATGCTCATATAACCATGTCAAAAATGTTTAATAAAAAAACAAAACAAAACAAAAATAAAACAATTGGACAGAAAGAGACACGAGCTTTCTCACAACTGTTAACAATACTATCAATATCACATGACCTCCTACCTCACCAATAACACACACTGCTTCCGTGTCTCTGAGTTTTTGTTCATATCGAGGCAAAAGAATGATAATTCTGGCTTCCAACCATTTAACGAAAAATAACGTTTTCTAAAACCCCTGAATTTGCAATTAAGATCACTGACCTGACGAATTCAGCACAATCTGTTTCATTTCTCTAATAATTCGTATTTCCACACCCTAGAAAACACAATGAATGTCTTCTGTACTTATTGCTGCTGCTAAGTTTAAACAAGCCATCCGCTGTTCTTCCTTAAGGAGTGAGAAAAATAAAATACGACAACTAAACTAAACTAGGATTCTCTCTTGAAGGAACACAAAGGCACTAATGGTCAGAATGAAGATCATAAAGGAAAAACAATCCAAACGAGGGAAGGTAGAGCAGGAAGAGCTTCTGATCCTCTGGACGACCGAACGCTGTACCGACACTTGGCACAATAGAGAGAGAGAGAGAATTACAGCATTCCAATTTGGAATTAATTCATTTGCTCTTGTACAGAATGCAGAAGGTCAGTGATCCGCGTAAAGCTCGAGCGAAGGTGCTTGAAATGAAGAAAACACGTTACAATAACGCTGTACGTCAACTTAACTCATCCAGGTTCATGTCTCAATATACTGTTGCTCACATGTTCGATCATAATACATTAACTTGAAAATGTAAAGAAATGAACCTGGATTTGTAAATGGTGTATTGATGATTCTGAGGCGTAACAAGAAGTCTATTCAGTTTAGTATCAGTTGGCTGGTTTTACTTCCGATCAGATTAAGCCACAACGTGACATTTTATTCCTATATCAAGAAAATAATAATAACAGAAAAGCCCAGCATCTGACCGCCTGTGGTTGTGTTTAAAACATGGCTATAAAATGAATGTGAGAAGCATAACATTTCAGTAATAATCCTACAGATTCCTGTCATAAAGCCCGGGAGAGTTATGATTCTGCGTACAACACTCTTAAAACAGTAGTGTGAAATAATAAGTGAACCGCCTGAACTATAGACTGACATAATAAAAGCAATATAACTTGATATTAAAAAAGTAGGTTTAAAATCTCAAAACACAGATTAACGTTTCAAGCCCGTTTTCTTTTCTTTTGACTGAAATCGACTCAATCAATCAAAAGCATTAAAGTTTTCATGACTCTGTGAGCTCTGGCTTCCTGTGTGTGAAAACAACACTTCCTGTGTGTGAATGTGCTTTACATATCCTGCTCGTCTGCCGAGTGTACGAAGGGAAAATATGAAAAGACCATAAAAGCTGCGAGTTTCCGAAGATTACTAAAAAATAAAATAAAACACATGCCATCCGGTATTTCTCTCATGAGTCCAAGAAAGGTTACTGTGGATTTGTAGGCAGTGGAGGAATGTGTGGTTCCCAGCTGAACATTACTGCAAATTAAAAACAAAGAAACAGCAGCAGTTAGATTATGCTTTAATGCACACGGCGTTTGCGTCAGTGGAAAAGCTGTTAGTCACCCAGAGCGAACGGCCCGTGTTACGAGAAGATAGTGTGAAGCCAGAGTTTCTCACAAGCACTGAAAACCTCAAAGCAATCCCAGCATGCAGTTTGTGTCAATGCTTTAAAAAGGTAAAAACACAGAAAACTAACTTCTCTCGGCCAGCCGAAGACCAACTATCAATTTAATTGCTGATTTTGGTAACACTTTACTTAAAGCCTTTACATATTATAATGCAGCATAAAAATATTTTTTCAAAGTCCCTTGATTTAATGCATTAATTATGCACCTTGTAATGCAGTTTATGAGCTCATGAATAATTGTAACCACTTTATAATACTTACTGTTACATGCATTAAATGCATTAAAACTCATGACAAATAACCAATTTCAGATGGAAATAAAGCTGCAAGCAGCAATTATCAGAGCCAAGCACAAACAACATGATCAGTCATCAACAATTAAAGACTTTAACATGAATTTAGGCAAAATTGCTGAAAAATCATAAATATTGTCACTGATAATAAAGATTTAATGGTTTATTTTTTACCAATAGGCGGCGCTGTGATTAAATTGATGTGGTGTGGTCAGAAGTTATTAGCATTTTTGGAAATTTTGTTATAACTTTCGACCACAAGGTGGCGCTGCCCTAAAACTTTTTGAGTACCATCAGGACATGGGTCTGAAGACACATACCAAGTTTTATAATGTGCGTTCATAAAATAGCATTTTACGACAAAATTCAAAATGGCTGTTGCCCAAATCTGCACCGAATTAAACGGACCAGTTCAGCAGTTACAAGCAAAACTGTCAATTTTTCATATCTATCATTTTTCATATATATCAGAGATATAGCCTCATGTTCATTTTGACGTGCCCTTTGTTGAAATTGTTCACACGTTATTCGAGTTTGACGAATCGACTTGAATTCCATGACTTTTTTTGCCATGGTCTGAAGATGATCTGGTTCAATCATTTTCATGAAAATGGGGAAAACTGTCAAGAAGTTTGTCTTTTTTTTTTTTTTTTTAATTCAAATGGCAAAAAATTGCAACTTTGGACATTTGGTGGCGCTAGAGACTCCAAAATTGCTATAGTGACAGTTCAGACGGACCTCTGTCTTTGTGCCAAATTTCATAACTTTTCCGCAAGTGGTTCTATGGGCTGCCATGGACTTCCCGAGCGGAAGAAGAATAAGAACAGCAACGATTGCAGACGGTTCCTACACACCTTCAGTGATTGGTGAGGAATCTGCAAATATTATAATGCATTTTAACTTTGGTTAGTTATTTATGAAACGATATGATGCATTATAACATACATTATGAATACCTTTATAATGCATTATAAATAAAGGCTTTAAGTGATTTTTATTCTTATTAATTGGGGAATTTAAGTGTTTTCTGGTTTCTCACTGTGAAGCAGCTTTGAAACGATCGGTGTTTTATAAAGCTGCAGAAATAAAGCTGAAACTGATTTAATGATATAAATATTGGATTAATAAATGAATGAAAAATAGTTTGACAAATGAGACGTTTGTCTTTTTCTGTGACAGTTCAATTAAAAATGAACGACAATAATCTGGTGAGGCACGCTGGGAACGTACGAGTTTCACGTTTCATTTTGAAGCTCCTAAAATGTGTGCTGCTCCTTTTTAAATAGTGATTCAGAGAAGCCGTTCATTTCAGTTTGTCTGAAAACCCTAGTCAGTGTCGACCGCTTCAGTCGCGTTCATGACAACACACGAGTGAACTCCTTCTATGTGGAGATGAGAGCTTCATTTCATACATTATCTACCGACGGATTATATATGATCGTTTTATCAACAGCATTAGCCATATTCATCACTGATTTAGGATAAATGTCAGAAAACTAGCCTGAAATCTTTTGTTTGCCTCTCGTGATTGGTGTCAGAAGACAGAAACGACAGATAAGGCCTCGCTAATGTTCATCTGCACTGTAAATACACAAACAGCCTTGCGTTATGACATCACTACGAGCATGTGACAAGCCCTTCACCACGACATCACCGTGTGTCAAGTGTGCTCCAGTAAACGCGAGACGTGTTAAAGCTCTCAGAAATAGACATCTACAAATAAGCAAGCCAGAATCCCATTGGCCGATTTACGATCGCGCGTCGTTTCCCGCCTGCCTCGCGAGTGACACCGCTGAAAACGCTCACACTCCAACCCGTCGTGTCAATGCTAGTTTTGATTTCTCGCTAAAACAAAAGCGGCACAATTCAATGGGTTTTCCTGCGTCAACAAGGCAGGGAGGAGGTTTGCATATCTAGTGTGTTGGGGCATGTAAACACGAGTCACCTGATCGGACGGGCTGCTGATTTCAGAGGCAGGAGAGAGATGGACACAATTTAACATGGCTAGCTCTCTCTAGCACGTCTAATCTAGAGACGTAAACCTGTG
This sequence comes from Culter alburnus, assembly GCA_028476615.1. Classification (NCBI taxonomy): domain Eukaryota; kingdom Metazoa; phylum Chordata; class Actinopteri; order Cypriniformes; family Xenocyprididae; genus Culter; species Culter alburnus. The sequence goes on along the minus strand of JAOTNS010002789.1, from coordinate 1,736 downwards.
CAGTTCGGTTTGGTGCCGCTGGCAGAAACACTTAGACTAAACGTTATATCATTCTGCCCTAAGCTAGCTCTACAACATGCACCTGGCTATGAGAACGCTAGCAGACCCTATTCAGCCCTAAACACACGGACACAGAGCAAGCAAGAGCGCGCGAGTTGAGCTTTGTACATGAGCGAGCGCAGCCGCGGCTTCAGTCGCAGTAGATCTTGTACTTCTCGCTGCAGAACACCAGCGGCGTTCCCACATCGGTCTCGCCGCGGGCGTGACTCACGCTGGACGGGGTGGGTTTGGTGCGCGAGTAGCCGCTTCTGGTGCGTGCGTTGGCTCCGCCGCGGCGGGTGTGCTCGTGGTCGACCTCCAGGTCCTCCAGCCGCTGCGTGAGCGCCAGCTTCTGCTGAATGGCCATGCGGAGGAGAGAGTTGAGCGTCTTCTTCTCGTCCTCCGCGGCTGCCAGCTGCCTCTGCATCTCGTCCAGCTGAGTCACGTACTCGTCACAGCTGAGAGACAGAAACAATCAAATCATCACATTGATAAAATACTCTGTTCTAACATTTAAATTAAATAGGACCTATAATGCTTTTTCTATCTCTCGTAATGTTGCAGTTTGAGTTCTTCTCTATATCAGCGTCAGTGTTTCTGAACTCCATCTTGAGTTTTCTTCACAATATTCCTCATTTAAATAATTCATATGCAGAATAAAGGGGCGGGGCCTGGTTGAGTTAGTTAGTAGTGTGTTGAAACTGGCGGTTATGGTAAGGGGCGGGACATTTCCCAAACACCAATCACAACACGCTGCTCCAGCCGACCAATCAGAGCACACTGTGCTTTTCAGAAGGAGGGGCTTCATAGAGACAGGAACTAAACAGAGCGTTACTGACAGACTGGGAAGAGAGGAGCTGAACAATGGAGAATATGAGGAGAATAATCAACATTCAATCTAGTAGAGCCCAAAAACAACATCAAGACTAGAGAAAGAGTGTAATAGGTCACCTTTAATACAATGTACTTATTGTGTACACACGTTTTTACATTGTACTTATATTTTAAAAATATAAAACTGTCATTAAAATGACTGGCCATTCAAATTGTAAATTGAGACAGGAATTCCTAATATGGATTTATTTACAATTACAATGTTTTATATTACTTATTGTTTGTCAAGATGGTTTTTTTTGCATACTGCACTGTAAATCTCAAGCAACATGCTTCTTTTAGTCAATTTTAGTTTAAGTTAGGAAACAAGTTTCAAGCATTTATATTATAAAAGGCAAGGCAAGACATTTTAAAGTTTCTTTTGAGTATACTGAGTATAATCACTAAATATTGATAATGTGTGAAACTGCATTGTCAATGTTGTGTTTTTATTTTTATGTTGATATTTCACCTCGTGAAGCACTTTGACCTGTATTTAAAGTATAAAAAAGTGCTATACAACGACAGTTAGCTGGAAATGATAGTTTATAGTTTTAAAAGGTTAAACATTAATATGTTCACACACACACACACACACACACACACACACACACACACACACACACACACACCACCGATCGTTTCAGAAGACACTGATTCCTCTCCTGTGGTTGTATAGATTTCTGTCATGCTCATTTTCGTGTGGTTTTTGAAGCGTCAGCTTTGAGGGTCCATTCACTTACATTACTCAGAGATGGATTTTTCTAAAAGTCTCCATTTGTGTTCCACAGAAGAAAAGTCATATGCATGTTGGACGGCATGAG